>OX463845.1:14209010-14571947 GCA_949825065.1 Odontocerum albicorne
AAGAAGATTGTAATTAGGTTTTGCCTGTTTGTGGAAGCTACATAAAATAAAATATAGGATGAGATAAAATGTTACTCTGTTGGAAAGAGCTGTTTTTTTTATTTTAACATTAAATGATTTTTTTTCCAGGCGTGTAGTAGAATAGCGCAAAATTAATCATAAATTAATACAAACTGCAATAACGTGCAGAAAATTGTGAAAATGATGGTTTATAAAAACAAGCCAGTTGTGCTAACTCAACAAGAACATCAAAGAAAACATAATCGACCAGTGCCTGATAAGAAAACAATTCATGCTTTAGCAAATCGATTAAAACAGTATGGAACGATCTCAGACTCGCACCGTTCAGGGGGGCCAATAACCGCCCGTTCTGAAGAAAACATCGTCTGTGTTAGTGTTCAGAAACAACAAAAAAAAGACGTACAATTAAACATTTTTTCACACTTTCACGACTT
Source organism: Odontocerum albicorne (assembly GCA_949825065.1). Classification (NCBI taxonomy): domain Eukaryota; kingdom Metazoa; phylum Arthropoda; class Insecta; order Trichoptera; family Odontoceridae; genus Odontocerum; species Odontocerum albicorne. The sequence goes on from OX463845.1 coordinate 14,209,466, forward strand.
TATTTTTTTGAAAATAACAAAACAATAACTGTTATTGGTGAGATTTATTAACAAAGTATTAAAAACTTAGCGATAATTTAGCTTTAAACATCTGTATTGAACCACTTTATTAGCAGTGTTAGCTATTTTTAACTTATTGATTGGTTCTGGTATTTATATTGTAGAACCCCCTTTTTAAACAGAATGATTCGACACTTAAATGTGAAAAAAGTCTACACAATAAACTTAAATGAAAGTGAAAAAAACACTGTTTATAAAACCACAGATTATGCACTACTTGACGATATTTTAGCTTTTAAAAGTTAGATAATCAAGCGGTACAATATAGACGTTTAAAGCTAAAATATCGTAAAGTAGTGCAAACTTTGTGGTTTAACGAAGTGTTTGTCTCTTTCATTTAATTTGATTGTGTAGATTTTTTTCACATTTAAATGTCGAATCATTGTGTTTAAAAATAGGGATCTACAATATAAATACCAAATAAATTAATAATGATTAAAAAAAATTAATATCGCAAATTGAAGAACAGAGTATAGACAACATGTGGGTTTCAACAGGATGGCGCTAACCACATACCTATACAGACAGCGCAACACCGTAAACAAACCAATTCGGAGAGTTAATTTTGCACCAACTTCTTCTTCTTCATGTGTCCTGCCGGGTCCCCCGACGTTGACGATCACTTGGGAGAAACCTTGTCTGTCCTGGGCAGCACGGAACAGCTCCTCCACACCTCTCATCCCGGTCATTCTCTAATGTTCCGAAGCAGGAGTGCTGCCTTCTTCCAACTCCTCTACGACCCTCAATCTTCCCCTTTATGACAAGTTGTAGGATTGCATACTTTTCACCTCTCATTATGTGGCCAAAATATGAAGTCTTACGGAGCTTGATTGTTGTGAACAATTCTCTCTGTGTATTTTGCTCTACGCAATACTTCAACGTTGCTAATCATGTCAGTCCAGGATATTCTTAGCATCCTTCGGTGGATCCACATTTCAAAAGCCTCCAAGCGGTTAATGATATTAACTTTGAGGGTCCATGCCTCGACACCATAAAGCAAAACTGACCACACATAACACTTGATCATTCTTTGTCTGAGCTTCAAATTTATATTATCGTTGCAGAGAAGATTTTTCATTTTATTAAAGCTGCACGAGCTGCTTCTATTCTACATTTAATTTCTATATCGGGTCCAGATTCTCAGTGATGATGCTGCCCAAGTACTTAAACTGCTTTACCCTTTCAATATTGACACCACCCAGCCGAAGATTTGCATTTCGATGACTTTCTCGACTGAAAATCATCAGCTTAGTTTTGCTGACATTAATGTTCAAACCATAATGCTCACCGGTGGAACTGATCCTATCCAAAAGCTGTTGAAGGTCTTCTATACTATCTGCCAGTAGAACCGTGTCATCAGCATATCTAATGTTATTGATGACTACACCGTTGACCTTGACGCCGATATCTATATCAGTCAGCGCCTGCTTGAAGACAAAGTCAGAGTACATGTTGAACAAAGTAGGTGAGAGTACACATCCTTGTCTAACTCCACGCTGAATGGGAATACTTTGTGAAGTGGTTCCATTTTCAAGTCTGATAACAGCGTTTTGGTCCCGGTACAGATTTTTAATCACTCTCACATCCTTATCATCTACATTACATCTTTGAAGCAATTTTATCAACTCTGTGTGTTTGACTCTGTCAAATGCTTTTTCATAATCAATAAAAGCAACTATAAACATTTTTTCTTTGATCATGGCATTTCTGGAGTAAAACATTGCACCAACTTGTACAATAAAAATGATTGATAGTGATTAAAACGTTAGAGGCAAAAAATAAGATTGTTATTTAACACTTCCAGAACTATCGAAAGTCCGTACGTGACGACGAGCATTTCGAACAACCGCAATAGTTCGATTTATTTTTGTCACTAAAAACCCGACGAAATATCTAAAAAACTGGTCACCCTATAAATTTATTACCTGCTGAGGTAAAAAATAAAACACTGCAAATTCATACCTGTATAGTACCATTAAAAAGAGTTTTTGTACGTATTATTTGAATTATTTTTTAATTTTAATTGCTATAATTATTTCATCGTCGTGGATAAATTTGTTTTTTCAAAATACTTCTTTACGAATATTTTTTTTTTCGCAATGTGACTTATATTTACTAAAACGATTTTGACGAATGTTAATTTAAACGATTTTTTAATAATATCTATAATTCAATCATAAGTTTCTGTAGCTTTGTGGTTAAATATTGTATATGAAAGAAATATATGTTTGGAAATATTGAAGTTAGCGTAAAACTCCAAGTACAGGTAAATATGGATTAGATTGATTAAACAATGATTTTAACCATAAAATACGTATTTCACCAACTGTATATTCGTTACAAACCAAGATGATCGTCGTGGCCTAGTTATCTCTGGGTCTATGTATGGTTTTCACTCAGATTTATGTATGGTTTTCACTTAAGGTATCTTTAACTGTATATTCGTTACAAACCAAGACGATCGTCGTGGGCGAGTTATCACTGGGTCTATGTATGATTTTCACTCAGATTTATGTATGGTTTTCACTTAAGGTATCTTTAACAAATTTGGGATTGGTTAAAAAAGATTGCCACATGTCGATAAACCAGGTTATACTGTATGTAAATCTTTTGCCGCCTGGTATTCGGGGGTATAAAGATGTCTATGACTTCGATTATTTTTTTTTCATATTAATTCTTTGAAAAAAAAAGGGAAAAACACATACCAGTGTTCTCCGATCGTCTCACTCCGATGTGTTATCGGATTCAGTTAAGTGACGTGGCTGGTGAGTTTTCTGGTGTGCAACAGCTTATTCACTTGAAGAAGAGAAAAGAAGAAAGAAACATAAACTCCACGGCACAACTTCGCTTTCCAACTGAATTAACGTTGTAATAGCGAGGGGATCCTCGACTTCGAGGTCAGCAACGACGACAATGTAACGAAAGTGCAAAACAATGTTTTTAAAACTCTTTGTAATTGATATTTAATTTTTTGTAAAAGCTGCGACCGTTAGAAAATAATAAATAAATAAAATACAAGATCTGATTTTGGAATAGAAAATACGTTAAATTAACTACTTTATATTTAATATATTAGTTATAGCTAAAGCATTAACATTGAATGTTCAACTAATCTTCATGGGACGGAGACACAGAATGTGACAGAATGAATTGATTAGGGATGAATGTGAACATAAGATTGATCAAACGAGTGAATGACAAAAGACTAACAAAAAAGGTTTACAATGTTTGTGGGAAGCGTGGTAGAGGTATATTAAATTAATATGGTTAGATTAAGTGAATTATATTTTGAAAGAAGGAAATGTAATACCAGAGAATTTGCAGGAGATGTATGAGAATGTGTATGGATGTAGAGGAGGCGAAATATATGCGTTGCAATAGAAAATTTTAGCGCTTTGCCTTCTCTGCCTACCTCAACGGCGTGATGGTGTGTATGTAAGACTTCGTGAGATTAAGTGTTATTTTTTAAAACAGCCAAACAAAAAAAATTGCTTCTTGAGATATTTCGCAATCGTGCAGGCATTTTTTGGCCTCACTGTAGTGCACAGGCAATTGCATACATTTTGAGAACTCGACTTAGAAAAACAACTTTCGGGTTTTGAGGTCAGTCAGGCGAAAGAGATCCCGCTGAGTTGCATTCAACATGTACTTCTCAAACTACTATTTATCATATTTTTATGACAACCAAAAAAAATATTTTAATAGCGCTTTAATAATTACAATCTACTCGCTCCGCCATTTGCGTTTATAAAACAGCGACTGAAAAAAGCATTATATTTCCTTTCAGTGACAAATCATGGTTTCTGGTTCCCCCAACATTGCACCTTATCTTCTAGCCTTAGATGAAATTGTTATAACATATTTAAATCGTCAAATGATCCCTGTGTCGTTAAAATCTTTTAATTCTCTCTTTTTTAATTTAATTCTACAATATAAAGCTCAAATGTAAATCTTTCACCCAACACTGGAAACAAAATTGTTCATTTTTTTTCTTGTTGGCTGGAAAATATTACGCATTGGCATTATACCCGTCAAATTGCACATTGTAAATTAAAGTATTTAAATAAATAATTAAACAGCAGTTCGAAAATAATTATTAAATAATCTTATTAACTTAAAAAAAGGGAAGCCAATGTAACTACTCATAATGGAATTTTGGTCTTAACATAAGTATATTCAAGAGAAACTTGGATGGGGCTAAAAAGTTATGAAAGTAAGATAAATGCGGTCGAAATAAATATTTCAAAATAATCTTGTGCCTGTACTCTTTCAACTATATCAATTAGAGTTATTAATTATTATATTACACTTTGGTTACATAAAGTATAACCTTGCGGATCTGCTGTCATATGATAATCTCTATTTACCAACCAAAAATATGCGTAAAATGAAAACCAGTGTGTAATGTATCCCTACCAATGTTAATATGCTAATATTATCGTATAGTCTTATCCACTTCCATTAATTATTATAAGTTATCATAAAAACCAATGTTAAGCTTATCGATGTTGTAATGTATCCCTACCAATGTTATCTTATCATATACTCCTATCCACTTCCAATATATCATGCAAACCAATGTCAACTATATCTCTGTACTATGTAATCTAGAACCTATAAATACTAGTGTTATCACATGTATGTCAAACTTAACTCAATGTATTATGTTTGAATTTATCATCTGTCTGAATTATCACGAGCTGCGACAAATCCAAATTCAATAAAGATTTCATATCACTAAATGGAACTAAGCAGCGAACGATACATTCAGATAAATCGCCTGATATCGATTTGACCTTAAGGGCAAAGATAACATACCCGAAACATTCCTTTTGAATCTATCGAAGCGTGCGTATGGTTATCTTTGCTTTAAATAGGACGTCATATCTGAGGCAGCAATCATTATTCTTAAAACCACTACGATGTTAACATCATCGTTATTATTACTTCTATAAATACTGTTAATATTATACTTCAATGTAATTCAACCAATATACAAATAAAATTACACAGTTGAAATTCTAAAAGTGTTTTCGTTGCAAAAGGCCATAATAAGTGTGTAAACCGTTTTTAAAAATATTGGGCACCAACGTGAATCGAATATGCGACCTCCGGGCTGTAAGAAAACGTATCATCTGGACCACTGAGGTCCATGCTGCCTTCTACATGGACCTTCAACTATATCCAGAACTTAATATACGATTAAAATTGTTGATAGTATTGATTACAATAGTAATGTATGCTACAAATTATAATATTGGGCCCCGTATGAATTTAAAAGTATAATACGCAGATACAAACATCAATTTTAAATAGGTAAACAAAATCATTTGGTTAACCTGCGATATGCGGGTCATTATAAATATTTCTCCAGTATTATTTATCTTATTCGTAGTAACAAATATTTTTACGTGGTGTTTGAATGTTTCTCAAAATAGTTGTTTAACCGTTTAAACGCCATAACGGAATTATCCGCATAATTAATTCGTACCACACATATCAAGCGCGGTTATACACGTGTTCATATTGTCAAATTTATTTTACCAATTTGACATAGGGTTATGCTATACTTTACAATTAGAACATATACTGTCATCTTTGTAGAATATTATGAATTTTTTCGTCACTTGTTAATGATATTATCATTTTTTCTATTATGATTCCTTTGGCATCCTTTATATGTCACTAAGGTTGGCGCATCAGTAGTTTTTTTTAACTGAGTCCCTATAATTTATTGGTTATTTGTGTTACAATATTTGTGCATTTTTTATCTCATGTGTAGTAAAAGTGTATTAAAATTTGATGCTAATTTAATATTTTTTGAGCTTTTCATATTTGAATTTTAAGTTAATACAGCGTAACCACGTATTCATTTTGCATTCGTGGTAATCTTTCGATTAAATATGAATAAAATTTGTGTTATATACTATATAAAGAATAAAATGAAATTTGAACATTATGTTAAAAAGTTAACATTTCTTAGTGTAGTGACAACCCTGAATTTTATTTCGAATTTAAAATTCTTTGATTTTTATCACGAAAGGCATAAAATGTTACAAAACGTCAACAAAGCGTGAGAAAACTTTTTACATATTATAACGCTTTAAATATTTTTTAAAACAAAAATAAAAATTTTCAGTATTGCCTACATATACTCGGACACCCCATTTACTCATGCCTGGCATGGAAACGGTTAAGTTGTTTTACAAATATTTGAGATGCACAGAATGCATCACCCAAATTTTCACCCACTTGTATCTTCGTATTGGGAGGTCTGCGGTATGTTATCTATTCGGTTCATGCATCCATGTGTTGTGCATATATAAGTATCATGTGCGTGTTTTATCTTTGACCTCTAAGATCGTCAGAAGTGGTAGGAATTTATTTTTACGTCTTTGACCTTTTGATGGCCGACATATTAAATTATTTGGCGACCTGCGTGATCTAGTTGTTGGGATACTTGTATTCCACCAGGGGGAATCGGGTTCCATTTCCGAGGGTAGCAAAAATTGGTTAGAAAAAAGGGTCTCAGCTTGGTGGAAAATTTCGTTTGGTTACAATATTAGTAAATCTGCTAAGCTGATACTCCACAACAGTATTTTAGTGTCAACTTTGATGTATAGCTGAATAAGCGCAGAATAAATGTGTGCGCTGAGAATGTATGACAGAACGCGAAAATAAGTGATTAAGGTTGAACGGTAACTTAAGGTTGATGTGTTGAGTAAGATAAAGAATAACACTCTGAGATGATTTGGGAATGTAGAATGAATGAATGAATGAAAAAATACTAAAAATTAAATATACACATATAACCAATAAGGCCACCGATATGTCGTGATTGGAAAGTTGAGCACTCTGTCCTCTCTGCCTATATCGACAGGAAAATGGCGTGATGGTATTTATGCATGCACGGTTACATTAGTATGTTGCATGCGCTATACCATATCTGTTTCTACAATCCATGTCGGTTTTTCATTGCAAATGCTTTACGATAAACTTCGGATCCAATTCAAGGTTAAAATCTCGAACTGATTTCTTTTTCAAACATCATTTTATTTTCAGTACCATTTTATGTCTTTCACGAGTGCACCACAATTAAAAATAGACCTTAATCAAATATTTATTTTTGGTTAATTTCAGAACTGTTAGATGGCAGGGTCATCCTGATACCTTGAGGAACCATATTCAGACTGGTTGTTTTATGCCAGGTAACACAACAAGGTCGTTCTGAGAGTTTTAACAACCTTAGTTGGGGTTGGTTATCTTGTGGCACGAACCAAGACAGTATTATTTTGCGAGCTCGATCAGCTCTACTCGTAAGTCACTATCCAGTGACACGAACCAAGACAAGGTTACTCCGAGAGCTATAACAATCTTATTCGAACGTTGTTATTTTGTAGCACGAACTGAGACCATAAAGTTATCCTGAGAGCTCGGGTATCCTCCTCGGAAGTTATTATCTTGTGGCACGAACCAAGACATGGTCACTCCGAGAGCTTGAACAATCTTATTCAAACGTTGTTATTTTGTAGCACGAATTGAGACAATAAAGTTATCCTGAGAGCTCAGGTATCCTCCTCGGAAGTTATTATCTTGTGGCACGAACCAAGATGATAATATCATCCGGAGAGTAAGAGTACCTCTATGCTGTGAGCTTGAACAGTCCTACTCGAACATGATTATTTTGTAGCACGAACTGAGACGACAAAGTTATCTTGAGAGTTGGAGATGGTTATCTTATGACACGAATCTAGACGACATAGTTCAACATGAGAGCTCCAGTAGTACTACTCGGAGGATTTTATTTTGTGATACGGACCGAGGCGACAAAATGATACAAATAGTATAAGCAACTGTCCTTCGAGGAGGGTATCTTATGACACGAATTTAGATGACAAGGTTACCCTGAGAGTTCGAGGTGTTTATCTTATGGCACGAACCAAGACGATGAGATCATTCTAAGAGCTTAAGTATTATTTCTCGATGGTGCTTATCCTTGGCACGAATTGAGATGGAAATGTCATTCTGAGAACTTAAGTAGTCATCATGAACATTTCCTACTCCAAAATTGTGGCTTCTACCTTCGCTAATATTCGATCGATAGTATCTTATGTTAAGCTTGTCCTTTACCTATACTAAAAAACTATATAAAATACCCATTTAGCTGAGTGCAGAGCACCGTGGAGCTTAAGTCAGCCACTGGGAGTTACTTTGAATTCATTTTAAATTATTCAGTGAAAATCAAATGAAAACGTAGAATAAGCATATCGGAAGGCCTTGCGTTGCAGACATTCAATCTCATGATACATTATTAATGATCCATTAACTATTTAACACATTTTCAATAAGAATCGCCTCGAAAAAAACGGTGAATATAAAATAATATTCGTATTTCTGCAAGTGGGGTTCGAGGCCACAACGTACTTCTCGTCAGAAAATTGCTCTAACCAACTGTGCTATTGCAGACAATTATTGCACCGCCAATCCTCGAACAAAACATTCAGCTCAACATCAATTCCTCAATCTTCTTTATTTTTTCTAACCTCTTTTTTAATCACTTTCTTCCTACATTCAGAGACAACATAACTTAATGGGTAATACGGATATATTGAGGATTGTGAATTGGAGTCAGCATTGTCTTCGGCCCCATTAATCGAGCATTTGGATTAAGACCTATTGGTGGAGACACAGAACTCGAAGTTCGTCACTGTACGTGTTGGTAATACCAATACACGTGAAGAGGCAACGATATTCGCACACGTCTAGCGCGGGGTAGTATTGTTATTAGACAAACTCTTAATAAATCAACATGGGTAACATTTTATTTTATTTTGAGTACCATCGGGAATCAAACCCAAATCTGTCGGATTGAAGACAAGTGTCCAAGTAAGCCAGAAGGATATCGCGAGCTTTTTATAAGTTGGCAATCTCTTCTATCCAACTAGAAATATATGAAATGAAATAAATGAGAATAATAATACATTTTTATAGTGCCGTAATAATTTCTATAATGCCCAATAAGAACATGTATGTAGTGTTGTTTAAAGAGCATAGTCTCCGCAAGGGTGCTCCAACTCGGAAGTCCCACTATTATTGACAGATTAAAAATATTACAAAATAAATTCATAGGAAGGAAATAATTAGATTAGGTACTTCCCCGTATATGCATATGTTCAGAAAAACATATTTGGTAAGAAAACCGCAGAAAACTTACCAAGGGAAGACGAACTACAATCTTTTTAGATCTTCCGATATGTGATTGTATGTTAATACATTCGGCTTAATGTGTAGTGTAGTGTAAGTCTGTAGTGTTCATATGCGAGTATTATCATAAATTTTGATAAAATTTCCCAAAAAGGGTTGTCTTTAAGTACTATAGTTTGTAGCCAATAGTATAAAAGAGCTTCCTAAAGCTGCACACGCCATCTATTTATCGAACACTAAGAGGTAGACAATTCCATGCCATAAGACCAACAACGGCAAAAGCTTTGTCATAACACCTCGCCCCATCGGATCTATTTGGAACAATGAATTTATCCCATGCATAGCAGCACACGAGATCCCCGCAGGGCATCGCATGCCAGGAAGGTTGTCTGTACGGCACCGAGGGGTACAAAGAGCTGTAAATAGGTGCGGTGGTTGCTGCGCAATGCTCGGAGAATTCAGTGTCAATTTCAAAAGCGTAGATCGATGAGAAGGTAGCGATGGTGAAGAGATCCCTCTTATGGCAGGTTGTAGCAGGTCTCAAGTAAAAACACAGGAGGTAGATTGTAATGAGAATATATTTAAAAAAAAAATGACCCTTCTTATGAACGGTCAGTCGGTCATAGCAAGCGCTCACACCTCGCGAAATTCAACAATTTTAGGGAGTTTTGCGCAATACTTAAACCAACCGGTCAGCGACCTAGTCAAGACGCCCGTCCATAAGTCCTCATTTCCTCTGCGGTCGCGATAACGATCGGACCCAAACAAACATACATATTTCAACAAGAGTTTAAATATCAAATATACACATGACAAATATCTACACATATTCATTACATATTCAGGGCGTAACGCATACGTCCAATACATTGTCTAAAACATAGGAACACCTGGTACTCTGCTTCTCAAAAATGATTTTCACAATAACAGATCCAAGATCTACGCCAAGGAGAAGACATAAATATGAAAAAAGACAGGGATGTATTTGATATGTCCCCATCAAGAATTAAGCCCGCAAAATCTGGTTGCAAGTTAAACTCACTGGAAGATTCCTGGTGTGTAGCGATGATTTTTGATACGACTGTAACAAGCATCTGGTGATGTGTGTCTTAGTCATAGCATAGGTCAAGGTATGACTCCAGTAATTGTGTTCTCTTTACTCCAAGTGGGTGTACCTGCACTCTCATTCGTGAATTGGCTTAAAACATCTTCCTCTCAAAGTATTGTACGAATGTGTAGTCAAGTACAAAAGAACCCGGCCCAAAGATTAAAAAAAAGGTGATAGAATGAAACAATTTTTCAATACAGTCACCCTGTAGTTCAATACATTTTTATAACAATGAAGATTTTTTTAACATTACTGAATTTTTTTTCTGATGGTATCAAAATTGTGTAACATTGTGGGGATCGCTTCTTCAAGTTACATAACTAACATATCAATTAATAGAATTTCTCGACAATCCGAAAAAGATTTTGCCATCATCTTTTTGACCTTGCATCTTGATTTTTTGGGCCGTGTTGATCCCAAACGGCGCCACTCCGTCGAATACCTTTTCGACAAAGGAATATGGTAAAAACCATAGTTTCATCCGTCGCAGATGATTAACAGTTTATTGCAACAATCGATATGTCGTTACTTTTGGACAGCCCTTTAAGAGTTTTGGCACCCATCTTGCGTTCATCTTATTCATGCCAAAATTATCGTGCAGAATCCGAAGCACTGTGTTTTTGGAAAGTCCACAACTTGGTGTTTTTTCTTTTGAGTTTAGTCTTCAGTCTTTGTAACACTTGCTCTTGCACTAATGTAACTGCTTCTGGAGTGAGCAAGCTGGTCTGCTTTAATGAGGGTCATCTTCAATCGATTATCTGTTTAAACGGTACGGTTCAGCTCAATCTTTCACTGTGGAATATGACGGAGATGATTCAACGTAGACATCACCTAAACGGCGTTTAATTTCTGCCATGCCCGACTGCTAACTATACTTCCTTTTTTTTTGGTATTCGGTTTGTTGGTTGCTAGCACTTTCTTCATGCATGTTAAAACTCTTATCCATCTTAAATTATTTCGCTAGTGTTTTCTCTGATGTTTTCTCACCGGAGAAAATACTAGAATTAATTTATATTTACATGCAAGTGATTAATAAATAAAAGTTAAAGTTTTTTAAGCATTTTAGGGGTCATCTTCGGATTCTGTAATAATAGCTATGTTAGGCCCTTTTTTTTGGTTTCATCGGGAATTAACCTCGAAACTCCCGGGTGAAAATCAAGCGTCCTACCAATAGGCTAAGGAAATCGTCAATAACAGTTAAAATGTAATAGCTTGCACACAACAAACCAAAATACGCACATGTGGCTGCCAATCATACTTGATCACGAGGGATTTCTAACATATAATACTACATTTTCTGTAACTCATTAATTAGTGTCTTAATTAATTGTATTGAATAGAGCAAAGGGAAATTGAGTGCGAAGTGTGAACTGTGCAGAGGTGACGTAGTACCTGCAGAGCCCGTAATGAGATGCGGCTCGACTGTGGTGCCTCAATCATCTACGAGTAATAGGCCAAGGTCTGGCAATTGTGCCCACTCCATTTGGCTGTACCTGGGCTGTCGTACACTGGCTCATTGTTGACGGATCGTACGCAATTCTACTATTTGTCACTAGTTACGAGTATAATTATATGGAAGTGTATATGCAAAAAGTCGTGGGGGAACCCATAATCAGAAGTGAACTAATAAAATGGCAGATAATAAAGTTAAGTATAAATAATGGAACCTATTTTTTTAAATTTACAAATTTAATTTTTAAAGTATAAAATGAAAAGAGACATTCCGTTAACCCTAGGGTTGTAAGTAGGAGCGAGGATAAGGTAAACCGAGGAAAGAATGAAGCAAGTAGTTGGGAAATTTTGATTGATGGATTTATTTATGACGAGATGTGTGGATATGGATAAGGTGAAAGCTGTGTGCATTGGTAGAAAGGATTGGAGATCTGTCCAAACTACCTTCCCCAAAAGTAACACGGCATGATGTTATGTATGTAGATACATAACCAGTATAAAAAAATTACAAAATTCAATAATAAATTATGTTATTAAAAAAATATTGATTAATATTTCTTTTTTCATTTTGAATATGTTTGTGCAATTGCCATGATTATTTATTTCTCGAATTTTAGTTATTTAATAACTTGCCTAGTGCGATTGCTATTATTATTTGTTTTTGGAATTTTACTCAGTTAGTAACTTGCCTAGTGCAATTGCTATGATTACTTGTTTCTGGAATTTTAGACATTTATAACTTGCCTAGTGCAATTGCTTTGATTATTTATTTCTCGAGTTTTAGTCATTTAGTAACTTGCCTAGTGTGATTGCTATGATTATTTGTTTCTGGAATTTTAGACATTTAGTAACTTGCCTAGTGTAATTGCTATGATTATTTGTTTCTGGAATTTTAGACATTTAGTAACTTGCCTAGTGCAATTGCTATGATTATTTGTTTCTGGAATTTTAGACATTTAGTAACTTGCCTAGTGCAATTGCTATGATTATTTATTTCTCGAGTTTTAGTCATTTAGTAACTTGCCTAGTGTGATTGCTATGATTATTTGTTTCTGGAATTTTAGACATTTAGTAACTTGCCTAGTGTAATTGCTATGATTATTTGTTTCTGGAATTTTAGACATTTAGTAACTTGCCTAGTGCAATTGCTATGATTACTTGTTTCTGGAATTTTAGACATTTATAACTTGCCTAGTGCAATTGCTTTGATTATTTATTTCTCGAGTTTTAGTCATTTAGTAACTTGCCTAGTGTGATTGCTATGATTATTTGTTTCTGGAATTTTAGACATTTAGTAACTTGCCTAGTGTAATTGCTATGATTATTTGTTTCTGGAATTTTAGACATTTAGTAACTTGCCTAGTGCAATTGCTATGATTATTTGTTTCTGGAATTTTAGACATTTAGTAACTTGCCTAGTGCGATTGCCATGATTTGTTTCTGGAATTTTAGTCATTTAGTAACTTGCCTAGTGCGATTGCTACTCGCTACATAGATCATATGGTCACCATGACAGTAGTGTTCCAATACGAAATTATAGTAGATTATTTGAAGAAAATATTTTCGTTTCTTTAAGCACATATTTCCAGGGTTTTTGTCAAGTTTCCTTTTAAAGGTTGACAAAATGCACTTCTTTTACCAAATTCCAATTTGTTAATATATTATATACGCATTTCCCCAAGCTCTTATTCCATACATAACATTATTGGTTTCACCATAGCTTGATATAGCAGTCTAAAAACACAAACTGTTTGTACCTAATATAAAATCTTAGAGCACTTTTGGGATAATCAGTGTAACATAACAGCGTTTAGCAAATTAATTTATATCACCTTTAAAGACACAAAATTCATGTGGTATTAATATATTAAAACAAGAGAGTGAATATTCCTCCACAGAAATAGCGCTCCAGTGATTTATTTGGTTGAACTAAGCCTAAGAAGGGCCCTGATAATGATATTCTCCATAATCATGCAGGAAGTATGCATTTGAACGAATTACAAAGACTCTGTCTTCTTCCTTCCTTTACTATACCACTAATTTTGTAAAAAAATGTGTTTTTACAGACAGTCGACTTCCTTGCTTTGTTAAAATTCCTATTAGAAACGTTGAAGGTCTTATTTTAACATGAAAGGTGACGACCTCAATGGACTTGTTGGTAAGAAGCTTATCTTCGACCAGGGGGTTTGAGCTCGATATCCCATGTTATAAAAAAAAACGAAAACGTATTCTATTGTTTTATACATTCTTTGTATGCCATGTTAAAATATTTTCTATCCAACCAAAAATATGTTAAAGAGGCTGGAAGTAAAAACCAGAATGAACCCTTTTTAAAAATAAATTGGATTTCAAAGGGAATCGAACCCGCAGCCTCAGGTTTGGAAGACAGGACATAGATAGACAGAACGATTTGATATGATTATGAATATTTTTAAGTAACGCACTTCATTCTTTAACTAGGTCGTAAGTAGTGCCGCTGCCTGTTGTCGAGTACTTTATATTGAAAAGTAGATTTTTTAAAGTTGTTTTAACAACAGTGGATGATAATGATACTGAACAAGAAACATGCGATTTGGGTAGATATTTTTTAAAAAAGACTACATATAACCAGAGTTGTAGGTTTACTTGTACCCCCGAATACTAGATGGAAAAAGTGCCTGTGTCATTTGATGGGAGTAGCGCAGAGCGGAGTTCGACCCAGCAACCTTCCTGCTGTTAGAAACGCAAAGTGAAGAAATGGATGGAGAGGAATCGTCAAGAGCTATCATGGTAGTCACGTATGTCAGTAAGGAACAATACCCCTATTGAAAGTGTTTACATACTTGATCGGATATCTCCTCCAGACATTCGCCGCAACATTGCATGCATGAGTGAAAAACACAAACAACTTAGCAATCCCAAACACTTTATGTACGGTCAAATACCAACACTCTTTTGATGGTGAGCATGTTGATTCTTTGAGAGCTAGAACTTAAGTCCTATGGTCATGGATGCAATTGTCGGAGTGCATATCGGCGTGACACCACTTATCTCTTACGAGTAATCACCTGTGCACCCACATGGATAGATAAAAAAAATTCCTCAGATGAAGGATGTGCACAGAGGATCCACCACTATCTGGTGACATTTAATCAATGTCGCACCTACAGGCCCACTGTGCCCCGTGAGTCGCTCGCAAGAATACCTACTGAAAGGATGCCCCAATGCCATCACAGTTACATCTTTCTGGGCAGGTACGATATACCATAGATCTCCTGTTGTCGATACGGTTGGAATGA
The DNA here is from genome assembly GCA_949825065.1 of Odontocerum albicorne. NCBI lineage: Eukaryota > Metazoa > Arthropoda > Insecta > Trichoptera > Odontoceridae > Odontocerum > Odontocerum albicorne. The sequence continues at coordinate 14,224,568 of OX463845.1, forward strand.
AGAATACTTAACTCACCAGTAGGAGCTGAAATAGTTCGAGTATACCTCAGCTATTTTTGCGATTTCCCAAGTAAGATAATCGACAACCAAGATTTTGTATAATTGGATTTGAATCAATAAACAAATGGGAAAAAGTATACACCGTTTTTAAGAAAGTCTGATTATGAAATGAAACAAATAAAAACCGTTAAAAATGCAATCAAATAAATTCATATTATGTGCAATTTTCGATTAAAATACCTTATTACATACTTTATAATGAAAAAAATTAACGTATAAAGCGAAAGTTTCTGCGTTTTATGAACTTCAAAATGCAATTTCCAAGAGTTAAGTCATACTGCGCCTGTTTTCAGGAATACCGAGTCTTACAACTTGATCAGATGGAAGGAAAATGTTTGAACTGGTAACATTAGTCAAGCCCAGATTTTTATATCTCAGGACCAATTACTCGCGGTTAAGCTTACCAAGTAAATATATATTATTTCATACTAATGTATATTATGTGGTATGAAACATCTAGTAAGACTACATAGTAATATAAGACATTAGACACAATAGTAAGTTAGGCATCTGTCTTACGACCAGGAGGTTGCGAGTTTGATACCCATTGGTAACATTTTTTTAAAAGGTATCTGTCTGTGGGATGGTCTGTTAATTTATTTGAATTGATGCAGTACACCAAGGATTGACTCATGTGGTGCTTACTCGTAATAATGTCGCACAACGAATCAAGTAAATGAGAATTTTTGACAAAGAAATTAAATTATAATCAATATAATTTGAGAGTATTTACATGAAATTACTTGTTTTTGTATGTTTTCTTTTTTCACATATTATATACTCGTATAAATATTATATCGTCGTTGCTGGACCTCGTAGTCGAGGATCCCTTCGTCATTCTAACGTCAATTCAGTTGGAAAGCGAAGTTGTGCTGTGGAGATTTTTTTAAAGTGAGTGCGCCGTGGCACACTATCAATCTCATCGGCCACACCGCTGTACTGGATCCGATGGCACATGAAAATAAGACGATCAGAGCACACCAGCATATTTTTTTTTTCTTTTTTGGAAGGATAGATATGAACGAAGTCGTAGGTATTCTTATATCCTCGAATACTAGACGGAAAAAAATACCTGTGTCATTTGAAGGGAGTAGCGCAGCGCGGCGATCGAAACGACGATCTTCCGCATGAAAGTACAGCGCGTTACCGCGCGACCATTTGTGATGTAAAATAAATAAATAAATTTAAAGACATCCCTTTTGACGAGAAGTCATCAATGTCACTAAATGACGTAAAATAATACACAACGAAGAAACTTTTTAAAATTACCAGGAGGGTATCCGTATCTAATGTTTGGAACCACTGTAATATATAAAAAAGTAAATACAATATAATACAATACAATATAATAAATAAATGATGAGTAGTTTAATTCGTGATTCCGCGGTTTTACCGAAAATGTTTTATTTCCTCCGCATTTCCTATTGTTGGGTTGCGTACAACATCCATTACGTAATTCTGTATTCATTTATTCGGTTATTTGGTTAATTTTCATCCATTTATTTTGTAAAGATTGTCCAATAATCACTGTATTACACTTCCGTTGTGTAAAGCATAAAAAGGCTTATTGCAGTTTCATTCAACCAACCAGAAAGATGCCACATATGATACCTATTTTGAAAATCAAAACCTATTGTAAAAAACTTTTTTTTCCGAGTTCCGTCAGGAATCGAATCTGAAACTTCTAGGCTGGAAGTTTAGCGTTTTATCAACTAAACAGAGATCATATTTTACAACTTGGTTGAAAATATTGTATAAATTAATGAAAAATAGTTAAGCTTAATTTTTTATTTAATTTTTTTTTATAATCTATAAATCCAGGTATAAAGCCATGTTGCACTATAATTAACGAAAAATTAATAAAATATGTGTAGTATACAAAAATATGGTTTTTTAATTTCAGTGATGGTTTTCACTTAATGCCTCATAAACGTCTTTCTGTTTGGTTGGAAAAGATTACCACATGACAACACTCCTACAAGGTTGTACTGTTTACAAATGAATGGTCATAGACGATTCGTCCGAACGTTGCTATAGTTGCCACGTGCCAGTTGCAACGTGGTTTGTTTAGTATTAGTGGGTTCGGTTCCGAGTTTTAGCACCCTTGAGTAGATTTTGATATCTAAACGGTGATATAAAGGTGTCCCAGAAATAGCGCCGTATTTTAATTCCCTTCGTTTAAAATGGTTTGCTGGTTTGAGTTATTGGGTCAGTTGGGTGCTTCTTGAAACGTCTAATTCTTGTGAACGATGACGAATTGATGTCCCTGGGGTTTCAGTAACACTTTCTCTCGCTGCGGCTGTGTTTACAACGCCCGCTACGAGGACGCATGGGTGACATGTTGTCCAGAATCGAACCTGTTTCCTTAAATTGTTTAATCAATGTTTCCTTAAATTGTTTAATCAATCTTCGAATTAATGACTCATTTGGATCATTATTTCGACCTAAAATTCCACGAAGTTTACGAACTGTTTCAGCAAAACTTTCCCAATTTTTATAATGAGTTTTAACAATAATAACGCGTTATTCTTTCGTGTAACGTTCCATATTTACTAATCGCAAGATTGACAGATGGTACATATGAAATTATTAGAATCTTATAAAAAAAAATAGCACGAAAATCCGGCGCTCTTATTGGGACACCTATATAAAATTGTCCTTTCAATGAATATTGGTTTTAATTTTGAGTTCTTAGATGAAAGTTCCTTATATATGGTATATGGAAAATAATAATAATCCACTTTTCGTGATTAAATATGAAATGAAAATATTATTAAAATCAAAATAAGTAAATTGATGATTTTACAACAAAAAATAAAATATAAATTTAACTAATTACTAAAATATGTGTAAGTAAAACAAAATAAACACATACTATGCAAAATAAACTAAAAAATCAGAGATCCATTTAGGTAAAAAAAATTGCGGAAGTGGAAAATAACATGTATTTGTAATTAACAGTATTAATAAAATAAAATCTTCCATAACTATCACATTTACCTTTTGAAATAAGTAAAAAACTGATCAACCTCTTTTTACCATAAAAATTATTCTGCATACTTTGTAAATAATTTATCTAAATAAACGACACTATTTTTATAAATCTAAATGCGAAAGTTTTGTGTTTTTTTAACAACATTCTTTCAAACTTCCAGATTATTATTGTACTAAAATACTATACTTTAATTAATAAAACAGTTTTACTTGTCAGGAATTGAATCTCAACTCTTTGATTAGAGGATAGAAAATAATTTATGAATTAAATTTTAATTACATCCCTAAGACGCCTGTCTTCGATGCGGGTTCGATTCCCGTTGGGAATTTTTTAAAGAAGAATTTAATTTGGTTTTCAATTAAGGCTTGTTACTTTACCTTTCTGATTAAAATAACTTTCTGGTTGGCATAAATACATTGCTACATAATAATAAACTCACCAGGTTGTGTACTACAGAACAATCTCTTATAAAATAACTTATAACAATCATTTTTTTACTTCTTGCCCACCACGAGTATGTTAAAAAAATTATAATACTCGTATATCATAATTTGACACTTAAATGTGAAAAAATTCTACACAATAATTTAAATTAAAGCGACATAAATGTTTCACTTTACAAAAGGATTGTCAAACCGCCATTGTGTAGATTTTTTTCACATCTAAATATTAAATCATTCTGTTTTAAAATGGAGTTCTACAATATAAATACCAAAACAATTAAAAAGAAAAGAAAAAAATATTATTTTGTTTGTTTCAAATATAAATTGAATCCTAAACCTTTGTTTAGAATATTAATTATCTACCACTAGTATTCAAGCAATAAATAAGTAAATTGCGAAAAATATTCAGGTTAAAAGTAAATAATAAATAAAAAGACTTACCTTACAGTATAACTTATAACATTTTTTCACTTTTTAAAATCCATATAAATTTTTCTGCGTTAAATTGGATTGAATAAAATTCAGCAAAATTAGCAACTAAAATTCTGTCAATAATATTTATTAACATCAAAATTATAAGTAAAACACACTAATGTTTCAATATACACTTTAATTTAATTAACAACGATCGATTTTGTAAACTTCAATCTTTTCTGCAAAATTTAATTAAAAAAAAACTACCTAATTCCTTGTTTAGGTAACAACACTTCGTCAAAAAGATCGATAAACATTAAAACAAACCGGATTTTTCCATACACTCGACACACAACCGCTTAATCGACTGACGCCGGACGACTGAAACAAACTTGTACAATCTTTAGATAATATTGTTTAGGAAGACCTTATATAAATATCCATACATCAAATATCTCTGTAATCGGAAAGATTATGTAAAGTTAATATATAAAAAGTTTCAAGTCAAAATTTAAAATGCTAAATATCCATGTAAATATTATGTATTATTTTTTTGAGTCGAGCATTCTGACTGACTATTTTATTACGATGTTTCCGGTCGGATATAAAATTATGTACACCGTGATTAAAATGCTAATTAGATTATATCACAGAGTAAAAAGTTATTTTTGTATGGTATTAATATAAATATTTACAATGATGTTTAGTTTTATTTTATTTACAACGTGGTATAGACTGTTTGTTTCGAATAATAAATAGTCAACAAAACATTGTATACCTTTCCAGAATTCGTCTTATCGACTGCTGAAATATTGACGAAATTTGTTTTTTAATGATTTGTTTTCTATTAATGAAATATATTGTCTTTTAATGTCAGATAATATGTAACATGCTTATTGCTAGATAACCTTTTTTTCCAACCAACCAGGAGAAACAAAAATAATTTATATAATTTAATTTCCACACAGAGGAGTTTAGTTCAACTCTTGACGGTGACCAAATAAAACAATGACTCGTATATATTTTTTCAAATCTGTGTTCTTAAAACATATTTCTGATTGGTCGAAATCTTGGTCTACTGGTTAGTACTCAGGCTCAATTTCCAGTGGGTTATGGAATGGTTTTACTTGCAGGACTCGATTTATAGCTGCACTGGCGCATAGTAGATGTTTAACATAAATTCTTGAATCACCCTTGTTACAAAAAAAAACGCTATTTAAAATCAAATTAAAATATACTCCATCGTCGTTGCTGGGGCCTCATAGACGAGGATCCTCTCGCCATTCAAACGCCAATTCAGTTGGAAAGTGAAGCTGTGTCGTGGAGTTTGTTTTTCTTTTAAGTGAGTGACCCGTTGTAGGAATACTAGGAGGAAAAATGCCTTTGTCATTCAAGGGCAGTAGCACAGAGCAGAGCTCGAACCGGCGATCTTCCGCACGTAAGTCCAGTGCGTTACTTTGCAGGCAAGTATCATTAAAATATACAAATATTAATCAAATGATAATTCATGAACCGTAATCAACATTTTTATCATAAAATAATTGCAAATTGCCGAAATAATTTTGACAACATGCAGCAAAAGAATCTTTACGTACCTACTCGTACTCGTACTTTGGGCATGATGCTAGAAAAAATGGTGAAGCTCTAGAGAAGCTGGTGATCGCAGTGCAGTTGAAGGGAGACGAACAAGATAAAGGTGTCCTATTAGATGGACGGGTCAAATAAAGGAGATTACGGGATCCTGTTTAAGTGCTGCATTCAACATAACCCTGGATCGGGAGTGATGGAGACAGGTGGTGTGCCGAGTTCGAGATATAGCAGAGCGCCACGACGCTCAGTATTGAGAACGCGATGAAGAAGAATTAATCTAACTTAAAAGCGGGACTTTTTTATTTTATAAAGAGATAGATATAAAGGTACAAACTCCTTAAAACATATTTTTTTACGTATACATATGTAGTATATTATATACATAACCATCATGCAATTTTCGTATTAGGGCAGACCGAGACAATGACATCTCTTTTCCTCCATATCAATACATCGTCTCATACAGTTCCTCCGGGTTATCTGATATTTTACATTTATGTCTATTATTCACTTGGTCTTACCAAAATGTCCCTTCTACCACGACTCATATACCTACTATATAGAAGTCAAATCCAAACGTAACGAAATTCATGGGACCATAAAAATATTTCGTTATAACGAAATTGGTAAAAAAATGTAGTTTTTTCTTTTGCATAATAAAAAGTTATTCGAAAACCGTCGATTATTTTTTTTAAAGAATGATGTTATTTAGATTGCATTTTCGATACTAAATAATTATTACATCAGTGCTACAGGATAGACAAACCTGAAAGTTTTTTAATATATGCATGGCTTCCGAAAGCGAAACATTCATATCAGGTGGCATAATTTCATTATCACTTTCTTCGCTCTCCAAAGTTACGATTGCATTCGACGTACTCATAGATGGCTACAAATTTTCAATAATGAATGTCTTTCAGTCAGCTCAAACGCAATCGTTAAATTATAATATTACCTTCATAAATGAAGTCATCATATACGTAATTTACGAGTATTAATAATTAATCTGCGAGCAATTTATAATCGAAACAAGATTTTTTATGTTTTTATTAGAGCGTTCAAATTCTTTAGCGATTCGTTAAATTCTGCTTGTGTCATCCAAGCCCGTTAGTTTGCGAGTTTTTTTGGCCGAAAAATGTTCGTTATACTGAAAATTTCATTTCGTTATATCATTTTATGTAAGTTAGTTTGATATGATTCCACCTATACATCTTGTCTTTTAGCTCATGACTGAACATCGTGACTCCCGTGATAGCTATTGGCGACTCTTCTTCATCTATCTCTGCACTCCAAGATTCGAAGAGCAATGGTTAAGGGTAGTCTTGTTGCGTATCTCACTTCACTGTTGCGTCAACGCATTGGGACTTTTCCTCTCATCGTCCTTTTACCCTTCCAGCACCACATTTCAAATGCATCTATTCTGCGTCTCTCGTTTGTTTTCAGAATCGAAGTCTCCGCGATATACATGAATATTGCGATGACGAGAGATTTAACTAGGCGCATTTTCTTCGTAATGGTTCAGCTATTCCGTATCTTTTCCAGCTTTGACATAGCATTTTTCGCCATTCCAATTCTCCTTTTCACCTCAGCCTCGCATCCTCCATTGTTGGTAATACTGAACCACAAGTGAATTAAGTCAGTAACCACTTCTAGACCATGATAAATATTATTTGGTAACAGTTTGTTATTGCGGTCTATTATTATTAACATGGATTTAGATCTGTTGATTTCTTTTAAGTGTACGTATTTCAACAGCATTTATACGGTTCTTTTCAGTTTTTTTCCACGTCTACGTTTCACTTCTATACATCAAAGTTGGTACTAAAATACTGATGTGGACTATCATCTTAGCAGATTTTGATACTGCCAGTTCGAGTTTATATTTATTAGTGCCCAATTGACTTGTTTCTAATCGCTTCATGCCGAATGATATCTCTCATAACTCGTCTATCATCTTATAAAATACAACCTAAATAGCAGAATTCTTCAACTAGCTCTTATAATATATTACTCACCCATATATCACATTTACTTTTCCTTTCACATCTTTTTATAACCATGACATCATTCTCAACATTCATTCTCAGGTCTTTCTCTTGAAATCCCTCCTACAATTCTCTTATCAGGCTTTGTAATGCATGCTCATTCTCGGCTAACACAAACATGCTACCAGCATATATTGTATTATAGTAAACTGCACATGTTCCCATTTGACAAATTAGGCAATGTAAATCCAAATGGACAATTGTTACATTCATTTCAGGAACTCTTGAGGTATGCGCATGAATGTAATGCTTTGATAATACTTTTATGCAAGATATTTTATTCGACTGTTAAAAAACTTTCGTTCACTTCACAACATTGATTGAATAATTGGCAATACGATTAAAAAAATGTCGTGTTACGAGCACAACTTTTTGTTTTATTTATTTGTTTGTAATTTATACAATGCATTTACCAATTATAATACATACTTCTTCAAGTACGACAGCCGTGGCCTAGTTGATAAGGATGTTGTCTTCCGTTCGCAGATTTCAGGGTTTTAATCCCCATGTTACGACATGGGTTCCAGCATGGTTTTATGAGTTCGTCCGGTAAAAACATCTCACGTGCTAGACGTGTGAGAGTTATTGCCTCTCAACATTCGATATTCGATATTATTTCCAACGCGTACGTACGATAACAAACTGTTATTTTTTTGTAATTTTTATTTATACAATGTGTTGTATATTAAGAGTGCCTTTTCAATTTTTAACATATAATTTAAAATTTAGAGCAGTGGTTCCCAAGTTAGTGTATCAGCATTTTTCCACGGCGCCCAAAGTCAGAGCATAACTAAGAGTTGCACTTATATTGGTGTGGTCAGGTTAGTTAGATTGAGAAATTTAGACACCTAGACTAATAGTAAGTGGTTTGCACAGTGTCGTTAGATGTCGCTTCCCATAATCGCATTAGCACATCGATTTTCCGATTCAAAAACCACATTAGTATCATTTCAGTTAAAATATTGGAATATTCCTTGGTGCCTTTGTAAGACAGCCGCCGCGGCCTGGGGCGCCGTGGTACACAATTTTGGGAACCAGTGATTTATACCATAGTGTATGTGAAAACAAAAATATAAGATGTTAAAAAAAATATATTATAAAATATGCAAATAATTTTGCGAATTCTTCCATACACGTACAAGCACACAACACTTTTACGTCCTAGATGGTACTGTCCTAGACCGTCCGTCCTAGATGGTACTGTCTTTCAGCCCGAGGGTGGTAGGGTTGATTCGCGTTGGTATATTGATTTTTACTTTTTCATCCGTTGTTAATGTTTTATTGAATGGAGTCTATACTGCCACAGTACACATATAATGTCAATGAGTATTTAAGCAACACTTACTACTTCAAATGTGTTTTAAATGGTGGTGTTATGAGTAAAGTGTAACGCAATGAAAATACGTTTACAAAACAATTGGGCTTCCAATACACGTTGTATGTCATGATGAAAAGATTTATTGACCGATAAATGTATGTGTTTTTTCATAATTTACAGTAAAGACCATACATACACATCAAAAAGATTTTTCCTTTACCAGTCCCAGTGGATTTATTGTCGACGGAATTATTTCGGAATTTTAATTACAAATCCACTCTACACAAGTGTATCTTAGACTGGGCAGAATAACGATAAAACAAGATGAATGTTATGGAAATGTGTCACTAAATAAAAAATGTGGCATGTCAATGTATGAAAGAAGGCGGATTGAAGATATCAAACATAAATCAATAAAACGGGTGTTTTAAGTTAAACAAATAATTGAACGTTAAAAGGGTGTAGACATGTGAGAAAAATGAATGATGACTAAGCGAGTACACATGTTAGAACTGCAGGTGTGTTTGAAGGAAAAATACCCAGGAAAACGTGGTTGAATCAAGTAGACTAGATGATTTTCAAATAAGGTAAAGGGAAAAGTTTGAATGGTGGAAGATTATACTTGACGAGATGTATGAATATATAGGAGACGAAAATCGTGTGTTCTCTGTTCTTAATCTGGAAGGGACACGGTGTGATGATATAAAGGGGGCCATACGTCGCGCTCCTATGCTTCAATTTAAGGTGTTGTTGTGGATTTTTTGGCTTAAATTCTTGCACCAGCTGAATTTTGTACGGAAAGAGGTGAAAAAATTGTATCTTAAGATTCGTTGCAGTGTCTTTCGAGACATTCTGAGATGAGCTGAATGAAGTTGCTTGATTGGTTGATCAGCAACACCTTTTGTACCATATTATTTATAGTTAATGCATTCACGTTGTTGAGGTTTAAAGAGATTGTAATTTGTTTTATCAAACACTGTTTATTCCACTTTTTGTAACGGTATAACTCTACCGGTTTCAAGGCTTTCACATCATCTCCAGGGGAGCACAAACAAGATTGTAACCGGTAGGACTATACCATTATAAAAAGTGGAATAAACAGTATTTGATAAAACAAATTACAATACATTTTGTACCCTTTGAATATTCTCTTTAGTGCGGATAGTACACGGTCTTCCGACTCGAGACAATTCAACTACTAATGTAAAAAACATGCAATTAATCCCTTGATTGTCGATCTCTTTGGATAAACCCCATCAATAAAATGGCGTCTATATATACGTTGTACTCGAATAATCAACTCTTGATTTCCATTGTAATTTATTTTATCAAACATTGTTTATTCCACTTTTTTGTAACGGTATAACCCTACCGGTTTCAAGGCTTTCACCTTATCTTCAGGGGAGCAGAAACGGGTTATACCGTTACAAAAAAGTGGAATAAACAGTGTTTGATAAAATAAATTACAATGTCTTTAAACCTCTACAACGTTAATGCCTTAACTATAAACAATATATCTTGATTTCCAAATAAAGTTTGACCATTTTCGTTCGTTTCTCTGTAGTTACATAAATTCTCGAGAATAACATTTAAGGACACATTTTAAATTATCTATAAAAATAATCAATCTAAAAATTATTAATGTGGCTTATGGGCTATCATGTATATGTAAGTATACAATTAAACAAAAAGCAAGGGAAAATAATAAATTCAAAGGCTAAAAGCGACTTAAATGTTGCATAGGATCCTGTCATTTCCTTTAAAACGTTTTAATTTCGAAATATTTTTTAAGGAAATGACGCTTTATGTTTGCACACTTGTAGAAGAGATAAGATAAAGTTGTAAATTGAGTAGGACTTGAGGTTTTGGTGGTCAGAAAAGAGATAAATAAAAATGGTTTTTAATCTCACTTATGTAAAGCATTACTAGATAAGAAAAAAAACCTTTATTTTTAATTCATTCAAGGTTTCGGCTTTATAATGACAAACACGAACATTGGCATTAGAATACAAGAACGTAAGTCGGAAGAAATTGTTGTATAGGAAAAAGCCTGTTAGATGAACTATAAACTAAATATGACCATGTACAGTGCCGCATTTGTGTAGACGGCGCCCCTCGGCAATTTACAACTTGCGCCACCTAAATACTAAAAATAATGTTTACCCTTTCCGTTTCGAATGACCTTGGGTGATGATGTATTTCGTGCCACACAGCAAAACCATTACAGTTTAAATCTTGCTTTCTTCATTGTAAATGCAGCTTCGATATAATTGAAGTCCAAATTCACTCTTTTGTCTCATTCTATTGAGAATATTGATAAACATTTCGTTTGTTTTGTTTTAGCGTGGATCTCAAATACGTTTTTACTCGTTTCAATATTAAAAAACTTGGTTTCGCGGAACAATTTATAAATGATGTGAGTAAATAAAATAATGTAAATATTTGGAAAAACAGTAAACATTTTTAAAATTATTAGTTTGCTAACCTGTAGCATTGAACAGTCGTTGTTATCATTATATTCGAATATAAACTATAGTGAACGCATTCCTTAAACCATTAATCTAAATCGTTTTCGTACATATTTTTATAACCTATTTGTAAAACTTTGAGCCCCCTTTGGCTTGGCGTTCCTAGTCAAATGCATAGGTTTGCCTGTTGTCAAATGCATAGGTTTGCCTGTTAGCAAATACTGTTCTAGCCATGATCATAAAATAATAAACGAAAAAATTATATAAATCAAATAAATATATAATTAGTTGTAAGAATTGTTATCTAGATATAAAGAGTATGTAAATGTTAACTTTTTCTAAGAAATTAAATATTAAGATTATTTAAATAAATTAGCACGTAGAAAATAAAATAAAGTTAGTTGATAGTTAAAAAATATAAATTTGATTAGTTCTTGGGATATGAATTTGTATAAAGGCATAGCCTTTCGCAAATGTTTGTATTATAGATTACTTTAATAAATAAAAAATATGATTAAATAAAAAAATAAAAAATAAACATAAGCGTTGTATATTCAAAACAATTATTCAGAATTTTGTTTTGAAAACATATTATTAATTTATTTATTTATAAAATAGACGACTATTCCATATCACAGTAACAATTACAAAACAAACGATAACTGATCAACATCTTCCAAAAAAAACTCACAATTCAGGATACATACATATTTCCAAACAGAGTGCTTTAAAACACCAATGTACTCGTATTACACAACACGGAAAGTAAAAAAAATAATTAAATACAGTTAATTAAATGAAATTAACAATACTACATACAAAATAATTATTGAAACAGCTGCAAAGAACATTTTACATACGTAAATTAAAGTTATACAAAATAATACAATAAATTTAAAAACATCCGAGATACATAAAATTATAGGAAAAAATAACATAGTCATCAATAACACGTATTCCCGACGAAATGTGAAAGAGGAGGTAGAAGGAGGTAGAAACACGTGTGTCTCTGGGATTAACGTTATAAACAAAGTTATGTATTATTAAATATTTTTAAAACTATTATTATAAACATGTACGACTATAACATTCAAACATAGAGGACAGCGCCAGACTTTTCTATCACGACACATATATTTCCACATCTTTACACCTTGTCATACAAATTATACGACTTCTCTAACTTTTTACGTTTTCTTCTTTCAAAATATATTTCACTTGATCTAACTATACTTTCCTTGGTCTTCCCCTATTATGTTTTCTACTCAAATATGCACTTTATATTTGTTTTGACTTATAGTATTTTTTCATTCATTCGTTTTACATGTTTCAGAATCAATTCAGAGTGCCATTCATCTTACTTAACACGTGAGCCTAAAGTTCACATTTATCTATAATAACTTCTATCGATATTCTATCATAAATTGTCACCCCGTGGATTCTTCTCAGTGCACGCATTTCTGAAGCAGTTACTCGGCTCCTTTCAGTTATTTCTACGTCCACGTTTTACTCCTATACATTAAAGTTGGAACTAAAATACTGCTGTGGACTATCATCTTAGCACATTTTAAAAACAATGCCTGTTTATCGTCTTTGATCCTTGACCTTTTGATAATTGGTTTCATTTTCGAAGTTCATAAAATATTGTTGATTTTTGTTAATACGAGTATCTTATAATTTACTATCACAACAAATAAATTTCACTCAACATGATTGTGTAAACATACTTCAACTAATAAGTAAAATACATTTTTTTTGTTTTTCGATGTCAATAAAAAACGTTGTTATATTATATTTTGGTGGCAAATTGGCCTAGTATTTAGCATGTTTGATTAATGCTTAGGCATCTCGGTTTCGATCCTCAATAGATTTACTTCAAGAAAACTTTTTATTTTCAGACTTTTTCATGCTTACTCATTATTGTTATGACGCTATGTACGAGTACATCTATGCAGTAAGTTTCTTGTTTTGTGCCTTCGTTTTACAAGGTGGGCATTAAGTCTAAACCTATGAGCAAATATTTTTAAGGATTATTTTAGTATTATTATCAAAATCTTTCAAGATGATAGTCCATAACATAATTTTTGTACCAACTTTGATATATAGGAGTGAAACGTAGACTTGGAACAGAACAGAAAAAAGGGCATAAAGGTTGATGTATTAAGCAAGATAAAGAAGACCACTCTGAGATGGTTTGGGCACGTGGAACGAATGAATGAAGAAATACTAACAAAAAATATGTACACTGCAAATGTGAGTGAAAGAGCGGGTTAAGAAAAACCAAGGAATTTAAGGTTAAGAAGGAAATGTAAAAAGTCAAAGGAATCGTAGGAGCCGTATGAGAATGTGTATGAATGTAGAAGAGACAAAATATGAAAATTTGGCGCTCTCTCCTTTTTCTGCCTACCTCGATAGAGAGACGGCGTGTTGTATTGTATGACATAAGGTGTCAAAATAATACTAATTTGTTTATGATACAATAATACATACGTAGTGACGGATTGTATCTATGTATGTATTATTGTACAAAATCATAAACAAATTAGTATTATTTTGACACCTTAGTGTGTTGGACAAACTCAGTTTTTTTTCAGATGACCAACCAAACCAGCCGAAGCGATGAAACGGGTGATAACTAAAATAATAACTAAGGTAACTTGAAGAAATCAACTCTTCAGGCATCCATGGAAATCTCGATATACCATATGTTGCACTTCTGTTAAATATTTAAAAAACGCATCGTGTACGCGTCAATATGTGAGTCGCTTTATTAAATCATCATTGATTAAATTTAAAATGCCACTAATAAAAAATATATATATCAGCATACATAACATATGATACTCGTATACTATACTCGTATGTGTCCAGACTTTATGCCCGCTCTGTATAAACTACAACTGGCGTTTTTATTGGTATGTGCTGCCTTTGGGAATCGAACCCAAAATCTCTGTGTAGCAGTCAAGTATTTTACCTATTTTGAGAGTACGTGTTTATATTTCAATAAAGTTCGGAGATTTGTAATAAGAGTCTTTAGAACATTTAGGGGTGCTTTTATTATAAGATTTCTATACCCGTTATGCTCGTATATAAATTGCTAACATGAAAAATAGCGAACCGTTTGTTGATTTACAAATTTTTGTTTAATGTACCTGGTAATCATTTAGGTTATCATGAATAAAGATTATTTACGGTACCGTATATACCAGCAAATCGATTAAAAGCGTCACCACTCACTCGCACATGGAATACCCTTATTTAATGTTTTCCGATATCGATATCTTCCATATATCGGTGGGTAAATTGAGGATTGAGCTTCTAAAAAAACTTTGTATGCATAACAAAGTTGCATCACTGGAAAGCTCGAGTTCATTATTCCTGTTATTATAATATATATTTAATTTTTATTCATTTTGATTCTTGTACTATGCAACTTATTTGATGTAATTAGGTTAAACCTTTATCAAATATAGAAAATAAATAAACTATGGAGATAAGGAATTATAATAGTTAAACTTATCTCCATGAATATTTTTGGATGACGCTGCAGTAAAAAAATCAAACGAGATGAATTCATTCTGACCATCAGTTAAAAAAAACTGGATTTTATTCTGAATATCGCCATGATTCTACAGTAGAAGTGTCACTGTTGTAAACGATATTTTGGTTACAGGACACCCTCAAAATACCGACTAAGTGTGTAAGGCTTCATAATACCATGCTAGAAAGTGGTTGTCAAACTTTCTGAAACAAATGTAACGAAATAAATAAATTTGTGTAACAATTTTAACGACCCACTTTTTTATTATATTATCCACGATATACGTTTCAATTTAGAGGCGAACTGTAGAATACATAACAATGCAAAAAGTCTCGATTTTAGAAGTCCACTTCACTAGGAAAGGGTCTGGGACAATGTGGTATCATTCCTTAATTAAATTTTTTACATATTTATCCTAAATACCAAGACCGTAAACTGAAGCATTCATAAACCGTATTCACATCCTTACTTCTTCTTTTCCCTTGCCTTATCTCATCCATTTGGGATTCGGCTGCTTGGACTTTTCCACGCATCTCTCGATCTCGCATACTTAAATCCTATGCATAATTCTAACAGCATCATAGTTATGTCCAACAACTCCTCATTATACTATCTACATTAGTATTAGTTAGTTATTCACTTACATGCCTATGTAGACACCTTCAGAAGATACACACTCCTCGTTCTCCCCCTGTAGAAAAGTCGCAATAAGAGTAAATATACTCGTATTAACATCTTGACTGCATAATAATGTCTGCATTCTTCATTAGATTATTTGCATTCTGACAACCTGATCGATAGAGAGATACATTCCAATGAAAAATATTAATACCCTGGTAATTATCAAAATCCTTATAATTATCAAGACCCTCATAAGTATTAATTATCTCTCGATTTAATGGGAGTGATATGTGGAAGGGTAAAATACATGAAAATAACGGAATAAATATGGTGGAAATGCGTACGCTGAGAAGAATACGTTGTGTACTGATGTATGTACTCGTATAACAAAATAAAACCGTTGTTGCCTACTTGGTAAGACACCTGTATTTCGACCTGGAAGTTACGGGCTCGATTACCATTGGAAGCCAATTTATTTCTTTAACATCTTTCTGGTTAGCTGGAAGAAATTACCAAAATGGCAATAAAGTGTCCAGGTTGTACTGTATACGTTGAAAGTATACTACAGTACAATAAGCTGTTATTGTTAAGGGTGAATGTGAGCTACTTGACTACTTTTCACCCTACTTAACTCTGAAGTGTTAAGTAGGAAGAAATTTAGGTGGTTTGGACACGTTGAACGAACGGGTGACGAAAAACTGACTAAACAAATTTTCTATGTAAGGTTGGATGAGAGCCGTGATTGAGGAAGAGGAGAAAAGTAAAGATGAACAAAATGAATTCATTTGTGAAGGTAAAAAGTTAAGGTGTATGAGAAACAGAAGGAACTGTATGAAAAGTTGGAGTGTATGAGAAACAGAAGGATCTGTATGAAATGTTAAGGTATATGAGAAACAGAAGGAACTGTATGAAAAGTTAAGGTGTATGAGAAACAGAATGGACTGTATGAAAAGTTAAGGTGTATGAGAAACAGAACGAACCGTATGAAAAGTTGAGGTGTATGAGAAACAGGATGAACTGTATGAAAAGTTAAGGTGTATGAGAAACATAACGAACTGTATGAAAAGTTAAGGTGTATGAGAAGCAGAAGGAACTACATGAAAAGATTTATGGGTATGGAGGTGGCCAAGAAAGTTTGACGTATGTCTTCTCTTCTTTTCTGAGTTAATATGGAACTAAAAATTATATGACAGTACAGAGGCGCTGGTTTTTTTTATTAAAATAATATTCGGTTATAATACATTTCATTATTTACTTGACGATAGTTCTAATAGCGTTGAAGTTTGCCAACGAAAAAACTAAACATTGAATTGCAAATTTCAGCAATAAAATATTTATTATGTGCTTTGGTAAACCATTTTCTTTCAAACTATGTGGTCCAAGGAAGAACATGATATACATACATAAATACCATCACACCGCTTCCCTGTGGGGCTAGGCATAAAGAGTAGAGTGCCATACTTTCCTATTTCGATACACATAACATATTTAACTTCTTCCACATCAATACGCTTCATACAACTCCTCTTATTTATTTTAATTTTATTTTCTTTGGTCTTCCTCATCCGCTCACATTTGCACTATATATTTGTTTTATTAGGCTTTCTTCTTTCATTCAATTAACGTGCCTTAAACATCTCAAAGTGCTCTTCTTCATCTTGCTCAACACATCAGTCTTAAATTCACACTCACCTCTAATATTTTCCTTCTGTATTCCTTCATACATTGTCACGTCATATATTCTTCTAAGTGCACGCATTTCTATAACACTTTTTTCAGTTTCGTTCCACGTCTATGTTTCACTCCTATACTAAAAGTTGGCATACTTTTCTATGACCATGTCTTTGGATTAGTCGACATAAACATTGAAAACTCTTAAACTGTATCGTTATAAAAAAAATCAAAAATATTTTGAAGCATTTAAATTATTATATAATTTTTTTGCAAGGTCTTATCATGATGTTTACCTGTGTAATGATTTTTAGATAATTTATTTAATTGTATGTAAGCAAAAAGTTAATGCGTGTACTCAGAATCAGGAAATATCACGTACGAGTATGTCTGGTTTTATGAGGTGAGGATCTACAGACCTATCCTGAAGACGAATCGTGTTCAAATGTCTCATATAGTGTTTGACGTACGCAAAGTGTTTGCGCGTATGTTGAAAGATCGAGAACTGCTTAAAACTGTAAAGGTTTCGCAAGTTGCAGTGTCTCCTCGATCACATAAAGCGGGGTAAAAAAACATTTTATAACACAGCTGATCATCCAGGGGAAAATAGGTGGTAAAATAGGCAGGGGAAGACGCTGTATCCCTGTGTGTAAGAACTTGCGGAAATGGTTTGGGTGCAGTTCTTCTGCGTTGTTTTGGGTTGCAGCAAATTAAATAAATATTGTCATGATTGTAGTCAAACTCCAATAAAAAACGGCATCTCGAAATGAGAAAGATGCAGAAGGATTCAATTCACGTACAGTATTTTTTGGTTTATTCAAATTATCAAAAAAACATGTTTTAGTTCTTGCAAAAATATTAAATCAGTTAA
Organism: Odontocerum albicorne; assembly: GCA_949825065.1. NCBI lineage: Eukaryota > Metazoa > Arthropoda > Insecta > Trichoptera > Odontoceridae > Odontocerum > Odontocerum albicorne. The sequence goes on from OX463845.1 coordinate 14,242,605, forward strand.
AATGTGTGTTTTATGATTAAAATTCTTTCTTAAAACAATATTGCCTACAAACCAATTCTATACAACGTGTAATTATGTTTACTCAAGAATATTTTGAGGCTTTGGCGGTTCTTTTCATCAGTTGTATGTCTTTCGAAGTACTGTAGCGCGTGATTTAACTTATAGTGCCAACATTGCGAAAACGTTGTAGTTTTCATTTTTAGGGCTTTATAATCAACTTGCCATCACAAACATGTACATTAATAACTGTTTCTGACTAAATGCATAAAATACGTTTTTTTAACGATTCATTTTGTGGATTTTTCAATGTTATCGTTAAACATAAAATATTGTTGATCCATATTTTTTGGGGGACTGCGAGGTAATAAAAATACGACCTCCGTCTTATTCAGATACGCTTTTTCGATAGCTTGTAACATGCAGAAATTTGCAAACAAATTCAAAGTGATCCAACGTTCACTTTAAGCAAGCGGATCCAGACTCGAATTCTGGTAGATTTTCTTCTTGCCAAGTTCGATTGGACCATAAATTATGTTACATCTAAATTAAAAATTTTCTTTACCTTAAAACCTAATTATTATAAATACTTACAGCGCCATTAAGAGACACAAAAAAATATCCCGCTAAACTCTAGGGTTATCAATATATGTATATTTTAATATTTTTTTTACAGATTAGATACAAAACAAATATAAAAAATCAAAATAAATAACGAAAAAACATTCTTCGGAAAAACGCTTTTTTTATACAGAATTAGTTTGTAGTCCAACCAAGTCAAAAGGTATCCCGTCGAATTTAATTGTTACTAGCAGCATCCGTAATTATTATTTGTTTCGGGAATTCTATAGAATATTAGTTACCTGCTTGTCTTAATCTACGAGTATTTGATGTCTTTTGTAATGTTTTCTTTAAAAGTTTAGCAAAATATACTAAATATACAATATTTTTTAGCTTAAACCCATAGACAACGAGAACTTCGATTTTTTTCAGCTTCTTTAATACATTTTGAGATTTCATCAAAAAAATTAAACTTTTGTGGTATATATTATTTTGTGGTACATATTATTTTGTGGTGTGGTTCGGGAACTTCACCAGAATTTCCTGTAAAGGTGGGGGTACATCAAGGATCGGTACTCAGTCCGCTACTGTTCATCTTAGTTATGGACTATTTAACTAACCAGGAAATGAACAGTCTCCTAAAGATCCTGCTATTTGCAGACGATATCGTATTAATTAGTGAAAAACACGAAGACCTGCAAAATAGTCTGGAAAGGTGGAGAAGAATCTTGGAGGACAATGGATTGAGACTGAGCAGAAAGAAAACAGAGTATCTGTACCTACCATTCGAGAACACAAATGCTGTCACTCCCGTAATGCAAATGGATGGAGAAACATTACCAAATTGTGACTCCTTTAAGTATGTTGGGTCACTCATCCATAGCGAAGGAGGATGTGCAGCAGATGTAACACATAGAATTAGTGTGGGATGGATGAAGTTTAGATCAATGACGGGAGTTCTATGTGATCCGAAAATGCCAGTAAAGTTAAAAGGAAAAGTATACCAAACGATTGTCAGACCCGCACTCCTCTATGCCTCCGAATGCTGGACGATGTATAACTCTTACTCTAGGCAACTAGAAACTGCTGAAATGCGCATGCTAAGATGGTCAGCAGGTGTGTCCCTAAGAGACAAAATAAGAAGCTCACGCATTCGTGGAAGCCTGGGTGTTACAGACATCAACAGCAAGATGGAGGAGAGGCGATTGAGATGGTATGGGCACGTTGGACGCAGAGCACCCGATCACATTGTGAACCAGGCAATCTCCATGGATCTTCCTCGAATGACAACCAGAGGAAGACCAAAGAATTCATGGGGGGTGCAAAAAGATAACCTGATGCAGAGGCACGGCCTGGGCGACGTAGTCCGGGACATAAGAGCATACAACCTGAGGACGAGGAGAGCTGACCCCAACAGTCTTCGCAGACAATGAGTTGGGATGGAGCCAGGGAGAGAGAGAGAGAGAGAGAGAGATTATTTTGTGGTATATATTATTTTGTGATATATATTATTTTGTGGTTTATATTATTTTGGCTTTTTGTCATCTTAGTTTTCGGAAGTCGAATTGATCGAGACTTCTCGTGGCATAATTATGGTTCTCTTTTTATATACTTTTTTACATAGTCCTCAAATTATACAGAATATTGAGCATGAAGAATGTATATAAAAAATAAGTAAATACCTGGAAATGTGTAATTTTAAACATCTACTTTTATTATTATCCAAATAATAAAAAGATGTTATATATGATGTTAGTTTGGCGTTCATCACATCCTTGACATACAAATTGGCGTGAAGCGTTGGGTGAAAGGCAATTCTGATGCAAATACACGCCGGTACCGGTACCGGTAGCCAGCAATGAAGTAAATGATTAGCATTATCGGCTGTCTATTCAGAATGGAAAACTTGGTTTAAATTGCACACACATTTAGGTTAATTCTGATGAGCGAGGAGAAATCCGTGCACCTACCTTCTCAGCAGTGAGAGCTGGTAATCGCTCGTTCTACAAACCTTGGCAAAGAATAACATGGAGAAATTTAACTTGTTTGTCGCGTAGTAAATTTTAAAAGAATTATCTAAAGTGCAGTTTTTTGACCCGCATAACACCTCTAATGCCATATTCTAGGAACAATTATTATTTTGTTCATTTTTTTAATATTCGTAGTATAGAATCTTCTTAGCCTAGATCAGTGGTCTCCAAACTTTTTTGATCGCGTACCCTTAAGACAGAATAATTTGTAGTGCGAACCCCTGAATATATATAGGGGTTTGCACTATATTTTTTTTATATATACCTACATACGTAAAAATGTCATGGATTGTCAGTTTTAAATGAAATAATGTCAATTGTTATAAATTCCTCGTCTATTTGATGTTTATGACAGTGTAATTTAAAAATACAAGTTAGTATTTCTTCATCTTGAATTAATTATCTTATTTTTTCTGTCACTTGTCGTACCCCCAAGTATCGACTCGCGTACCCCCTGGGGTACGCGTACCCCACTTTGGAGACCACTGGCCTAGATGGTAAAACGATTTTTTCGGTTACGGTTACAGGTTGACAATAACATCGCCGGTTGTACACAACAATTTTTAAATAAACATATTATCAATATAATAAACAGTTTATTGCTTAAACAAATTATCAATATAATAAACATTTTATTGCTGAAATTTGCAATTCAATGTTTAGTTTTTTCTTTGGCAAACTTCAACGTTGCTAGAATTATCATCAAATAAAGAATGAAATGTTTTATAACCGACTATGTTTTTAATAAAGATAAAAAAAACAGCGCCTCAGTACCGTCATATAATTTTTAGTTCTATATTATCTCAGAAAAGAAGATAAGACATGCGTCAAACTTTCTTGGCCACCTCCACATCCATGAATATTTTCATACAGTTCCTTCTGATTCTCATACACCTTCACTTTTCATACAGTTCCTTCTGTTTCTCATGCACCCTAACTTTTTATACAGTTCCTTCTGTTTCTTATACACCTTAACTTTTCATACAGTTCCTTCTGTTTCTCATACACCTTAACTTTTCATACAGTTCCTTCTGTTTCTAATACACCCTAGCTTTTCATACAGTTCCTTCTGTGATGACGATGTTATTGTCAACCTATTATGATGGCGATGTACACAACGAAATTGTTATAGAAAAAATGCGTCACAGTGACACATGCCAACGATTATTTTTCGATTCATTAAAAGCACCGGTTGAGGTGGTGTCTACAAAAAGACTGGTACCTGATACCAAAGTTGAGATGGCTAGATGGAATGACAGAGAACTACCGCACACTGGGTATTGTAGAAGGAATTCTACTGAGAGAGATAAGTGACAGAGATTTCTGCTGGCAGCCAAGACCCTTCCTAGGCCGTCGTGTTGATGATAATTGGATTTGATCACTGCGGCAGGTTGAAGAAGATGATAAAGTAGTTATCAATCCTAGCCAAAGTGATTTTAATGTTATCATGTCACCATTTTTTTAATATTGGGGAAAAATACTTATATGTCCAACATTAAAAAAAGGAAATAAGAAGAGGCGATATTTGAAAAGAGTACTTTAAATGACACAAAAAAGCAATACATACGAACCGGGAAGGCGGGGTCATGTGGTGTTACATAATGAGTTATATTTTTAATGATTGGAAATTGATGTATTGTATTACTCTTCTGATTCTGTCGGGCTTATTTCCATATTGAAATTTCAACCAATCCGATAGATGTCAAACACAAAATTTATGGTAACATTAGAAAAAATGTGTTACAAAGAAAGAATGATTTTAGTCACAAAGAAAGAATAGTTTGTTCACAAAGAAAGAATGATTTTTTATTAAAAATTTCTGTTTTAACTTTGTAGAACTCCATATTACAATATTTAACAATAAATTGTTAAATATGCTGGGTTCTACTGCCAACACGTGCGATGGCAAACCGCGAGTTGCGTACCTACTCTATTTGTTTAAACTCGACGACTCAAATAGTCGAAAACAGTGATGTCTCCCGGTCACGCTCTTCAAGATATCTGAATCACCAATTCTGATAAATACGAATGAAAAATGGAATAAAACAAACACCAATTGTCTGTATATTACAGAAGGTACGTCATTCATTACGTACCTTCGTAACATTTCATAGATACTCGTATAATAAATTAGAACATAATTTAATAAAAATGTGTTATTTTGGTTGAAATAATATTTGTGTTAATTTTAAAGTAGCGTGTATTACCCACAAACAGGTATTTCAATGGACACCAATATTCATTCCACACGCATCAAGTGCAATTAATTTACAAAACCAGGGTCGTGCTAGAGGTTGAAAAGCTGAATTGCAAAATAAAATTCTTTGGAATAAAAAAAATCCATTTTCACCTCATATCATCTTTTTATTTAAAATAGTGACGATCTCCGTAAACTAATTGATAGTACGCTTAACCTAAAGAAAAATTAAAAAAGGGTCCCATTCCAGTAAAAGAGATTATCAGGTAACAGTACTCCTACGTGTGCGAGTGTTAATTCATATGCGGTAGTGTTACCATCACGTGCAATGACATCACGTGAAATATGTGCTACTCAAGTAGTTCTTAACCCGAAGGTTCGATTACTGGTGCCAAAGACAATATTGTTTCTCAGCTACGCTCTTCAGTTTGTCTGATTCATCACATCACTGGATTGTGTTGTATGGTATAGTTGTATTGCATTTTTTTGTATACAGACAACATGGCGGGCTTATTGTCATGTATCCGTACCTACTCCACTGGAACTAAGGTCAATGTCAATATTGTCTTCCAGTCATACTCTTCAATGTATCAAAATCAACAATTTGGATTTATTGAAAGATAACATACGAGTGAAAAAGCATTAGACTTCTTTTCTATCAAGATTGGAAATCAACAAATAGTAACAAAACGACAATTTACGTAACGCCATTGAGAGAGAATTTCTTCCAATGCGCTTTAACTTAGGAATCCACTATAACCCAATATTATTGAAAAATTAAAACGCAATAGAAAAAATTACAATGTAAGGATAGGATCGATCGTTGCTGAACCTCGTAGTCGAGCATTCCCTCGCCATTCTAACGTCAATTCATTTGGAAAGCGAAGCTGTGCCGTGGAGTTTTTTTTAAGTGAGTGAACCGTTGCACACTAACAAATTCACCGCTGCACTGGATCCGATGACACACCGAAGTTACACGATCGGAGGACCCCAGAATATTTTTTTTTCTCTTTTTGAAAGAATATATATGACCAAATTAATAGGTATCCTTATACCACCGCATACTAGGTGGAAAAATACCTATGTCATTCAAGGGGAGGAACATAGCGCGGGACTCGAACAGGTGACTCTCCACACGGAAGGCTAGCGTGTTACCGCTTGCCCATGCACCTCGTCGAGATAGGAAGGTGGCAACTATGGCCATTATATTGGGTTCTTTTTCATATCTCGATTTATCGGATGCGGGAAAAACAGAGTTATATCTCTGAATATTCACTATATCTCTGAATATGTATCTTTTACTACAAAAACCCTTTCTATCGCATTTGTCTGGTATATTTTATTATTTCACATTAGCTTCTTCTTGTCTTAAAGTACTTCTGTTCTCTCTTTATACGACTTTTTCGTTACTTACTTTATCTATCCAGAAGGGTCTCTGCTTTCTGTTGTAACACCAAGTTTAAAGAATTTTACTTATTTTCATGTGTATAGTATGCTATTAAAAAAACGTTTTGGTTTGAAGTGAATTATTAATTAAAAACAATTTGTACACCTAATCAACATTTGCTTTATAATTAGAGTAGTTTAAATATACAGCAATTAATAGTCGTTCATGTGCTACCCACATTCCATATAAATTAGCGCCGGCCCTGTCCAAAAATATTGCAACATCAATAATGAAGTTATGTATTGCCGCCGGTATCTAATATTTAATGCGTGTCTAGTGCTATGTGCGTGTCACAGAAATTTGGACTTCACTTTTTCATATGAATTTTAATCATTTTTTATATATAATAAATATCAGTCAACAATATATTGTTGAAAATAAATTCAGTGTTATATAAATGTCTCTGGCTCTATTTCGTGTTACTCTATAATTATAGTAATTACACGATTTTTTTTGTTATTCTACTAATCTGTCACGAATCGACCTCCATTTCAGAGTTCTTCGCAATGCATTGCATTATACTTTTGTTGTATACAGTATAACCTGGTGGGATTATTGCCATGTACCCATGCCCTACTAATCACTACACCGAGGTGCATGTTAGCGTGGTAACTCATTGGACTTTCGTGCGGAAGGTCGCTGGTTTGAGCCCCATGCTGTGCTAGTCTCTTCGAATAACATAGGCATTTTTTCCGCCTAGTGTTCGGGGGTATAAAGATTCCCATATTTTAGTCATATCTATTATTTCAAAAAAGAACATGCCGGTGTGCTCCGATCGTCTCACTTCGGTGTGCCATCGGATCCAGTACAGTGCGGCGGTGTGGCCGGTGAGTTTGCTGGTGTGCAACTGCTTATTCACTTGAAAAGAAACAAAAAACTCCACAACACAGAATCGCTTTCTGAGAATTATCATTGGAATGGTGAGGGGATCCTCGACTTTGATACCCAGCAACGACGACAACGGTCTAAAAGATGCCTTAAATGAAAAACAGACAGAAACTGGCACAGACTGAATTAGCTCGTAAGACATAAACCGATTCAGTCATATGTATGGGAAATGTATGGGGAAAAATAAAAAGGTATATTGAGTGTTTGTGGACTTGTAAAAATCTTATGATCGCGTGATAAGCGACTAGTATTACTGTATCATCTGCAAAACTGAAAATTTTACATCGTGGTTTAAGATCACATAAAAAAATTGGTCCCAATTTATTACTTTCTGGACCTAATATAAATAAAAAAGAAGTGCTAGAATTATTTAGGCGGAGAGAAAAGAACACTTATTTTTCGGTCAATTTAATAACGATCCTCCTAAACCTTAATAATATTGAACTAAATGTGTCCACATTGAAGTTACCTACCATATTTTACTTTTGGCAGATTCTCACTACTGAGTTATGGAAGCCCGTATTATTGCTGAGTGTAGCTAAGTTGAAAAAAAACAGGTATTCAAAGAGAGCAAGAGGGAAAATTTCAGAGTTGCAAGTGAAACCTTAAGACCATCTAAGATTTTATATAGTAACATAAGAATAAAAGTACTTTTACGAGTTTCAAATATGGTTGAAGCTTAAACAAATATTGGAGAAGAGATTACCCCCCAAATATGGGTTTTGAATAGATTTCTTATTAGTTTAGTTCAAGTTGGAGGACTTTGTGGAGTTTCATATTTTTTATAGTCAGTCTCAACTTAATCTGGCGTAGATGCTGTATTCTTTAACCTTTTGACTTAGGAGGTTACTGCCTTATTACTAGGATGAGAATTTGGATAAAATCCCTACATATAAAATGCTTATGACCCAGGATATTGCATGCCAAGGATTGTATCGAAGGGATTTTATTTGGACCATTGCTCGTCATTCTGTATATAAAATACGAAATAAAATTATTAATCATTAAGGAATTTCCGCACATGACTATGTTGACGATTCTACACATGACGATGTTGATAAAGAAATCGATTTGTAAACCAATTGAAAGCTCTGACTTGGTCAACGAAACCATCACGCATTCAGAAGATATTCGTATATCAAATGTATATCGGCCGGGGGGACGTTATAAGATCAGCCCAGACCTTTTGATAGTTTCTCTCTTAAATGACCAAGTGATGAATAACTTTTTCGGAGTCTCGGTCCAATAGTAGGACGCCTTACTCCTTTATCGGAGAAGGTCTGACTGTTACGATATTTATTGGATATTTTTTGGATCGTTTTAGGAATCGGGAAAGGATAGGTTTGTGAGAAATGTTTTTTTTTTATGAATGATTATAAGAAATTATAAAAACGATTAAATACATATATAAATGTGATGGTATATACATAAGATTACATACGAATATACATACATTTGTGTCGTCACACACGGTAATATATTAAACGGGTGTGTGTGAAAAATAATGGTGGTGAATAAAATATAAAAATGAAAAATGAATATAGTATATATAGGTAAATAATAGGGGAGACTTGTGTGACTTTTATAATTATATTGATATGTAAATGTTTATTTAGAGTAGATGTTTATTGAGAGAGAGAGATACGTGATTGCCTATGGGGGTAAGCTGTCAGCCGGAGGAGCTGTCGCTGATGGGGGGTTCAGAGTGACGATCGGGCGGTCATTTGAGGGGACATTTACTGTTAATGTTATGGGAGGGTTCAGAGGGATGTCTTTCAAAATTGATTTCGGGTGAGTGTGTCTATATCTAGTGTTCGCGTTGTATCTCTTAAATGTATTTTCTGTCATATATGTGTTTTTCAAGTGTATTTAAATATATTATGCACATACTATGTTGCTATCAATAAACCAATATTTATTTATTTATTATAAATACAAGAGCACTGCGACGTTTAAAATTAAACCTATGTTATATTGATAATGTATTCACGATGGAAAGATGGGTGTCTGGGATAAAGTGTTTTTTTCATCTGCACCAACTAAGGTATATTTCCAGAAATTTGCCATCTGAAGCAATTGCGAGTTTGGTAAACGCCGTACTGTTATTTCGAATATTATCATATTTGTTACGCGGGTTTACCGGAGGCTCAGTTGAGGCTTGGAGGTTATAGAAAATGTTTCTGCTAATGTTTCGAGCTAATACACACAAGTTAGGTTTCTGTAACTTCTCAACTTTAAAATTATATTTTTATTAAGATAACATATTACTATAAGTGCACGAAACCTTATAATCATAATTTTAGGAGACTAAGCTACTCGCAACAATGAACTAATTGTCGCTGGAGTCTGTCACACCTTTTGTCTTGTCCTTTGTTCGATAAACTTTGAATTATCTGCAGTTTCTGGAACCGCCCTTTGTTTCCATGTTCTGATTTAACGCATTTGGAATGCACAACATATAATGCATTTTATGATGTTTATATTCGTTATCTTAACACGCAGTAATATGACTTACTTCCGGACAAACTTCACTGGTTTGTTTACAAATGTTGCCTCAGGGAAATGGAAGGAATTCGAGGGCCTCGTGGAAATGGCGCCTAAGAACATCTCAAAGCTCTTCATTTATGATGCCTCTCATAAACTTCGATGTCAAACTTTGAGATATGTCACCTCAATGAACCGGGGTATTGAATCAAACGAGACTAATATTGCTCCGAAAGCTTGTTTTGTGTTTTGCTGAACTTGATCTGTGGAATAGTCTGCATATGGAACTAAACATTAAGGATTTCCTGAAAGCTTTTAGAGTATCTCATCAAGGCGCCTTTGAGATTTAGATGGTTTATTGATTCTATACTATTTAGTCGGCAGACGTGGTCTCACGGCTATCATTCATGCTGAGCAAGCGGGGGTCTGTTGTTTTATTCCTTTTCGGATTTACTTCCGGACTGGCTTTACTCATAAACAGTTTATATCAGAATTTATGTTATTCTGTAGCTAATATGTTAAGTATCATAAATACTTATAGAGCTTTTAACTTAAGCAAAGCAAAAACTACCCCATATAAAACACTGCGTAACAAAGGCTACAGCAGATTAAACCTATCGATCGTTTTGGAACTTTGATATCCTTGCTATCGGAACTTTGGATTTTATCTGTCAAAACTGTGTGCTTGCTGAAGTGCAACAGTTTTTACATAATACATCAGTAACTTACACGTCTTCCATCCGCAGGATGGCTGGTAATCATACTGGATCACGAGGGATAGTCTATCATATCTTATTGTATACTAAAGCGCATCAAATAATAAATCATCATCAATCAAGTTTACTAAATAGCACTTCACAAAACATAATTGTATTGGTGCCATGAACCCATCATCATAATGCATCATATTTCAAGATTATCCTCTTATCTTCTTCTTCCTAGCTCCACCCTGCTACGTGAGGTCGACATTTTTAGTCTTCTCTTGAATTACCTATTGAGGACCAGATCCCTTGACACTCGCAACCCTCAGATGTTCTCCTCCACATCATTCATCCATCTTTTCCTTGGACCACCTCTTCGTCTTCTTCTGTCAACTTCTAGTATAAACAACGATCGGCCAACATACCATTTGGCTCTTCTTCTAGCGATGTGCCCGTACCACCGCAATGTGGTGTCCCTCAGTTGTGCATCTTTAAGACAGCCTCTGATATATTCGTTTCGTACTTTGTCATCTCTGCAGCATGGAATTTCCGCTCTTGTATTCTAGTGTGCAATGAATATTTTGCACCATACAGCATCACCGATCGTGTAACACTTTTATACGATATAATGTATTTCAAGATTGTATTAAAATGAACATAAAGAAATTGTATTTTACCAGGTCGTTCAATTCTGTTATTTGGACAGAATATTTACGTATGATCGGCGAGTTGAATGGGATATTGAAAGGAGGGTGCTGACAGGGAACAAGGTAAACGGAGCATTCGATGTAATATATATTATATTTTATAACACCCGCGGAATATCTAAAGTGGCAAAAAAAATATAACAAATAGTAGTGTGTTGATGCCCACTTTAACGTATGGAAGATAAAATTGAATTTAGCAGAAGGAATATAAAGATAAGATTAATTATGCGGGGAGATGGGTACACTAAGAAAAAAATGAGGAGTGTCAATGTATGACAAAGGTGGAACGAAGATACCAGAAATAAAGTCATAGATGTTTAAGTAACATTAAGAAAGGAGCTTTGAGATGTTTTAGGGAGAGAATGAGTCACTAAAGAATGACTAAGTGAGTATACAAGTCAGAAGGATCCGACCGAGGAAAATATGACGGGATCAAATTACCCAGATTTTAAAAGAAGGTTAAGTGAGAAGTATGAATAATAGAAGATTGTGCATGACAAGATTTCTTTATGTGGAGTAGGTGAAAGTTGTATGCTTGGATGGAAATTTTTGAGGGTCCGATCTCTCTGCCTACCACGCAAGGAAAATGGCGTGATGATATGTATGCATATATATTCTACCTCCGTGTTATGATATGTATGCATATATTATATTCTACCTCCGTGTTATCATCTTTTTGTGTCGAACATTTGCCAACTCAGGAAACTCGCGTAGATACGAAAAACAGCATGTCGTCCTTACTGTCTACCCACCATACAATGTAACGATACCGAGATATACCACGTATGGTAATTAAGAGTTTTGTTAGCTCCGCATCCTATATGTTCTTATCGGGACTTAATGAAGCGACAACATGATATGCATTGCGATAAATATAGCTGCTTTATATTCATTACATACGCCACTATCTAGTCTCACATGTAGGAGTATATGTTTAATAAGTCTACATTGGCTAAATTGTCGTGAAAGAAATGATTTCAAACTTTGTCGCTTTGTTTTATTAAAGGTTTCGGCTTTGACTTTGTGGAACTCCATATATAACTCCTCATTGAACAATAAATTACTTTACAATTCCGCTCATTTGTCTCGATGCATTCAAATCCCTTATGGGATGTCTCCAATGTATCTTTCGAATATGTGTTTGACATGTGGCTTCATAGGGATGGCCGTATATTATGACAAGACCCGTGTTGGTCCCGCAGCGTTGAATGGTCTGCTTTTAAGTATTATGGGTATGAGTGGTGTGTGCAGTTTTAGGAAACATTTCCTAAATTTATAATTATATATGAACAAATCACTCAACTCCACCTAAAGTCGTTTTATAAAAACTCCGAAATCTCGGCGAAGACCTTATTGGTCAAAAATTAAAATTTACTATTACCTAAATAAAATGATAAAACATTTTTAAATGATTACTTTATTTACATAGGTTTGTTTATCTACAAGATTAGTTGAATTATAATAAATGTACATTTGAAATTAATAAATTAATTATGTGTGCATTAAAAAAATGAAATTTATAAATTTTCATCTAATGTAGTCTACAACGTAACACTACTTATTTGTATAATAAAACAAGAGATTAATATGATTAGTTTGGAAAATACATATGCCTTTATCTTGGGAAGAATTTGGAATAAATTCATATTTCTTATTATGAGAATTCCTCGTATACGAAAAACAGCATGGGGATCCAAAAAAACACTGCGTAAATGAAGTCATTTAATGTCATATAAAATAAATGATATTTTATATATAATATATTCAGTTATTTCATTCTTACTTATTAAAAAAGCTTTAGTTATATTTTTAATAAGTTAATGTTAGTAGTTATTGATAGCGAATAAAACATATAAATAAATATTTTAATGAGATCTGTGCGATTTATTTATACGAAGAAAAAACTACAGAACTAACAATTTGCTGTACCTATTGATTTGAAATTTAATGAGTGTCGCTGGATGAATATTTTATTGTTATTATTGTCGCTCTTACAATTATAACAATTTCGATTGTCGATGTCAATGCAATAAATAATTTTAACTACAATTTACCGTTTGGCTATTTTTTCCCGTCTCTAGTTTCAAACGGAATAAACAGCGTTAAAGTGAATTCGCTTAAGTGGAGGGATTTTTATGGTTTATTTTGAATGTAAGATTTGTATTATTGATTTTTTTTTATAATTTACAAATAAATTGTATTCGTCCAATAACGAATAATACAAGAACCTATAAACATCAATTAAAAATTTTCATTTGTAGCACAAGTCAACCTCTATGACCTAGCTGGTAAGATGCCTGTCTTTGAGCCCGGGGGGTTATGGATTTGATTACCTTTGATACTCAAATTATACTTTCTTTGTATACAGTAAAATCTGGCATTAAATCTGCCAGGTTTTAATGTATACAATAAAATTGTAATAATAAGATACAATCATATAATGATTCTTGTACCCAAACAACATTCGGTGTTTACAGGCATATGAAGTAACCAATTTTATTGCATGCAATGCACAATAAATTGAATGTTAAATTGTTTTGTATCTTACGTCTCGTCTAAGCGTGTCTACAAATATTTGTCTTTCTATACCAAAATTATTCTTGATTTTTTTATTTTCTATTTACATAGTTTTACTATTCTACCTGTGTTACGACATAATTCTTAATATATTTGGATATCTGTACCACAGAGGCCTAAGACACCTCCGTGACCCATTGTAGTTGGTTAAGTATCTGTCTCCCAACCCGGGGACTGCTAATTCGATCTCCGGTGGTTTATACACTTTTTTAAACAAATAAACAGTAGAACCTTATGGAGTAGGAAACAAAGTAAATAGGCCCCTAAAACATATATACTTGAATCGTTCAATATCAAAATCTGCTAACATGATAGTCCCTAACAGTACTCTAGAACTAAATTTGATATGTGGAAGTGAAAAAAGAAGGCGAATAAATGCTATGGAAATGCATGTACTGAGAAAAATACACGCAGTGACAATGTATGACATAATACGGAATGAAGTGAAAAAGGATGAATGTGAGCTTAAAGCTGATGTATAGAATTAGATTTAGAAGAGCACTCCGAGATTATTGTGACACGTAGATTTTATTAATGAAGAAATACTAATTAAACAAACATGCATGGCAAGAGTAAATAAAGTATAGTTGGATTAAGTCAATTTTATTTTGATATAAGAAAATGTAAAAATTCATCGAAATCGTAGGGGTTTTATGAAAAGGTGTATGTATGTAAAAGAGGTGAAAGATGTGTGTCGCGATTGGAAAGTATGGCGCTTTCTGCTCTCTGCATACCCTGACAGGGAAATGGGGTGATGCATTGTATTGTAATACACTTCCGTTGTATACAGTATAACCTGGCGAAATTATTGCCATGTGGCAATCTCTTCCAACCAACCAAATAGATGTTAAAGAGGCCTTAAGTGAAAACCAGACTAGGATTATTTAAAAAAAAATCTTTGTTCCAGCGGGATTTAAACCCGCAACCTACGGGCTGGGAGACAAGCGTCTTACCAACTAGGCCACGGAGGTGATGGTGCGTGTAAGAAGACTATAAAATGTCTTTAAGTATCAAAATATTTCATAGAATAACATTATTTATTTTTATATTTGCTTTTCTTTAAAATTAGCAACATGGACATGATGTCTGTCCTAACTCCGGGTACAGATATATTATATAATACTATTTACAATATGATTCATTAGAATATACTACTCCGTTTGACTAGACATAAAAAATCCTACTTTCGAATCGTGTCTCCCTTTTGATATAATTTTATGTTCTACTATAGTCATCGCAATAAGAAAATCTCGTAAGTCCATTGAGGGATTTTAATCAGATTTTTTGAAACCGGGATTGAATCATTGAGATTATTAAAACTTTTTTACAAATAGAGTTTTCATTTCCTATAAAATCAGTCACATATACTTACGAGGTTCTCTTATCAAGGTAACAATTAAATTTAGCAAAATTGATTATAAATTATTAATAATATTTGATCATATTTTATACGATTAATTTTACACAATCAGTTATTTTTACAGAATTAATTTTTCAAAGAATGTACTTTTTATCAAGTTCAGTAAAATATGTATTGTGATTAAGTCTTAAAATTGTAATAGTGTCAGGTTTAGTATTGTAGAAAATTGTAATAATGTCAGGTTTAGTATTGTAGAAACAGTGTTCAAGAAAACAATCTTTAATATATCGAAGTTCATCGCACAATATAATAATGTTCAATGAAAGGGAAAAGAACTGAAACCAGACATAATAAAGTTATTGGGAAACTTATTACAATTACAAACACATTTTTTTTTCTTGTCTCAAAACTGAAATTTTCAATATTATAGTTTCAATACAGATTTGACAACCATTTTTAAATGCAAATATTATAGTATACAAACAAATTCAATAAAGGGCGATTACCACAGTTTCAATTAATTATTTTTTACTGCTTTATCGGCACTAGTCAGCAAATGGTTGGCGTACTTGTTCTTTGTTCATGATCGTATTATGTCCGATTTTATAACTGTTTCAGTACCTTTTTTCAGGAAATTTTTACTTTAATAACTGATTCAGGAGATTTTTAAGGGTGGCTAACAGAAAAGTTATATTCATTTCGAGGTGCCGTCTCTTCAGTCGGAGGTTGGCTACCATCATAGCGATTTTTATTATGTTCACTGCAGTTCAGAACAACCCAGCAGATCTGCACCCAAACCACTTCTACAAAGTTTTCAAACCATGAGATATGGCAACCTCGTCTCTCTCGTTTGCCAGTGATTTTTCTATATATGTGTCTTGTGTCTCTCATTATGTGCTGAGATACTGCAACTTGCGAACTATCACAGTTTAAAGCAGTTCTCGGTTCTTATTCAAACACCGAAGCATTTCACATTTTTAACACGATACATCCTGGGAATTTCAAGGATATGAATGTAGGTTTATATCTGAAAGGTTAATTTTTAATTTTATTCATATACTTAGAATGTTTTTTCTAGTCCGTAATTATTTTTACAGAAAATTGATTGCGTACATAAATATAAATTATTTCTAGATTTACTCATATGACTAATTAATCATTAGAAAATTTAAATAAAGTTATCGAATATTGTGAACATTTAAATTTATAATATATACAACATAATAATAACACTACATACTTTCAATATCCTCTTAAGACCGGTTCGTATTTTCGTACTTGAACTTTTTGATACCGGGAACCCCCCCACTTTGATCCTTTATGGAAGGAAATAAAACCAAATACATTTTAGGTTTTTCGAACATTGAATTTGATATTTTGTATATGAAATGCTAGTATTTGTGTGGTTTATTTAGGAAGAAAGTGTATAATTACATGTTTTGTCTAAAATCTACTAAATTACATTCTGAGGAGTCGTAAAATAGTGAGGGCTATTTTTTGTGTCAAAAGCGTTTGTTTAAAGTAGGTAAGGAGGACACATTTAGTGTACAAAAAAATTGGGAAAAAATGTTCGAAATATCACTAACCACAAATTTATGTAATACATATTTTTTTAAACAAAAAAAGGAGTAGGTATTTTGAATATTGCCAGTTTTAGAGTAAAATACATTATTTTACATATTGCAAGTGCTGATTTTTTCGTGTATTTTCGAAACAAATTTTTAGGATTTCATATCCAAATTTTGAGTATTTACTATTTATGTAATACATATTTTTTTAAACAAAAAAAGGAGTAGGTATTTTGAATATTGCCAGTTTTAGAGTAAAATACATTATTTTACATATTGCAAGTGCTGATTTTTTCGTGTATTTTCCAAACAAATTTTCAGGATTTCATATCCAAATTTTGAGTATTTACTATGTTATAATAATTTTGAACATTTCCCATACAAATTTTGAGCGTCTTTCGTATATAAAATATAAAGCTCAATATTATAGATGAAATATATTTCTATAGCAAAACAAAATAAGGGGTTCCTTAAATTCAAAAAAAAAACGTCCGTATATATAAGGACTTCTCTATTCTTACTTACAAGTTCAAACATCTCTCATTGAAAAAGTTATTTTTGAAAATCCCCTCTCATTCCGTACAGTTTTTGCTGCAGTTAATGCTGAGGTCATTTGGAACCATTTCATTCAGAACAGGGTTTGGGTACATGTTATTTAAATTACTCCCATAAATGTTTACACTTCCATATCTTACATCATCCTTACTGCTATGAGATGTTAGATCAATTTCAGCATCGCTATCGTCTTCTGAGTGACAACTGCTCTTGTTACTTTGTTCATCGAGAGGTCTCCCATTCTGGTATTGGTTTTCTTGTGGATATGGGTATAGCTTTGGTGCTAGACTCAAATCTGTCGGTGTTGGACTGGTGCAGTTATCTGGTCTAGATAGTATTCCGTTTAGAGAAAAGTTCGTTGTATTCATTTTTGCTAATTGCATATCTGATGTTCTTTGTTGGTGATCATTGTTAGGTTCTTTTTCATCAAATTTTGATTTAGGAGAGGGCAGTCTTTGTCCTTGGAGGTGGTATGGCTCTCTTGGTAGGGAAGGAGATGTTCTCTCATTGGCTTCTGGTCTGTCGTCTGAATTCTTGTCAGTTAAAGAGGATAAACCATCTGGAGGTGTCATGTGACCTGCTCTACCTAGAAATATGCAGAAAAAATTTGAGTTTATTACTCTTTAAAAGTAATTTTTGAAGAACAGAGCTGATGTTTTTATATTTGACACATTTAGAACTTATGTCTGGACCTAGAGAGGATACGCGAAGCAATGAGTTGAACAAGCTCAGGGCAGTAAATACAATATAACAGCTGTAAATCTTGTAAAAGATTAATAAATCTTTAATTTTTTTTTTGTTGCTCAATGTTACCATGTTTAAGAGTTTCAGTAATATCACATATAAATGATTTTTTATATCTAATTTTCATGAAATACTTGTAAACTGTGATGTTTATTTGTAAATTTTCAAGTTTCTAATGTCCATTTTTGTTATATTTTTATTTATGACTCTTGAACACTTGATGGGTAAACGACAAAAAATCGGAAATATAAAAAAGCTATTGTTTCATAATTATTATCGGTATCCATTACCTTGTCTAAACGTAGTGAATGAAAATAATATTTGAGTAAAAACAACAAAAAATAAAAAATAAATCTCAAGCATAATATGTTATTATATGATATTTAGAGATAATAATGATGATTGTTTATACATCTTATAAATCTGTGTTTTTTTATCATTTTTATCATGTGTCCCTACAAACTGTATTTTTTTATCATTTGCTAAATTGTACTAAATAACATTTAAATTGTATAAAATGTTCAGAAATTATCTTAATATTTGCCTACTTTTACATTTGTGAATATTACGAATGCAAAAAATCACCTCATACTTGACAAGCCTGAGAAAAAAACTTGACATGTGCTTTGGTGCATTGACCGTTTAATTAATTACCTAGATAAATATTTGATTTGGTCATAAAACATGAGAATCTATATTCCTTATTATCCTCATCTTACCAATGTGGAAAATTTACATACCGTCGGTATTCAGCTAAAAATACCAACTTAAGAAATACATGTTTAGAGCTTTATCGCCCCAGCTATTGATTAAATATAAAATTTTCTTAATTATTCTCTGAATTTTATTCACAAAAATATTGTCTTCATTTACTCCATTACGCTTAATTCCATTTGTTTAAAATCGATTTATTTAATTTTAAGTAATTTGCATATAACCGGTTTCAGTAATTCGTGCTATGAACAAATATATCCAAAATATATCCAAAAGTAAAAAAATCAAGTATTATCAGGTTTTATAAAACAACTAATTATTTCAAGACATTTTATTTAATAAAATCAATTGTATATCAATTGCAAATAAAATCAATCGTATATCAATTGCAAAAAAATGATACACGATCAATTTTATTAACTCTAAGCCTTGCTTTGTAAGACAAGTTTCTTATAAACTACGTCACGGAGATCATCGTCTTCAAGGTCCTTAAACCGATAAAAGAAGATCTTTATTTTCCTTTCCCTTTGCAGACTTCACTTTTCCCAGCAATGTTTTAGAAGTAAAGGTGTCGACCAAGGTCTTACGAAGGCTGTTGTTAAAAGAGAAATATTTACCCATTAGCATAGGAGGTGAGCCCAGTCCCAAACATCGCATCCTCCAGGCGTCCTGGAGAAGCTGCAAACGGGCTTGTTTGCGCCATTTGGCCCGGCGGTTCTGGAACCAAACCTGTAAATATCCAATTAAATTCTAAATAAAAAAAAATATTACCACACCTTTTTCAATATCTATAACAAAAATGTATTATGTAAAGGACTTTTCACCTATCTTACAGTAAAAAAATCTTCACTTATGTCCTTTCATTGTTAACTTTCCGTCCTTAAATTAATTTTTATTCCAACACTGCGTTTGCCTCGTAAATATGTTCCCTTTCAATTTTACGTGGTTGAACTTGAATATTTATTCCCTTTCATTACATGTTTCAAGTTCTCTAATTTAATTTTTTTAATAGTTAGTTGTTCATTTTTGTTCAAATAACAGAAATTTACTGAAACAATATTCGAAAATTAAAACAGTTTGTACAGGAATCCACCAGTCAGTTTGGTTATATAATAACATCTGTAGTATTATCCAGAAGTTATTACATAAGCAGACTGGCCGATTTAAACCAATAAAAGTCATTACTAACTTAATATGAGTATTTCATACGGAGACTTGGTAATGACTTGATGAAAAGTGAAATAATTTAACATTTTGATAAACTTATCTGCCAAAAGCAATTTTTGATAACAAGTCTGTAATATACTCATTCCATTACAATATCTACGTTGAAAAAAATATTTACGTTTTATTAACTTCAAACTGTTTACCCTTAGGGCTGAGTTGTACGGTCTGTTGTTGGAACTGACGAGTCTTACAACTTTGTCCGATGAAATAAAAAATATTGCCCTCACAACATTACTTGTCATATTTTTACATGAGTAACGTTTGTCAGGTTACACGTTCCTTGTAGGCCCCCCCGGAAAAAATATTTTATTACACAATGAAGTAATTATTTGTATAACCAGATTACACAGATTGACCAATCGGCGTGAGCATTATACGGACTCCCATATGACATTAACTTCTAACAAGACTAACGCCTTCTTGCCAGGATGAATTTTCTTTTTTCTTGTATCCAGCTCGTCATTACTTATCGACAACTATTCTTAAAAAGAAGTAATAAACAGCGCTATAAGATTTTTTTCAATGAAAACAAATATCGAAGAGATGGGATAATAGGTTGAGTAAGATGACGTGCGAGGATGGATTTATAATTGGTTTTAGACAATTTTGCTTATATAGGGTTAAACAGCAATTGATGACAATTTGTCTCAACTGCTATCACTCTTCAGGAATGCGTCCAGTCAGCTTCTTCTTTAGTGTTTCTCTCATAAATATAGTATTTATCGCTTTATTCCAATTATTTTTAATATATATTACTCTTCTTGCATTTTTTTATAAATGAAAATTGTGTATTTGAATAACTTTGTCAGTAAAATTTTGTGTACTGTTTGTAATTTAAACTTTTGTATTTGATAGCGTTTGTTAATAAAATGTTTGTACTGGATACTGTTCGTAAATGAAAATTATGTATTTGTTAATAAAGTGTATGTTACTAGATATGTAACTGTTTATAAATGAAAATTTTGTATTTAATATTATTTGTTAATAAAACGTATTGTACTAGATATCGTTCGTAAATGAAAATGATGTGTTTGTTAATAAAACGTATTGTACTAGATACTGTTCGTAAATGAAAAATATGTATTTGTTAATAAAAATAATTTTACTAGATACTACATAAAAGGAAAATATAAGTAAAATAAAAAACTTATTTTATATTTTTGTGCTTACCACAGGTTTAATTTAGGTTCACAACTAGTTTCGAAGACCACCGTCTTCTTCGTCAGGTGAATATAAACTTTATATAAAGTCAGGCGAATATAAAGTTTATATTCACCTGACGAAGAAGACGGTGATCTTCGAAACTAGTTGTGAACCTAAATTAAACCTGTGGTGAACACAAAAATATAAAATAAGATTTTTATTTTACTTATTTTTTCCTTTTATGTAAAAAATGGCACCACAAAGTGAAACTATAGTCTTTTCGAAGATTCAAGAAATTACTAGATACTGTTTGTAAATGAAAATTTTGTATTTGATACAATTTGTTAATAAATGTTATTGTTCTAGATACTGTTTTAAATGAAAATTATGTATGTGATATTATTTGTTAACAAAACTTACTGTATTAGATACTGTTTGTAAATAAAAATGATGTATTTAATAATATTTGTTAATAATACATTGTGTACTAGATACTGTTTGTATATAAAAATAATGTATTTAATACTATATGTTAATGGAAATTATATACCAAATATTGCTTGGAAATGAAACGAAATTTAATTTAAATGATAGGAAATATAAACAGAAAAATCACTAAGTTTCTTGATATTTTGTCATTTACAGGATTGAAATAGCGTTTGTTCGACATTTCGATTTAAAAAAAAAAGTCATTTTCGTTTGGATCCTTTTTGCGTAAAAACGTAAACTTTTGATGTCGCTATAATGAAATATTTTAACCTCACTTATCTTTCATGAATAATTAACAAAATGATGGTAATTTTGTCTTTTATATTTTTTTTTGTAACGTTTTAACCGTTCAAGGAGTCTAGATATTTAAAATAAACATTGAAGATAAATGACAGTGGACCGGACCATTGATCGATCAATGAACCACTATTGAAACCTTTAGTTTAGTTTTGTTTGCTCAGTCGTCTCGGGGGTTACTTGAGTTAACATATTTCATTATATATTTGGGAAACATAATGTTCTTAAACTTCTAAATAAAAATCTATGTAATAAAATAACTCGTTATTTCAATGTACACATGTTCAGGGGAATGTGCATGTCCTTGATCCTGGCATATCTTACATACACGCATATATAACATTATCATGCCATTTCCCTGTTGGGGTAGGCAAAGAGGGCAGAATGCCAGACTTTTCTATCTCGATACGCATCCTTCACATCTTTCACATGCATACACCTCATACAACTCTAACGATTTCCCAGACGTTCTATGTTTCCTTCTATCTAACCATGTCTTTCTTGATCTTCCTCTACCGCACCATCCGCTCAAATTTGTTTGTTTAGTCAGTCTTTCTTCATTCATGCGTTCTACATGCACAAACCATTTCGGAGGGCTCTTCTTCATTTTAAATAACAAATCAACCTTAAGTTTACATTCATTCCTAATCGCTTTATTCTGTATTCTGTCATACATTTCCATCCCATAAATTTATCAAAGTGCACAAATTTCAACAGCATTTATTCGGCTCCTTTCTCTTTTTTCCATGACCACGTTTCATACCCATGCATACAAGTTGATACTACAATAGTGTTGTGGACTATCATCTTTGCAGGTTTCGGTACTATCCGGCTCGAGCATACATATTTTAATGCCCTATTGATTTTGTTTCATGTTGCTACACGCAGTTTGATCATCTGAGAAAATACTATCTAAATAGCAGAATTCCTTAGTTTGCTTCAATCTTTCATTACACATTCATATATCCCATTCACTTTTTCTTTCTCACAGATAGTTCAATACACCATTATAGTCTTATCCAATCATCCAAGCAGCTTTATTACTGTCCTGTGCGAGTATATGAGTATACCTATTTCACATTTATCCCTTATCACTTCTTCTCTGTACTCCCACGTGTATTCTTTTCACATTTAATCAACTCCTTTCAGTCTTTTCCATGTCCATGTTTCACTCCTATGCATCAAAATTGATAATATGAACAAATAGTTTACACGCTCTCAATTCTTGTATCATCCGATTTATTTGATAGTCATGAGCTGCTTTTTTATAATAAATAAAGCGTTTTGTAGTAGGATTATACAATGAAATAATTCAAAGTAATTTTCTATTTTTTATACATCGAAGTAAAATGCGAGGAAAAAAATATACGGTATGAGTTGATTTCAAGATAATAATGGAAGTATTTTGTATTGTATTGTATTATACTTTCGTTGTATTCAGTATAACGTTTGCGGGCTTATTGCCATATGCCAATCTCTTCAAACCAACCAGAAAGGTAAGACACTTGTCTGCCGATCCGGAGGTTGCGGGTTCGATCCCCGCTGGAACCCAGATTTTTTCAAATAGGATTCCAGCTGGTTAACACTTAGGGTCTATAAAAACATATTTCTGGTGGGCTGGAAGAGATTCCCAAATGGCAATTAACTCGCCGGGTAAAAAAAATGTTGAAAGTGAAAACCACATTGAAGCCCTTTTAAACATGTATTGGGTTCTCACGTTAATCGAACTCGTAACCTCCGGTGGTCGAATAATAGCTTGTAAGATTGATCTGAAGACAAAGTGTCGGCTTCTCGTTCCAGGGGATCCTGTCTATATTATTATTGTTACATTATATTTTATTTCAACGGTCAAATTATTTTTTGATATACCATAAAATATTAAAATGACAACAAACTCACGATTGACATATAAGTAATGTTATACATTAATAAAAACAAGTATAAGACGGACAACACAACAAAGCATTTTACTCCTGTAAGTAGTCAGTTACACGAAAATCTATACAATGCCCACATTGATTATCCAATCTATGCAGTCGTATTATACAGTTGTACAAATATTGTAATTGATCTCCTAAAATATTGTTTTTTTTTCACTTCAGGTAATGACATGACTTTACCGGATTTAAGATTTTCCCCTCATCATCAGGGGAGCACAAACAATGTTTGTCATGAGTTATGCCCGTGTAATATTTTGATGAGGTGACAACCTTGAAATCGGTAGCGTCATTCCATTATCTTAAGTGAAAAAAAAAACAATGTTTTAGTAAATCAATTACAATATCTTGAAACCTCCACAGTGTGAACGCCTCAACTATAAAAAATAATTACAATAGTTGTTACCACTTTACTAAGGAACAAAACATTTTGCTCGGCGGGCCTTTAAGGAACGTGTAACATGATGAGTTAGTTCCGGACTATGAAAATACGAGCAATTTTAAATAATGTTGTCAAGTCAAACATTTTCTACCCAACAAGATTGTAAGACTCATTACTTTCAACCATAGTTGTTATAAGGACCTGCAGATTCAAGTCTATGAATCAAATACGCTTCTGAATCACACCATATTCCTAAGGTGCAACAGAAGAACTCCCAGTATTGAGAATAGCCTTAAGTGAAAGTCAGATTGGAAAAAAATCAGGCGTTTCGCAGTCGAATTCGCTCTTCTATTGGTGGGGGCGTATCACGGTTGTATGGTTTAACTTTCGGTGTTTAGGTTCGCCCTTTTATTGGCGGCGATGTACCTTTATTTTGTGGATGTAAAGAGATGAGCCCAGACCTTTTGATAGCTTAACTCTCTAAAATGTATTTTATCCATTTCCTTATCTGTTGAGTAATTACATGAAATATACGAGTATTAACGAATAACGTAGCTATGAATTAAATTATTATTTATGTTTTTGAATGCTATGCTATGCCAAATGAATTCAAGTTTTGATTACAACAAAACAGCTTGAAACCTTGCCTTTCGGGATTTTCAACAAATACACCTGAGAAAGTATGATTAGATCACGCCATATCAGAAGGCGTTGAACTGGTTGAACGTGAGAAATAGGCGGCAAATTCACACATTATATTTTTTGTATAATACCCTTAACTATCCCGCCGATCCCTTTCATCTCGCCGAAATTTTCAGCGTCTTTCCAATCATGGACGCTCAGACAGTTTATTGACCTTCGCAGTTCACCGCTCTTCTTTTTTTACATCGTCATTTACTGTCCATGCAGTGAGACTCTGGAACCAGTTACAAACAATTGTTAGACTTGCTTCGTCCAGTCCAAACCAATGTTAGGCATACTTTAAGAAGCGACTAAAAAATCTCTCAATTTCTAGTTAGTAATATAACGTGTTTCATTCCACATTTTTCTTTTTTATCCACCATCCCTTCCATTTCCTTTGATTGATGATATCTCACTTTTACTTTAATGTGTATATGTTCATAAATATGAATAATCCTTTGAATGTTTTTCGTGACCTTGTAACTTGTTTTATTTACTTTGTCTGGTTGGTTGGAAGAGATTGCCGCCTGGCAATAATCTCGCCAGATTGTATTTGTATAATAAAGCTTTAGTTAAATGTATAATAAAGCTTTTTAACAGCATAATTAAATTGTACAGCACCAAAGATCTGGAATATAATGACTTCTTCTCTGTACACAATGTGTATCCTTGTTAGGCAAGACTTGAGTCGGGGATCGATTGACGCATCTTTTGAAGGGCTTTGGTAAATGCGTATACCTATATTGGAGTGCGGCTCAATCAGGTGGAACTCAATATGAATTCAAGACGCCCCGATAATACTCGTTGAGCGAGTCACAAAAAGATTTCTACATTTTTCTTCCAGGGAATATGGATTTTACCCATGGCTCTCTCTCACATTTTTAAGAGTATGATTAGTTACTACTCTTTAATCGTAATAAGAGATCTAAACACCTGTTTGTACATATACAAATGTTGATTGACAAACTTGTGTTTAACGCACCTGTTAATAATTTACGCCTTCATAAATAAATATGGTTTTCGATGCCGTATTCAGAAACTCAGCTATTAAGAACATCACCACTCGCACACGGAATGATCTTGTTGAACGAATTTTCCGATATTGATATCTTCCATATCTTGGTGAAGGGGAGGATTGAGCTCATTAATAAACTTAATAGACATAACTGATCCTCTTCCCAGGGAAGCATTAGTAATCAACCATTGAGTTTTAACCATTTAATTTTATATGACTTGTATTTGATATACATAATTGGATTAACCTGTATGGAATATAATATAAAATACATATGAGCTCGGGTGGTGTTACCTATATGTAAGACAACTAGCAAATTGGATGTTATTTCTGTAGTATTAAGCCCGTAAACTCGATTAACAAGGCTAAAGATAATATTGTATATCAATGTTGTTTCCCGGACTCCTCAATATCTCCATATCACTAATGTCAATATGTTAATTGGAACTTAACCAAAAGCGTGCAATAATTCTACGACATTATACTTAATTATCATATTTCATTTAATTATTTTCTTAAATAGCAGAACAGTTAAAATTTATTTGGTCTCACCTGCACTCTGGCTTCTGAGAGGCTGATCCTAAGCGCCACTTCCTCCCTCAGAAAGACATCAGGATAGTGGGTCTTGTGGAAGAGGGCCTCCAGTTCATGAAGCTGCTGGGGGCTGAATGTGGTTCTGTTCCTCCTCTGGCGTCTCCTACCAAACATGTACTCCGTCAGCAGCTCTCCGGGAAGAGGAGAGAGGAACGGGCCAGCCATTATCACTCCAGGTGTGACAAAAGGTTATAAATAATCACTTGGTTTTATTTATTGACTCGTCTTTATATTTATAGCACGGTTTTATTTACCAGATAATTTTAATTTAATAGTATTTTTAGTAAAAGTCTTATCGTTGTTTTCGTGTTTATTGCGTTTATAATTTTAATTTAGATTAATATGCGTATGGTTTAGCATTGAATTATTTTTTATTTATTTAGAGATTAATTTTTACATTCTTAGTTTAATACAATTTATTGTTAATACATTACTTTAAACAACATAAGATTTTGGATAATTAAATATTTGCAGTACGTGTATACAATTTAAAAAATCAATAAGTTTAATATATATTTTAAAACAAATTCGTATGCAAAAAATATTTAAATATAGTCTCTAATAATAAGTCAGTGTAACAATTATTCTAGTAAGTTTTTAACCAGAAGATTAAAATATAATAGTTACAAATTTTATAGCTTTTTAAACATTTTGATATTTTTTTACAAATCTGTTTCTACTTTTACAATACAAATATAATACATAAATTCGACATAGTAATTTATATTACATTTCTAGTAATAACTTATTTTTGTATATGATAACTATAACAGTTTCGCGATTATTTCGCAATACGCTTAGTGTCCACAAACAATTTGTTCACTTGAAACTTTCCCCGCTACCCCTAGCGACAAACTACCCCCTTTTGTGGCGCGCTTTCCCATTTAATCCCCCTGGCCCCTCCCCCCGCGGGAATATCCGCCTGTGATTGGCCACACCACCAGGGGGTGGATCCAATCAGACGCGAGATAAGGGATGAAAATAATTCGGTTACATTTGATTGTATAAAGAGTGGTCCGTAATATCTCATTAGGGTGTGATATAGTATTTTGATTATCCCTTACATACCGTTTTAAAGGTTTATGCCCTATTTTTTTATTAAAAAAAATTTATTCTTCGAATTGCGACCAACCACCCTTATACCTGTTAGATATGACGCGATTTTAGTGGATGATTTTTTACAATTTCAATTTCTTTTATTGATTGTATACAAAATTGTAAAAAAATATTTTGAAATTAATATTTATTGTAAAGGACAGCAGCCTTTACAAAAGAAAATAATAATCAATATAAATTATACAAAACAATAATTTAACAAACATTAAAAAATATCACGTACGATTCATTAACGCCTTTGGGATGACTAAGTTCATTAAACGGCGCCATAGAAATAAAATTATTTTTCATTCATTCGTATGACACTCTTAAATCATTCGAACCGGTAATTCGGAGATATTTTAGAGCGTGGCTGTGAGACAATATTGTTTTTAACCCCATTAATTGAAACCCTGGATTTAAAACCACCGGAGTTGGCAATGGAAAGCAAAATTATCACACGTGAAAAGGCACCAACACTCGCACACGTTTAGTGCGTGTGAGTATAGTTACCAGGTGAACTCTTGACCAGATTAAGACCCTTTTTGGGTATCAATTTGGGTGGCAATCGATCCTGAAACCTTCCTGTGAAAGTCAATAATCTTACCAAATAGGCCACGGAGGTTACCATAGAAATAAATTGACTGACTACAATATCGTAAAATGGAATTTCATTCAGCATATATCTTTAAATTCAATCCGCTAATACCCCTCACACAACGCCATAAAGATCTAAGAAGCTTTATTACATTTTTATACTTAAATTTACTATAATTTCTTTGATGGACTTATTATTCACGCCTTTTAACAAGAACAGTTATTTATTTATTTTTACAAAACATAATCAGAGTGCGACTGAATTAATTTTGTCATCAGATTGTATGAATTCAATTATTCAAACAATCTACTGCCAAAAATATGTTCATATGTACTGCCGTACGCAATAGTCCAGAAACAAGAAGGCTTAGGGCCGTATGCCACGCAAGAAAAAATAACATAATAAACGTAATTAACACATTTTAACTAATTCTCATACCATATATAATACCTACGAGTATATCTCATTCCTCAGTCCTCTTCAAAGACCAAAAATAACTTCTACACAAATAAAAACATCTTCACCGTGTAACGTATGTATTCAAAAAGGACCCAACTCAATATATTTGTTTAATATATCAAAAATTCTATATCTGCTAAAATAACAACCTAGAAAAACGGGATAGTCATACTGAAAAATAACAACCTTGTAAAACGGGGTAATCATACAGAAAAATAACAACCTAGCAAAAAATAATAACCTAGGAAAGCGGGGTAATCATACTGAGAAATAACAACCTAGCAAAAATAGCAACCTAGTAAAATGGGATAATAATACTGAAAGTTTATCTATAAATGAATTTGTTCCATACATATCTATGGAAGGTTATCTATTTTCCTGAATGCATAATATGACCAAATTATGTTCATTTTATTATGATTATACTGTATTACACTTTCTTGGTATAATTTACAATCTAGTGGATTTATTACCATGTGACAATCTCTTACGATCAATAAAAAATCTCGTTTCTTTTTCACCATTTTTTTATTTTTAATATGACTTAACTTCCTTTATTTACTTTTGTCTAGTTAGTGGGAATAGATTACGACATATTAATAAGCTAAATTATACAATAAAATGTTAAATAAATATGCCATTCCTTAATTGAAAATCAGACTGGAACACTTTGTAAAATATTTTAAATTGGGTTTCAACAGGAATCGAACTCGTAATCGCTGGGTTGAAAGACAGGCATCTGATCAACTAGGCCACGGAGCTGATCGTCACAATTTTAGAAGACTTTTCCATGCGCATCGGGATATTCTCATTTCTGACTCTGTCCATCCTGCTTAATGTGCAGCATTTTTTGTTCATTCTCATTTCAAACACTTACGTTTTTTATGTTAGCATTTGTAAATAAATGACAGCATGTCGATTTACGTTTGCTAAACATAAATTAATTCTAGCTGTCAACTTCTCAATTGGGACACTTTCTCTCTCATTATTCTCAGGTAATAAAATTTAAGCCAATTTGGTTGAGATATTCTTCAATCTAAATCCCACTAGGTTATTCTACTATACATTCCATACAATTTATACTTTGAACAGTATAAATTGTATGGAATTTTTATTGATTCGAATATAAATTGTATGGAATTTTCATTGATTCGAATCTGAAAAAAAATGACCGATGTTATTTTAAGGTCCTTATGACCGCTAATGATTTTTTTTATTATTTGTTTTATCAGTGCTGGGTGTCAGGTTTGATGTATGGGAGTGAAACGTGGATGTGGAAAAATACTGAGAGGAGTCGAATAAATGCTATAGAAATATGTGCATTGAGAAGAATACATAGAATGACAATGTATGCCAGAATATGGAATGAAGCGATAAGGTGTGACTGTGAACTTGAGGCTGATGTGTTATGTAAGAAAAAGAGGACGCTGAGATAGTTTCGGCATATGGTACGAATGAATGAAGAAAGACAGACAAGAAAACAGATTTATAGTCCAAATGTGAATGGAAGGCATGAACGAGGACAGATTAAATATAAACGAGACATTTTTGTTTTAATATTTTTATTTGCAGAAAGAAAAATACCAAGTACACATAATTTTTCTACATAATCTCCTGTTTTAGAAATGCACTTTTCCCAGCGGATCGGTAGTTTTTTTTATCTCGTCATCGTATAAAGAAGTGGGTTTTGTCAACTTGTATCAGCAGCCAATTGGGCACAAACCTCTCTACTCCATCGTCGTCGTTGAATCGTTGGCCTCCTAGAGCTTTTTTCAGTGGCCCAAAGAGATGAAAGCCGCAGGGCGATAGATCACGATAGGTACCAAAAAAACGGTCGCAAGCACCTTACCAGTTGACAGCCGGGTCTTGGCTTTCACAGGGGCTGCCTCATCCTTCTTTCTTCCCTCCATGCTGGCTTGTTTCGACTCGGGCGTGAAGTGGTGTACCCAAGTTTCATCGCAGGTAACGATGCGACTCAAAAATACGTTCCCTTCTTGTACGAACCGCGCCAAGACGTGTAAATGTGCCAACTTTTGTTTTGCAGTCAAAAGACGTGGGACCCATCGAGCAGATACTTAACGGAATCCTAGGTCCTTTGTGATTCTGGGTTGAGTCGTCCCATAACTTATTTTAACCTCAGAACAAATTTCGGAAACCTTCAAACGTCGGTCGCCTTCCAGAAGATCACGAAAGGTGTTAATGTTCTATTCGGTAATGCTTGTCTGTGGGCGACGACCATCACTCTTGTTTTTCGACCCCTTCACGGCCTTTCATGAACTCCTTATGCCAGGCAAACACACGAGACTTTTACATTGTTTGATCCCTGAACTGTGCCGTCAGCCTCCGCCGAACTCCGTCCGGTTTTACGTCCCCACGAGCGGGAAACTTGGTAATTATGCGTTGCGCAATCGACGGGTGCACCTCTTTATCAGACATCGTGTGCCATAGTAATGACGGAATCTGCTGAAGCTGGCCGACTGCTCTCCCCACTCTTAATATGCCCACCCAACACTCATCGAGGCGGCCGCGCGCTCCGTTTAAAATTACACGCTCTAAATCAAATGTCTCGTTTATGTTTGATTCACCCTCGTAAGATAAATACCAAGGAAAGTATGGATGGATCAAGTGAATTATACTCTGAAAGAGGGAAACGCAGAAAGTTAGAGAAATTGTATAAGTTGTATGAGTCATGTGTAAGGATGTAGAAGGAGCTGAGGATATGTGTTGAGATAGTGTGACGTACCCAACAGAGAAGTGGAGTGATCGTATGTATCTTTGTGTGTATCGGTAACACGATTATGTGGGATGAGCCCGGACCTTTTAATGTCTTCTCTCTTGAATGTATTTTTTTTTGTCATCTATAGTATTTATTTTCTGTGTTTTTTTTATCTTCTTGTTCTACGTGTTCAAGAGTGTGGGCTGAAAAACATCTGGTGTCCCCGTGACTGGGCTCGCCCTATATTGGTGGGATGTATCTTGGCCGGGGGGATGTTATTAGATGAACCCAGACCCTTTGATAGCTTCTGTTTTTTAATGTATTCTCTTTTTAATGTGTTCTTGAAATGTGTCTAAATGTATTATGTACATACTCGTACTACGTTGCTATCAATAAACCTGTATTGATTTATTTATTAAGAAGTATAATATTTAACAGAAAATCAATAATTAAGTAGAACGTGATAATAAAAAACAAACAATCGACGAATAATTAAGAAAACTCAAACAATGCAAATAAAATCAAATCAAATAATGATTTACAGAAAGTGGGTGAGAAACTTGGGGGAGAAGACAGAGAAAGGAAGAAGATCTCGCTTGACTTCCGACACTGTGGTTTCGGGTTCTATTCCCGTTGGTGCTTAGACTTTTTAAAAAGAGTTTCTTTCTATATAACACTTATTGCTTTCTGATTGGTTGAAAGAGATTTCCACATGGCAATAAACCTGCTAGATTATTCTGTAAACCTGCTAGGTTGTACAACGTAAGTGTATTACAATACAATATTACTTTTATAAGTTTCATAACCAGCAAAGATTCGAACTTTTGAGCTGAGGGCTGAAAGGCTACTATATATGGAAATTAAAGAAAAACATGGATTACAAATTCACTGAAAAAAATATTTTGTATAATTTCACTGAAAAAAAAATTAGAATGAGACATTTTGAATTATTTTGAGAAAGGTAAAAAGTATGAGAAAGAGCGGAATAAAAGCGTGCATTGCGTAGAATATGTGGTATTACAATGTAACAGTATGAAATAATCGGATAAAGGACAAATGTTTGTAACAGACGGTTGTTATAAATAGAATTTAGAAAGAAATCTTGAGATTTTTGGCCATATTGAAATAATGAGTTGTGAATGACTTACGAATCAAATAAATCTATTTTAAATTAATTTAGAGAAAAAAAGAAGTGGGCTGAGAAAAGTCGGGAAGAAAATTGAAGATACCCTCTTTTAAAAAGTCTAAATTTATGTTTAAATATGAACCTACACTCCACCTCAGCTGTGCTACTATCACATATTTGTCTGAATGTGTTACTATCACACCTTAATCTGAATGTGAAAACTATCACATATACTCCACCTAAAGCTGAATGTTTTACTATCTCTATCACTGAAAGTGTTACTGTCATACCTTAATCTGAATGTGAAAACTATCACATATACTCCACCTAAAGCTGAATGTTTTACTATCTCTATCACTGAAAGTGTTACTGTCATACCTTAATCTGAATGTGTAACTATCACATATACTCCACCTAAAGCTGAATGTTTTACTATCACTGAAAGTGTTACTGTCATACCTTAATCTGAATGTGAAAACTATCACATATACTCCACCTAAAGCTGAATGTTTTACTATCTCTATCACTGAAAGTGTTACTGTCATACCTTAATCTGAATGTGTAACTATCACATATACTCCACCTAAAGCTGAATGTTTTACTATCTCTATCACTGAAAGTGTTACTGTCATACCTTAATCTGAATGTGTAACTATCACATATACTCCACCTAAAGCTGAATGTTTTACTATCACTGAAAGTGTTACTGTCATACCTTAATCTGAATGTGTAACTATCACATATACTCCACCTGAAGCTGAATGTTTTACTATCTCTATCACTGAAAGTGTTACTGTCATACCTTAATCTGAATGTGTAACTATCACATATACTCCACCTAAAGCTGAATGTTTTACTATCTCTATCACTGAAAGTGTTACTGGCATACCTTAATCTGAATGTGTAACTATCACATATACTCCACCTAAAGCTGAATGTTTTACTATCTCTATCACTGAAAGTGTTACTGTCATATCTTAATCTGAATGTGTAACTATCACATATACTCCACCTAAAGCTGAATGTTTTACTATCTCTATCACTGAAAGTGTTACTGTCATACTTTAATCTTAATGTGTAACTATCACATATACTCCACCTAAAGCTGAATGTTTTACTATCTCTATCACTGAAAGTGTTACTGTCATACTTTAATCTGAATGTGTAACTATCACATACACTCCACCTAAAGCTGAATGTTTTACTATCACTATCATTGAATGTGTTATTATCACATATCTGTAGATCTACAAAGATTTCTTTGTAGCTCGTCTACCCTTGGAATGTATTTTTGTGGTTTTCTTAGACATTAGGTTTTTCTAAACATATGCAGATGCAGGGAAATACCTAATCTTATGGCCGCAGCCACCACCTTTATATCCTTACACTCAACTTGTTTTATTATTTTGTAATATTTTTAATATGTCAATAATAGTGAATTCGAATCACAAAACACAGTGTCTTTGAGGAGAGTCTTTAAGGGGCGTTTTATAAATTGAATGGTTGAATTAAAATAGGCACTAAGTACCAAAAAAAAATATACAAAAAACTAAGTATGCAGTTTCATTATATATGACATATAGAACAAAACTGCATGCTTAGTTTTTTTTGTTTTTTTTTTGGTACTTAGTGCCTATTTTAATTCAACCATTAAATTGTCAATTTAACATTATTATTGATTGTTGAGATTATTTTTGGAAAAGTAAAATGTATTTGAAAAAGGAAATCGTGTATTATTATATAAAATGTATTGATTTGAAAGAAAGATACTTGTCTTGTTTCTTCCCTCCATATACCCTTCTGTGTACAATGGAGACATCCGAAGACCTCAAATTTAGATTTTCATGTTTGATCCATTGAAAAACATAAAAAAATATTCAAACAAGAATTTACCTTGAATTTCTTGACAGAAAAATTAGCCAAATCTCTCGCATTATCTTTACTTTAGAGATGATGTCATCATAAAAAAACTCTTAATTAAAAATAATCCAGGAAGACGAGACTCCTTAATTAATATTTTTAATCAAGCCGCAAAACAATAATTAAAATCCTCTCTCACTCACTGTTCCTCTCTCTCTCTAGAGATTTTTTTTTAATTTTGCCGAATTTCAAAGGTGAGATTACAAATTTCACGACATCTCTTTTTGACAATGCGAAACAAACAATGCTCTTTGCGGATTAATTAAAAACTCGTTGCTGCGGAGGGTGTTGGGTGGTCGTGGGTGGTCACGGGTGGTCTAGGGGGGCTACCCCTTTTTTGGGGCGGGGGTTGGAAAATGATTAAATACACACCCTAACGTTACTATCTGCGCTCTGAAAGTACTGCCTACCACTATGCTGGTTTAATAGTAGTTGTAAGACATTAACGCACTTATATTTCAGGAAAAATATCAATTTCTCTACCCTTAAAAGTTTACTGATAAAAATACGAGTATACATATATTTATTTGAAAAATATGCCACTTATATTAAGTGTCCTTTACAAACCACAATATTTAATACTAACTAAAAGATAAAATACGTACAACTCCAAAAATGAGCAAAATTCAGAACATTTGTACATATAAGAGGCATGATATTCACAATAATAAAATGATAATTTATATAGCGCTGTTAAGAGAGCAAACTCTCCTCAAGAAATTCTAACTTAGGATTCGAAACCACTATTATTGATAGATTTACATATCATCACGCCGTTGCCTTGTGGAGTAGGCAGATAGAACAGATCTGCAAACTTTTATATTCAAGTATACAACTTTCACCCCCTCCACAATCATACACATAGTCATACACAATCTTCTATACTTCTCACTTGATCTTTTTTCAAAATGTTGTCCACATGGTCCAGACACGTTTTCCTCGGTCTACATCTTCCACGCACACCTTGCACTTCTGACTTTTGTACTGGATTGATCATTCTTTCATCATTCATTATTTTCATATGTCCAAACCATCTTAAACTTTTCTTCATCTTTTTTAAAACATCCATTTTTATCCATGTATTCATTTCTGATGTCTTCATTCCACCTTCTTTCAAACATTGCCATTCCACAAATTTTACTTTGTGCACGTATCTCCACAGCTTCTTCTGTCAATTAAATTTAAATTCTAATTTTAAATGGCAATTTCAAGTGGACTCACAATTTACATGGATCTAAGTTAGTCGCCTCTCATTTGCTGTGCCCCCAGAAAACTAGGTGTTTGCCTTTATATCTTACTGAGGACACATAACTGACGACTTCCGTGGCTTAGTTAGTAAGATGCCTGTCTCCCGACCTGTAGATTGGGGGTTCAAATCCCGCTGGAAATCAGATTTCTTTAAAATATAAGATTCCAGTGGTTATCACTTAAGGCCTCTTTAACATATTTCTGGTTGGTTGAAAGAGATTGCCACATGGCAATAGCCCCGCCTAGTTGTACTGTATAGAACGAAAGTGTAATACAATATATGGAAAAATAAGTGGATGTTTTTTTCCCGATTGTTGATTATACAATAATCCGTTGCAAACTCATATCAACTTGATAAACAGTGAGACTCAATTACATGTATGCATCATGCGAGTTAAATCTCGCAGATAGACCAAAAAGTTCATTCCAGAATATTCCGTACATAATCACCAAAAACACATTACACTCAAGAGATCATAAAAACCCTCTCTACAAATCATTCATCCTGCTACCTCAAGCACTCAAACTCCTATCGCTATTTCACCATCATACCATTTTCCTGCTACATTAGGAAGAGAGAATTTATCGCCAAATTTTTATATTTCGGTACACACATTTCATCTCATACACCTCCAACAGCTGCTGCAATTTATCTTACTTCTAATTATTCCTTCTTTCAAAATATCATTCATTAAGTATTCCTACTCCTACTTTTGTTGGTCTTCCTCTACTACGCCTTTCACTCACATTTGCACTATATATTTGTTTTGTTAGTCCTTCATTCATTCGTTCCTATTGCTATCGTTCGTTCCATGCGTCCAAACAATCTCAGAGTATTCTTCATCTTAATCAACTTATAAGCTTTTAGTTCACATGCATCCTTAATCACATAATTCCGTATTCTGTCATACATTGTATCCCCATGTACTTTTTTTTCACTTCTTTTCCACGTCCATATTTCCCTCCCGTACATCAAAGATGATACTAAAACATTGTCGTGGACTATCTATCAGCTTAGCAAATTTTGATACTGACCGGTTCGAGTATATATGTTTTAGTACCTCATTGACTTTATCTCCTATCACTATACGCCGTTCGATGTCTCTCGTAACTCTTCCATCGTCTGAGAAAATATTTTATTAATAGCATAATTATTCAACTTGCCTTAATCGTTCATTTACTCACATTTACTTTTCCTTTCGCTGGATGTGTATCCAAAAAATTAGAGTTGACCTAGGCCAACGATAGAAAAATATACAATTAAAATAAAAAAGGTTTCAAGTAAACAAAATGTTTATCTAAACGTTCTCATCAAAGGTACAGCACACTTAGTCTTGCCTTTTACCGTATTGCGTGAACTGAACTATTAAAAGTGTCGTCAGTCACAGACGGAAAGATCATGTTGAACGAATTTTACGATATTGATATATTCCATATTTCAATAGATAAATTGAGGACTGAGCTCATAAATAAATTTTTAAGTATAATTTTGGTAGAGCTTTTAAATTTATACAGGATTCTTTTTCGTTTAAGTTATAATTACAGCTGAATCAAACAATAACAATAAAGGGGAAACATATACCGGGAGAAATGATATTATTATACTGTGCCACTGCCACATGGCGGAAATACGCTAGTGTTGGTCAGGGCATCTATTGAATGATGATGTTTTTATAATTTTTTTTATCTGAACCACTTTAGTGAAGTATAAATAATGATAATTTAGATCGTTATTGTTTTTAGACTTTCATCTATTTAATTTGTTCTTGTTTTATGCATTTTGCTTAGTGTTATATGGTACAACTTGTATCAGATCTAAAATAAAATAAATAAAAGGTTTCAACAGTCATTTGCTTGTAAGACATTCTAGTCCTTTGCTTGTAAAACATTCTAGTCCTTTACTTGTAAGACATTCTAGTATTTTGCTTGTAAGACATTCTAGTATTTTGCTTGTAAGACATTATATTCCTTTTCTTTATAAAATATAAGTTCATGTTCACACAATTTTTATAGTATTTAGTTACTTGATTGCTTGAACTTTAAATGAAAAATATACACACTCTTCAACATGTCCGTGAGATCAATTCGAATATGTTGAGGAGTGTCATACCAATAAATAAATAATACTAATTCAATAAAAAAAATGATAATCTAGTACGAGTATTTACAATATTGAACTACGCTGAATTTCATGAAGTTCATTTGAAAGCTGAATAATTATTTTGGCTTCATTTAAACACGTTATACTCAGACATAACACACGTGGGATATTCACCGTCATACGAGAATATCATGCAATGTTGTTTTTAAAAACTCTTGTGTGTATTTTATTTATATATTTTTATAGAGATACATTGTCATAAATCGATTATAGCCTATGATATGATACTTTGTATAAATAATATTGTATTATTGTATATTACGCTTTCATTGTGTACAGTTAAATCTGGCGGGCTTATTTCCATTTGCCAATATTTTGCAACCAACCACACAAATATTTAGTAAAGCAGCGTGAAAACTAGACACGAATCTTTTTTTAAATATTTTGGTTTTAATAAAAATTGAACCTGCAATATCAGGTTGAAAAACAGGCGTCTTTCCAACAACAGGCCACGGAGAATATGGTCTAGTTTATGCTTAGACTACGAATCTTCCTTTCGTAATACCGGATATATTGTAAGATGGGCGTCCGATTCTTCGAGTTTTGTGCGGGAGATAAAACAGCGCAGATCTTGACCAGCTACCGAGCGACATCCTTAATACACAACCCAACGATGAAGTGGCTATAGGCTACTGCTTCGTCCGAAGACGAACCATCTTATTCGTCACGTGGCATGACATGCATTACCCTCCTAAGGCAGGCATGACCAACTGCGACAAGCCCATGAGCTATTTTTTTATAAATCATGAACAAAATGACAATACATCATAATTGTTTAAATTTAGCCACATAATCCGAATTTCCGACACAAAAAAGCATATTTTTTACAAACTAAAAATATTATTTAAAGTGACCAAAAATGATAGTTATCCAAAATAATACTTCTGGTTATTTATGTAATACGACACTCATATAAAGTGAATTGTGTTTATATTCAATAAAAAAATCCGTGTTATAATTTGTCAACTCTCATCATTCGATTGTTATATCATACCATTAAATAAATCAGTTAAACCCTTAGGAGTGTTAATAGATAACGCTCTCTCATGGCGAGATCAAATAAATTAGATAAGCCGAAGGATATTCTTCAGCCTTCATTCCCTAAAAGTGTCGCAAAGATTCCTACCAACTAAAATCAAAAAAAAATTTCATGCAATTTCAGTTTTTTTCCGATTTTGGAATACGCAGACGTCTCTTATTTGGATATTACGAAGGAACAGGTGGACAAATTACAGTGTGTTCTAAATGTTTGCATGTTTATTTTTAACCTGATAAAATACGACTGCATCATTTCATACCAGAAAGAACTGAACCAGTCGAATGTGAGATAATGATGCAAAATTCACATACTATCACTATTGTATAATAACCTTAACTGTCCAGCCACCCCCTCTTATCTTGCCGAAAATATTCAGCGTCTTTCCAATCATGAACTTCCGTTTTGCTCCAACAGAGATTGTTTATTGGCTTTCTCGATTCGCTGATCTTTTTATACGTCGCCCTTTACTGTCCATATAGTGATACTCTGGAACTAATTACAAACTAATATTAGATTCGCTCCGCCATTGGAGTGTTTTAAAATCGAACGAAAAGCTCGAAACTTCAAGTCAACAATACTACGTTTTTCATTCCAGATTTTTCTTTCCTCTCTGCCATTCCTTCCTTTTCCTTTCATTGACAATATCTCACTTCTATTTTTATTATGTATATTGTTCATGAATTTTGTAAGAGTAAATAATTATATGAATATTTTTGCGACCATCTAACTCCATTTATATACTGTTGTCAGGTTGTTTGGAAGAGATTGCCAACTTCCAAAAACCCGCCAGATTATTTTACAATGAAGTGTTAAATCAATAAATAAGATTTGGAGGTGTGCAGTAATATATGCAGGCGCCAAAAAGTTGACTATTGGTATTTATACTAAATGCTGAGGAGTCCCATATTGTTAAAGACACCGCTGGCACTACCTCTTTTAATGGGTAGTTAATTCCTGACGTTAGTGAAATGTTAATAATTCCTAAAAAATATATGTACTAGTGATAACCCGTCAATAATGACGAAAGTAAATAAAAAACTTTAATATATTTTGCAAATATTTTTTTAACTCAATATAAAACTTTTTTCATGTTGACTTCAACAGTCAACATGAAAAAGTCATATATTCTTAATAAATACTTTTTATCTTATATATGGTATCACATAGAATAAATAATTTATATTGTAGGGAATACCGTCGTCCCTAAATATTGTCAACATGCACGGTCAACGACCGACGAAACGAACTTTGGATATGTCCAAAATTTGCATACCAGAACACTAATATTGTTTACACGCAAATAATATTTACGTTGCATTCCACGGTAGAAAGAGAACGCATCGCGTTGTCTCACCGTTTCGCCGATAAATATTCTACCCACTATATTGTTCGCAACGTCTGCAAACGCCTCTGCACGCGCAGGAGTGAGATAAAGTATATATTGCGGGCGCATTCACGCACATCTATAAATACCTACTTATCGACAAATAAAGATTATTATTCACTTGACCATTCATTGCTGTTTACTATTCATTGATTGTTCACTCTCACTTTCCACATTCCTGAATCGACGTATTTTATTTTAAATACAAAACAATCATAATCATCACGACGTATCAATAAAGCATCCCGCTAAAGTGGTTACCCTGAACGAAAAGTGAACACGTATTTCGACTATATCGAGTGTTGCCAACTCGATAAACACCGTACAGGTGCGACCCGACACCGGCATCAGCAGCAACGCGATGAGCATCATGAACAGTTTCGTCAACGATATCTTCGAGCGCACCGCCACCAACGGCATCCGCCTCGCCCACTACAACAAGATGAGCATCCTCACCAGCAGAGAGATCCAGACCACCGTCAAGATTCTACTCCCCGGCGAATTGGCCAAGCACGCCGTCAGCAAGGACACCAGAGCCGTCACTCAGATACAACACTACATCTGATGTGGACGAGCCTGACGCCAGCTAATGTGAGGTCAGTCCTGGTGATCAGCCAAACGATCTCCAAGAATGCCTTCCTCAACGAACTCGCACTGCTGGCCGACAAGATGCTGGAGCAGACGCAGGAGCTGGCAACCATGAGCATCGTACCGGCACACTCCGCCATCACCAAAGCACCGGTACCCTCACAGGCCTCCATATCAGATGCCATCCGCGCCTTGACCGACGAAGTCGAGCAACTCCACCTGGAAATGGCGGAAATAAAATCAAGGACTGCACCCGACGACCGTCAGCGTCAACGATCGCCGTACCGCAATCAAGCAACAGCACGCAACACACGTAGACGAACACCCTCTCCGGCCGCATCAACAATCTGCTATTAACATAACAGATTTGGGAAAAATGCCCTCCGCTGCAGATCGCCGTGCACCTCCGATCAGCAAAGGGAAGCGGGAAACTGAAAAGCGTTATGGAACCACGAACCACGATACAGCCAAAAACATCGATACAATCACGAACCACGCTGCAACCACGCTACAACCACGCTACTACAGCCACAAGCACCGCAGACTCCACCATCATCAAGCACCTGCAGATCAACCCTCCACATCGGACGCCATCTGCAACTTGATCTACACAACCAAGCATCGACGACCAACGCACCGCAGACAATCCGAATTTAGCGAGACACGACCAAACCTACCCCCCGCTTCCGCATCACCCATCTGTACGACACTGCAGATCCGGGAAAAAACGCCGCTCGCTGCTGTTATCCACGTACCTACTTAGACAAAGGGAAACGGATAACCAGTCCAGGCGCCAGATGCACCGGAACCTAGCGTTTCGCGTAGGGCGCGCTCCCTACGCTCCACTAGGAGAGGAGCCATGTAGGGAATACCGTCGTCCCTAAATATCGTCAACATGCACGGTCAACGACCGACGAAACGAACTTTGGATATGTCCAAAGTTCGCATACCAGAACACTAATATTGTTTACACGCAAATAATATTTACGTTGCATTCCACGGTAGAAAGAGAACGCATCGCGTTGTCTCACCGTTTCGCCGATAAATATTCTACCCACTATATTGTTCGCAACGTTTGCAAA
The DNA here is from genome assembly GCA_949825065.1 of Odontocerum albicorne. Classification (NCBI taxonomy): domain Eukaryota; kingdom Metazoa; phylum Arthropoda; class Insecta; order Trichoptera; family Odontoceridae; genus Odontocerum; species Odontocerum albicorne. The sequence continues at coordinate 14,284,316 of OX463845.1, forward strand.
CGCCTCTGCACGCGCAGGAGTGAGATAAAGTATATATTGCGGGCGCATTCACGCACATCTATAAATACCTACTTATCGACAAATAAAGATTATTATTCACTTGACCATTCATTGCTGTTTACTATTCATTGATTGTTCACTCTCACTTTCCACATTCCTGAATCGACGTATTTTATTTTAAATACAAAACAATCATAATCATCACGACGTATCAATAAAGCTAAAATATCTTATATATGGTATCACATAATCATATCATAACCATATCAAGAAGTGTAACAGCTGTCAAATTATATTGAAAAAATAATATTAATTTTTTTTTGTCAACAGTTTATTGCAAGAATACAATAGTCCTTATTGCCAGAGGCGTAATTTTTTCCCTTAAAATTACGATGTTTTTATTTATTTTTTATTATAACACTCAATAAAATGTCAAATTCATTTTAAATTAAGTTGACATAAACATTTCATCGCTTGACACTGGCGTATACTCCTTCATTATTGGGGTTCACGGCATTGTTCAAGAAGAAGGAGACAAATATTTTAATATGTTATTCTGAAACATGATTTGAATAAAGAATTCATTGCATTACTAATTATTAATATTATTAAGTACCCCTTCGCATATTGGTATCACTGGCCATGAATGTGTTGATTCCTTGGTAAAGGAAGCATGTTCTTTCGGTTGTCCTCTAACTGAATTTTCCCTGCCAGTAACTGATCTTTTGAATAAAACTTGCCTAATTATTGGCACCGATGGGCGTTGGATTGGGATATAACTGGTATAAATAAGGGCTCTAGATATAAAGCAATCAAACAATATATCATTTTGAAACCATGGTTTAATATTATAAGAATGAATAAGATGGAAGTATCTGTCATTTGTCGTTTGCTGATGGGCCACTGCTTGGTGACTAGTCACCTTTACAGAATGGGTATTGTGGAGAATCCCGGCTCCGAGTATGATTTGGATGATCAAACTATAGACCATGTATTTTTCGGTTGTCCTTTGCGAGATAGATTTTATTTACTAAAACCCATATCTTTGCCGAGTCCAATGAATGTTGCGTTTCTTCTTTCTTCGAAGAACTTTTCCATTTATAAGTCGATTGTTATTTTTTAAAGTTTAATCAGTTGAAATTTTGAATTATCTAAAATTGTATTTTTTTTTAATGTTTTATTGTATTGACTCAAATAATTTCATAACGTCTTTAATTTGGTGGCACAAATCATCCTAGTTGGGGTGGATTGCCTATTTTTAAAAAAATACCGTACTAATAATGATAATCATAAACTCTATAAATCAAAAATGCGAAAAATTCTGTATTCAAAACATGTTTCAGAACGGCATCTTTGTTTTTTCTAATATGACTACTGTCACTACTTGATTATTATGTTTTGATTTCTGTCATCACTTGACACTGGCGTACACTCCTTCATATATAGGAGTTCACGGTCATTATTCAAGAAGAATAAGGTTTCTGTCATCACTTGACACTGGCGTATACTCCTTCATATATAGGAGTTCACGGCCATTATTCAAAGAAGAAGAAGAGAAGAAGAAGGTTTCTATGGTTTATGTACTATGACCGACTTAGAAACGGTGAGAATTATTTATGATGATTATTACCAATAATCTGCTTCCCTATGAAGGTAAGCAGAGATGATAGAGCGACAAACTTTTCCATTGCAATACAAATAATTCGCTTCTCCATAGCCATATACCTTATCATACAGCTTCTTTAATTTCTCTACCTTTTAACATTTCCTTCTTTCATAATGTAATTTATTTAGTTTAACCACGATTTCCTTAGTCCTAATATACCACGCTTTCTACTGGTATTCGCACTGTAAGTTTATTTAGTCAGTCTTTGTTTATTAATTCGTTATAAATGTATTCTAATATTCGGTAATGATTTTTTTGTGTTGCCCCTAGGATCAAGGCTGCAACGCCTTCGAAACGTTGTCCATCATTTAAGCCAACTCAAAACGTCAATAATTCCGAAAATAAAAAACTAATTATGGTCGCTTTGTTATCTACTCGTATAACGCATCGGAACAGCATAATAAAAAAAGCAATGTGAACTGAAAGGATCTATTTAAAACAACTTTTTTCGATTATACAATTGAGAGTTTTCTGCGACTCTTGGTAATTTTTTTTTATTACGTAGAAAAATTAATTTCTACAGTGGGTCTGCTTGATGGGGATGAGCGGAGAGGGGAATTATGGAGGGAAAACAAAAAGAGCGGGCTCGGGAGGATGGGTAGGGGGTGCATAGGCGGGAAATATCATTTGAAAATAGAATTTCTATACAAAATAGGCAGCTTTGAGTCCGCCTCCTTTCCAAAGGTGGTACAAGTGTGTAAGGATGTTCTAAATTTGAAAATTATTAAGATCGGTTCAGACAGCTGTGTTGTCGACTTTGTTGAATGTTTAGGATTGATTTACACTCTCTGATTTGTAATATCTCCGTGAACTCTTTTATTTGTAGAATTATACGCCAGTGTCAAGTTGTGTCCACTTGATAGGACATCTTTATTGCTGGTTCGTATAGGCTGTGTATTGATGATAAATTTAAAATGGCTCGGCCAGAAAGTTATTACTAACCAGTACAGTTATAAGGTTATACTGAGAAAAACTATTTTAAAGCAATCTGCATTTATTAAATGATGGAGAATTAATAAATTATTATACCGTACGAATACCGTAATTGATACTATCGCATGAATTGGAAAAGCGAATTATGAGAAAGAAGGAAAAAACATGACAAATGCATTCGAGATGTGGTGATGAAGATGAATGCTCCGTATCTAAGACGGTATTATTTTCCATGAATTTCATACAAATTAAATATTTTTACTATAATTAAAAACGCATGCTTCAAATTAACTCTAAAAACTGTTCTGGGTGACTATGAACTTCGTGAAAAATTGCAATCTGAGATGGTTTTGGTATGTGGAACGAATGAACTCAGAAAGACTAACAAAACAAATATACAGTGCAAATGTGAGTGGAAAGGGTGGTAGAGGTAGGCCAAAGAAAGTAAGTTGGATCAAGTGAATGATAATTCGATAGAAAAGTAAGAGAAGTTGTAGGAGCTGTATGATTATGTGTATGTATGTGGAAGAGGCGAAATATTTTGGTCAAGACAGGAAAGTATAGCATTTTGTCCTCTGCATGCCCAACACGTATGTTATGTACTGCAAAATGGTAATCCATTTTAAAAATAGTCTTATATGTTTGAAGATTTTCACAGCTGTTCCACAAGACATATATGTTTTTTGGAGTTATTGGCATGTTGATATGGCTTTAACAATGGCCGACGTTTTGACGACGTTACAGCCTTCTTTCACAGGTGAACGTTAAAAAACATTAACGAATTATTCTTCATGGATAATAATCAAGGTAAGGTTTATAAGGAATATTGTTTTTTTTCTGGGACATTGAAACATATTTTCATAAGCAAATGCCAGTGTCTTCTGCTTTATCTTTTTCTGCATGTGATAAATATTGTATTTCGCAGATTTCTCGGATGCGAGCATTTCTCATTCTCTCATTTCTGAGCCGTACAACATACTCTATATTATTATTGTAGTCTCGATTCCAAACTGTATTATGGATTGCAGAGTCCAGGAGAAACTTTTTCGACTTTTAGCTGAATATTATAATTTTATGCTAGAAATGTTTAATGCGGACTCTTTTTGTGTAATTTTCCCTATAATTTCGTATGTTCGTTGCCCTTGAGAGATATATTATTTAAATACTTGTATTTATTTGTTTATTTTAAAATTTCTGTATTGTCATTAGTATTTTCATGTATCATATTGTCATTTGTATTTTCATGTATCATATGGTATTAAATTCATTTGTATTTTCATGAATCATTTTTTGAAAGATGTGTGTATCTTGAATTGTTACTTTTATTAAAGATGTTGATACGTTATATCATATTTAGTTTTATACGTGTTGCTGTGATATATACAGGACACTTAATAGTAATTTATTTTGTTAATAATTAAATATATTTTTGTCTCCGTATGATGACAATGAATTAGAAACAAAATTCAGATTAGTTTGGGACAATAAATGGAACGAATGAGTAACGAGTAACACAACGCACCCAGTTGAGTGTAGCGACAATGAATGCTTCCAATAGCCGCACATAAAAGGGTTTTGTTCTTGAGGACTTCCCACTTCCCTCCGCTCCTCGTGAATTAAACTTGCATACATGCGAATTATATAAAACTTCTCCAACTGTTTTCTTTATAAACAAAACATTTATTTTACAACGTCGCTGAGAGCAATTTTAAATTAATAAATTTTACATTCAATATACGATGGATTTATATGGAAAAAAAAACAAGTAAGAAAAAGGTAAAGAGGTCTTGAGTGAATACTTAGACTGGACCCCTTTTTGATTAGGTTTCAACAGGAATTTAGCCCGCAACCCCTGAGTTGGAATACATGTGTCTGACCAACTATGTCATTGAAGTTTTCATACAAATAAAAATTCAAGAAACAAATCTTGAGATAACAACTTAATTTGTTAAACAAAATAGGTTTATCTACTTTAAATATGAAATTTTGTTTGTGATTTTTTATCGCACCTTCCAATTTCATCAATACTACATGTGTTGTTAATCTTTCTTCGTTCATTCTTTTTACATGCCTAAACGATCACTCTTCTTCATCCTTCTCAAAACATTAGAGTTCACATTTATCCCTAATCACTAATTCCTTTCGTATTCTGTCATATATTGTCAACCCGTGTATTATTCTCAGTGCACACATTTCTACATCGTTTATTCGGTTCTTTTCAGTATTTTTCTACGTTCATGTATCTCTCCCATACATTCAGCTTGGTACTAAAATACTGTTTTGGAATATCAACTTAGCAGATTTTGATGCTGTCCGGTTCGAGTATATATGTTTTAATGATTTATGTTGAAAAAGTTGATATCTAAATATATTATATTTAGACGTATATACCTATAAGATCTAACCCAAAAAATATTTTATGGTTTATTTGAAATATCGAATAAGCATAATTCATTTTTTTAATACTTTGATCGAATATTAAGCTTATGATGGCTATACTAGATTTTAAATAAAATTCATTCCGAAATAGCTAAATATATTCCTTCAAGCTTTTCAAAACAGGTTAAATATGTATTATGACCTGTTTATATGTTTATACTATCATTTGAAGAAATATAACATCAATAAATACACATTTAAAGTAATAGTATTACGATTTGGCCATTTCCATTAAAAGTGAATTAGGTAATTTACTGTCTGTTATGGAGGGTACGAGTTCCGAGATGAAACGGTTTTGAGGAGAGTTTGCTCTCTAAATGGCGTATATAAATCGTCCTTTTATAATTATCATTATTTTTATTATTAAAAAACAAAAATGTTGAGTAGCATTAGTAACACACCACCGAGCCTGTTGGCATTGTTTGGGCTTACATTGTCTGCGTACCGGGTATCTCCCTAAATGATTATTATTATATTCTATTTCGCCACCCCCACCTCCACTTCGGTACATGGGGTGGGGGAGGAGGGGCACTTTGTATATTTCCCACCCACCCTTTGTGTATCTCCTGGATAAATTAATAGCTTTAAGAGATTAAAATCACTTTTCTTCGCCCACCCACTTTTCTCTGGAGCTTTTTATTTCAGTTCTACAATTGTTGTTATACATATTTAATTTATATATAAATATTGTTAAAGCAAATTGACGACCTCTATGGCCTAGTTGGTAAAACACATGTTTTCCGACCTCAGGATTGCGTTTTCGGTACCCGTTGGTACCTATTTTTTTAAACGATATCAGCAAGGTTTTTACTTTAGGCTTTTAACATCGTTCTGGTTGGCTATAATAAATTTCCAAATGGTAATAAATCTACCAGGTTATGCTGTGTACAACGGAAGCGTAATGTAATATAACAATATATTTTAATTTTAATAAGAAATAAGTACTGGGGGGGGGGTTCGGATACTTAGCAAGAATGAATTGTGAAATATTTACAAAAAACATCTTAACATACTCGTATTTACAAATTTATTGGAGAAAATTGATATTTAAAACAAATTACATTTTTAAAGAAACTCGGATTTGAAAAAAAATTACGAAAGATAAATTCGAAAAAATAAGAGCGTTCCGTAGAATTTGTGTAAAAACAATGTATGACAACACAAATAGTACGGGCTAAAAAATATTCAGTGCTCAAGATAAAGAAAGGCATGTTGGGATGGTTTGGGGCGGTATTTATAAAAAAATTATAAAAATAAAATATTGAACTATTGAAGATTTATAATAATAAACTAAATGAGAAGTGTAGAAGGTACAAGAAGTTTGGAGAGACCTAGAAAGACGTGGTATGACCAAATAAATCATATTTTGAAAGAGGTTTTATATTAGGAGAGTATGCATGATGAGGGGAATTTTCATTTTATTTTATTAATTAGGCATTTCGTTGCACAAAGGTATTGCTATGTGGTAGTATATTCTAACAACCATATAGAAGATATACCATACATGTGTCAATTGTTGATTGAGAGGCTAACAGAAAAAAATAATTAAAATGTCAGAATAAAAATTACACATTTAAAGAAGAGATTAAAAAATTTGAAACAAAATATTCACAATATTATTTTTAATAACAACAATGATATGGGGGAGGGAATAAGGAAATAAAAATTGAACGGGAAATAGGGAAAGAAACGCTATGTCGTTGAAGAGATATAACGATTCTTATGTCGTTTTGATTAACAAGCCAATGGGGGGTGTAGTTTTACAGATACGGGCGTGGCAGAAGATACGTGTACTAGGATAGAATAATATGGAGATCTGTTCTCTCTTCCTACCCCAATATTTACATGGCTTGATGCGAATGATGATGTCGTAAAATAAATATTTAAATTTATGTACATTTTTTTCTTTTAAATTTTAATTCTAAGCATTTTTTTCTAAAGAATATTGAAAAAAATATTTCAACCAATTTAAGTAAGGTAGGAAAAGTGCTGGCTTAATGATCAGTGGGTTCATTCCCGGAAAATCAGAACCAGGATTGAGATGGCACGGAACTATTACTTCAAAATGAAAAAATATTCTCTATAATAGAGTTATCTACCACAAATTTATAATGAGCATTGTACTGTTATCCCTCGTCAATGATCTCAGCTTCTCTTCAGGTACAATAGTGGGCGATTGGATATGGTTTTAGCTTCTTCCTTAAGTGCAGCAGAGTAAACACTTGGTGTCGGAGGTCTAACTGATTCAGTTAACAAAATAATAAGGGATCTCCCGTCAGGCTTAAAAGTTACATTTAAATATATTAATATTTTATTAAAGCAACAAGTACAGAATAATTGTATTGATATGGCAAAATAGAGTGACCCATTCTTATTGTGATTTCGTGGTTTATGTGGTCGTCCGGTTCGAGTATATAAGTTTTAGTGCCTTATTGACTTTGTTTCGTAACACTACACGCCGTTCGATATTCCTCTTAACTATTCCGTCATCTAAAAATATACTATACAAATAGCAGAATTCCTCAACTTGCTGCAATCTTTAATTTTTCACCCATATGTCGCATTTCATTTTCCTATCACACGTTTCTATCGCCATTACTTTGGATTTTGCAACACTCCTCAGATCTTTCTTTTCGCATCCCCTATACAATTTATTTATCAAACTCTGCAATTCACTTTCACTTTCCACTAACTACCATGTCATCTGCATACAACAATCCGCATACATTCCCATTTGAGATTTGTATGCCACCAATTCACCTCTGTAGTGCCTTCACACATTAATCTATAGTCATACACTGTCACTCTATATATATTCTTCTCAGTGCACGTATTAGAAATTAAAAAAAATGCTTTGACGTCTTAATGAATTAAAGAACAATTACTATAGTCCGGAAATTCTAGGATGAGTCCTGTGACAGCTCACAAATTTGCCCCAATACAACCTTATGTAATGTATTTACCTAAATAACTTGCTATTTATTAGAATTGAGGCTTATATTAAAGTTAATAAAATAATTAAAATTACTGAACATCGTTACAAGGTTGTATTGGGGCAAATTTGTGAGCTGTCACATGACTCATCTTAGAATTTCCGAACTATATTGACATGTATTATTATTTATATGAATATTTAAAATTTATATAATACGAGTATAAGAAGAAAAAAACGTCAATGGCTTTGTCGAATGTTTGAGAATTGCACTATTGCGAATTTGTTTTTGGATTGGTATTAGTAATTATAAAAATGCTTTGACGTTTGTTAATGAATTATAGAACAATTACTATTTATACATATATTATTATTTATACCAATATTTTTTTATTTATATAATATAAGAAAGAAAAAAAACGTCAATGACTTTGTCGAATGTTTGAGAATTGTACTATTGCGAATTCGTTTTTGGATTGAAAACTCATTTTGTTATTGGAAATATTTCATTTTCCATAAAAAAAAACCTGCTCGCCAATCGAATAAAACCGTCTGATAATGAATCGGAATTGCTCTTTTCAGCGAATTTCTATGCAACTTTTGGCGAAAATTCAAATTAGAAAATGAAAATAAAGGTTGAAAGGATTTCAATATAAATGTTATATGGCTATTGAATGGGCCTGTTCAAATTTAAAAGCTTTTTCATTTTTGTATTACTTTTGATGGAATATTACTATCCGATTCGAATGTGCATGCGTTAAGTTATTAAAGGATTTTTATTTTAACGAGATTCAATCGGTTTTTTGATTTTCTAAAACAAACAAATATTATAACTTAGTATAAAAATATAATACACACACAAAAAACTTTTTAATTTTCGAGTTCAAATTTGCCTGATTTACTCAACACTTGAACAAAAAATCGTGGTCTGACAGATAGCATTAATTCTCTTTCAGACAAATTATTTTTTTAGACCATTTTCACATGTGAATTAATGTTTATGGCTTAAACGCTTAACTTAAATATTTAACTTTAATTTTTATTACGCTATTGAACAACTCAAACCCATACTTGCCATTACGTTCTTTCCCTGTCGGGGTAGGCAGAGAGGACAGAGTACCACACTTAGCCTATTTCACATTCATACACCTCTACAATTTCTACTATTTCTTCTTTCAGAAATTCAATCACTTGATCCAACCATACTTCCCTTGGTCTTTCTCTCATACGCCTTCCACTCGCATCTGCACTGCAACTCAAAACTAGCGCTATATAAAACTCTACCTAACGAAAGGCTGCAGCAAATTAAAACCTGCCGATTTTGTTGAGAATTTAATATTTTTACTATCGAAACTTTGATTTTGATCTGTGAAGTTTATTTGATTATTAAAGTGCAACAGCTTACACTCAATAAATCAATATATTCACTGGCGTCTTCCATCCACAGGATGGTTACCAATCGTACATGATCACGAAGGATAGATAGCTTATCGCATCTATGTACTAGCCATAAATATAATTATTTTCTTGCGGCTGCATTGTATTACACTTTTTTGTATCCGGTATAGCCTGGCGGACTTATTGCGATGTACCATTCTCTTTCAACCAATCGGAGTGGTGTTAAAAAGGTCTTAATTGATAATCAGAATCGAGTTCTTTTAAAAAATATCTGAGTTAAAACGGGAATCGAAACCAGCATCACAGGTTGAAAATCAGATGTCCGCTACACTTTGTAATATATTATATTGTGTTACTCTTTCGTTGTATAGAGAAAAACGTAACAGACTTATTATCATTCGACAATCTTTTGCAATCAAGCAGACACATTTTTAAGCGGCTTGAAAAGAAAACAAGACAAGATTCCTTATTAAAAATATCTGGGTTCCAACGAGAATAGAACCCGCAACCCCCTAATTAGAAGATAAGCATTTTACCAACTAACTCACGGAGCTCATCTTGCAATAACTGTATTTTTTTAGATTGTATTTGTTTATTTCTTTTATTATGTAAAAATGTTATTATTTTGTAGTATGACACACTCTTAAAATTGTATCTTTTACATATGTATTATACACAACATCACGCCATTTCCCTGTCGGGGTAGGTAGAGAACAAGGCTCCAAACTTTCCCATCTCAACATGCATACTTAGTCTCTTCTACATCTATACACCCTCATATGACTTCTACGATTTCTCTGACTTTCTGCGTTTACTTCTTTCAGAATATAAATCTACTTGACCAAACTATATTTTCCACATTGCATTTTTTATAAGGTGCGTTAAACCTTTGATAAATAAATACATACATTTCCATTATATTTTGTCCCCTTTGTGGTATCATGTTTGAATAAATGCGTTTTTAATAAATCTCTCACGAAGGCTCTCTCACAGACATTTTTCTCACCAATACTGGGATCCGGCAGGGATGTATCTTGGTCGCAGTATCTTTTTCGCCATAGCTCTGTCTATTATTGTTGACAGAAACTTGAAAAACAAAGGTGTTGCCATCGCTATAGACAGAAAAGTATTCTTTTATTTAAGTTATCTTTGAGTTGAAGCTGGAACGTAATATATAACTGACTTAAAATGTGTCAACGACTGTGCTCTGATTTCTCAATTTTTAATCGAATCAATTAAAAACTATTTTCCTTATATTTATTGCTGTTTTATTTATTGAGTTCATTGAATAAAAATACTATTTAATTTATTTTACCTAAAAACCCAATTTAATTTATATCTTTCATTATAGTAATGCCCAAAACATTTGAAAGAAAATTAAAATTTTGAGAAAACGGAAAAGTACGATGAACGATCGTTACTTTTGATTTACATTTCATTTCTGTTCAAAACGAAATCCTAACACGAGTATTACCTGTTTGAAAAATAAACTACGTGGCAATTTGAGCATGAAACAGAAATTGGAAGTGAGTAGTCACTGGAAAATTGTTCAATAACAATAATACTAGATACGTGAAAATGAAGGAATATAAAACAAAAGGGATTACAATGGCGGACTCTTCATTCTGAGATGTAAACAATTGAGGGCCGCGTCCAGCTGGCTGGCCGTCCGCGGCGCCATTGTTAGCGTCAACTTTTTATTTTTTTCTCATCCGGTCTCCAATACGCCGTTTGATTGTTTTCAACAGAAAATGCGCTTTTCTCCATTATTATCCCGTCGACGCCATTTTACTCCGTTATTTTGAGTGACCACAAGTATCTATGGAATGTGGAATGTGTCGCCATGTTAAACAAAATATTTTTTTGGCGTTATGTATACATATTCGTTATGGATTTTAGTCAGAATATTCCATGGGTATTGTTAATTTACTAATCATTTTAATCATTTCGCACGTTGTTTGCGGTCATGTTTCAATACTTGGTCCTGTTTTGATGCTTAGATATGCCATCAAGACTTGTCCAACTTTCTTCTCACTTCGTCAAATCATCTGGGACAGTTTACAAATAAAGATGTGAGAACAACAACGCCAACATACTCAACTGTGACACCGAATAATACAATTTGACGATACCTCGTTATCTCGCAGTGAATTACTTCGATAAGTCCATGACGAGAGAAGTCCTAACAGTTGAAAAACAACAAAGCCGTGTGATACAACCAAATTGCGACTAAAGTATTCAAAACATTATCATATAAAATCATGGATTATATTAAGGTGCGTTTTTAGATATGGGAAGAGTCTAAAGTGCCACAAGAATTCCAAAACGTAGTAATTATCAACTTACTTAAAAACAAGGCCTGTACTTCTAATTGAAATAACTACAAAAGGGTTTCTCTTGTTTTCGTCAAATCAAAAATTCTCGCAATATCGTCTCATATATCGCCTCATAACAGCTCTAGAACCACTGTTACCAGATTCCCAATGTGGGTTAAGACCAAATCGAGGTACAGTGAACATAATCTTCATACTTCAGTCTACATCAGCATCAGCCCCCTTTGACCATTGCTTTCTTGGACTATATAAAAACCTTCGATACGATCGACTGTAATGTGCTGGGGGTCATTATGGGTCATCTGAGAATACAACATAAATTTTAAGAAGTATGTAAAATCCTACAAACAAACAACCTCGCTCGAATCGCGCACGACGGCTCTCAAGATGTACCCTGGTTGCAATTCTCATCTTCATCATAGCTATATATATTATCGTTGACAGAAACTTGAATATCAAAGGTGTTGCCATCCATCGCTAACGACAGAATGGAGTGTTCTTTTATTTAGGTTATCTTCGAGTTAAAGTTCGAACACGATAAATCACTGACTTAAAATGTGTCAACGACTGTGCTCTGATTTCTCGTTTGAATCTGGAAAGAATACTGGATATCTTTACGTAGGCCTATGAAGCGCCTGGTCTAAAACTAAATGCTTCCAAGACCAAGATTATATTCAACGAATATCTTCACCTAAACATCAGTGTAAATAGACAGATTATAGAATTAGTGCTGCACATTGTGAATGACAAAACAAACATAAATGCAGTGTTTTAGAATAGGGGTTTTAGCTCTTCGTTGGTGAGTGTTTAATAATCACAATCTAACATTAAAAACCAAAACGGCAGCCTATAAAACTGTAATCATGTCATATTTAAATAGATGCTAATCATGGGTTGCATATAGATGACACATTAAACCGCACTTAATTTGACATCTATATATAAAGTTCTAAGATTTTAATTCGATGTCACTCAATTGCGATGTTAAATTTATAACTCTAAAAAAAATAGATTAGACCGAAATCGTGGGTATTCTTATACCCTCGAACACCAGGCGGAAAAAAGGGATGTGTCGTTCGAGGGGAGTAGCACAGCGCGGGGTTTGAACCGACGACCTTTCGCACGGAAGTCCAGAGCGTTACCGCGCGGCCATGCACCTCCGCAAATTTGAAATTGAATTAAATTTTTTTATAAATCCACATTGTATCTTAAAAGTCATGTTAAATGCGATTATTTAAGTTTAAATTTGTTATACGAAATATAGAATTCTAAGCAATCGTTAAATGAAAAATTAGACACCAATTAAATGAAATAAGAATAAATTTCTTTCTCCATACAATATTGTGAAAAAAATGCATTTATGGAAAAAAAATCATGGTCACAGTTCAGAATTTTAATATTGATAACGATGCTATCTGTTTTATTCTGTGGATTGTGTCGAAGTTTTGTTCTAAATTCAAACAATCGACAGATATGTTGCCAGAACAATAAATAGGAAAATGGGTGATGAATAGCGCGGAAAACATCGGTATCTACATACCTCTTCATATACACCAATGTTGCCATATAATGAATGACAAATAATGAAAAAGGAGATACAAGGCGCTCAATATTTTTTCTTATTATGTAATATGATGCGGTTTCATATATTTATTACTATTTTTTTCTTGGATTGTACATTTGTTTCCGATATTACTTTTTCTACTCTTTTAATATTTACTCGATATTTTTTCACTTCAAGTCTCATAAATTAAAATTCATTTATACAATTAATGGGCTCATGAATATATATTTCAATTAAAACTTTGCTCCTGAATACACGAGTATCTTTAAACCAACACTATTTTTTTGCATAACATGTCAATCAGTACAAAACATACAATGACATTCATTTCAAACAACAAAAAAAACTTCCGTGTTCACGAGAACATTATCATTACTTAATTATGTATTTCATCATACGAATAGGATTATACACACCTATAACAATTTTAAAAAAGGAGGCAGTGTAAGAATACTCGTATGTGCGAAATTATTGTAGTACTAAACATTTAAGAAGTTTTGAATAAGTCCACATTAAACTTTCAAGCAGGAATTAAAAATAAACGAGAATAAGATAAGGTGATGTGGTCAAAGAACCGAAGGACAAGAGTGTGCGGTATTTAATATCGTGAGGAATTGAACTGTGATCATTTTTTGAAAAAAAAGAGAACTATTCAAGTTCCTGAGCTTAATAACATTACATGACAGAAATAACTTAGCAGATTTATTAGAAATGCATGCAATTATCAATTCTTATTATGATTTCCCTGAACTTGTTCAATTTATCTGTTTGTGTTTGTTAGGCTACATAGGATTAGGAATCAGTATGGATGCCTGATCGAGTCGTTTAAACATTTAACTAATACACAGTACAGTTAAATAGTTTTGAAAACATTTTTTCCTGGCTTCAGTATTTTTGCCAATGTACGAGTATTATTATGATTTATCGGATCTTTCAATTTTTATAATAATTTTTTGTCTTATTGATTATATTTGTTTCTCTTTTTTAATTTCATACATTGTTAAACTAAAGGCCTCAAGACCATTTATTTGAATAAAATAAAAACAAAAATTAAATTTTGTTAATTTGCAAACAGTTAATTAATTGAGAGCAGCCATTGAAAGATAATGCGCCTAAATACCAAACCAAATGATTAATGAATTTTGCGATTCCATTGCCCTACGTTATCAGCAGTGCATGGACCAAACCGGTCATCAATTTAATAATTTGTGATAAGTTAAAAAATCTACATCTGTTTATTTTAATCTAAGATACTCGTATATCTTAATTACTAAATTTATGATCATTCAAAGTATGTACATATTTTTTGGGACACTGTAGATTACTTCTAAATTCAGTAGACTAATGAAAATGCTATTTAAGTTAGATTATAATTAATTCATCCATTCATATGGAATTCCTCAATATATCTGAATTGGTGATGCAGACATATTGAAAAACGTGGCCGAGAGACAAAATTGCTTTAAGCCTCATTAATCGAGTCTTCTGGTTTAGAACCACCGGAGTTGACCCGAAACTTGTAGTTCGTCATTGCTGTGTTGGAATAGGTAACATCACTCACACACGTCTAGCACGCGTTAGTATTGTTACCAAATGAACTAATTTACTGAGACCATTATTAATCTGATGGGACCCTTTTTCTATCGGGAATCAAACCCGAAACGTCCGAGTAAAGTAAAGCGTCTTACCAACTAGGGTTGATAGGATTGAAACTTGATCTATTGAAACGTGATTTTATTTTGAAGTATGTCTACAAATCATCCAACTGTTAGTAGTGGACTGTCTTCCAAAACATTTATACCTCTACACAAACCTCATACATCGTAGTATAAACCTTTAAACCTTATAGTACGTTAATCATCGAAGTATGAATGAATCCCGTGATAAAACTGGCTTGCGAATCTTACTTCTTGTAGATCTTAAATCGATATTAGTTTTTTGTTAAATATTTTTTTTTTTTCTTTTCTTCTTTTTAAAGAAAATATATGACCGAAGGCATAGGTATCCTTATGCCATCGAACACGAGGCCGAAAAAGTGCCTGTTTCGTTTGAGGAAAGTTGCACAGCGGGGGTTCGAACCCACGACCTTCCGCACGGAAGTCCAGTACGTTACCGTTTTCTTATTTAAAGGATTCTATTAATTTACGTAAATAGTTGAATCTCAACTAAATCAACCTCAATGTATCATTATTTTGACTGGCTTGGATGTGGGGGGGGGTGAGGAAATGTATGCTCTAAAAAAGGGGCGATAGTCTGAAAAAGTTTGGGAAACACTGAACTAAATCGAAGGAGCTGTTCCATGTACGAAGGGCGAATACAAATTATATAATTAATTGATCTATACATAGAAGTTGCTCTGCGTTTAATAAGGAGTTCGTTGAGTTGATCGTATTTGGAATTTCGATTGCTACATTTAAAAGAGGATTAAATGAGTATTTTGCTACACGTTGCGACACACTAGTTACTCTTCAATGTTTTGGTCTGTTTTCTTTCTCCTAGAATTTTAACTGTGTTTTTTTAATATCTCAGTCTAAGTGTGATTTTTTTAAATGTAATCTTCTATGAAAACATCACTGATTTATATTATGTTATGTATAATCTATGAAATTTACTCAAGATACTGTTTGTCGTATAATAAACCGTTAAATAAAAATAAACCTCCCACTAAAATCCTCCGTGGCCTAGTGAGTAAGACATCTGTCCTCCACTCGTGTGGCTACGGAAGTTTTTTTTAATACTTTTCGAGATTGCTTTTTTAGTGTATTGGGTTCGCCTTGTTTTGGGATTGAGTTTTTTCATTGTATAACACACGATCCATGTCATTATTATTTATAGTTGTTATATTTCTTTTTCTTTTTCTATTAAAAATGACATTTGACAGTTTAAATAAATTAACAAATATGTGCCCAAAAATTATAGACATTGTTCCTGCAAAGTTAAAAAATTAAAAAAGACGAAGATTTTTTGTTATGAATTTAAAGTATGTTACATTAAAATAGCTAAAAATATAATGAATATATACGATAATAACATACTTGAAAAAAGAGCTGAGGATTTTTTTATTATAAATGTAAATTACATAACAAGAGCCGAAGATTTCTCTTATATGTGTAACATACATAAAAATAGCTCAAGCTTTTTCTTATGAATGTAAAATACATTAAAAGATCGGAACATTTTTATTATGAGTGTAACACAAAAAAAGATCTACAATATATGCGAGTACGAGTATATACTCGTATAGTCAGATCTAACCCTTCCAGGGAGATTTAATTACTTAAAACTGCCCGCTGAATGGATCGAGTGTATAGTGTTCAGTGTGCAGTCTGGAATCAATGTGCCCACCAGCAGACTGCGGGTGTATATACGAGTAGACTGGTACACCCCTCATTGGGATGCGATGTGGTGATTTCAAGTCGATTTTCAATTCAATTCCTGCGTCATGGATACTGGGATATTCAAACATTATCTATCCGATTTACACAGTATTGGGTAGTTCGGAAAGTAATTTCGTATTTTTAAGTCAAAATAAAACGCAACTTTTCATATATAGCTTGGCCCGTGAACAGTGGTTTTCAATATTTTCAGTATTTTAGTAATCACTCGTGTCGTAGAATGTTGATTATTCCCGATCAAAGATTTGAATCGGTCGTTATTTGTGGTAATCGGTCTTTCAGGGCGGATACGATCTTCGAGTGTCGTATCACCATTACGGATTTTTAAACCATATTTGACACATAGGATCGCTTTACTAGTTTGTGTCGTTTTTTTTGTTTGACGCAGAAAAAAACATCAAGCTCAAAAAAAAACAACTTATTTTTTTTCATCTTCAAAATTCACTACCCAGTCAAACGATCAAGCAAATAGGTTAAACATGATTGAAAATATGTGAAAATTTTATTTTTCATAATAATATATTCCATTACGTTTGGAATGAAGTTAACAGCGTTAATTGTGCCCTAATGACATATATCCGAGAAATACAAAACTACTTCCAGGACAACCTATTAACAATAAATGTATGACTTACATAAGGCTCCTCTCAAAAGCGTTTTGTTTTAAAGTTTATTTTTTCCAATCATTCATATGGTACCCATCGACGTATCCGAATTAATGATGCGTAAATATTAAAGATTGTGGTGGTCTTTGTCTATAGTAATCGAACCTTCGAGTTAAGACATACTGGAGTAAGCCAGTAACTCAGTTCACCATTGTACGAGTAAGCGTTGGAAATACTACCGGATGAACGGATAGCGCGTGCGACTGTTGTTACTAGACTAATTATTTAACCAGACTAGGGCCCCCTGTTTTCCTTTAAATTTTTGGTACCATCGGGAATTGAGCCCTAAGTTCCCGAATGGAAAATCAACGTCTTGCCATCTGTGATACTGAGGTCGTCAAAGAAGGCAACATCAGAAATTCAGATGAAATTGTATTATATTACGCTTTCGTTATATACACTACAATCTGATGAACTTATTATCATGTTGCAATCCTTTTTAACCAACCAGAAAGATGTTGAAGGGGTGATACATGAAATTCAGACTTGAAACATTTTATTTTGAACTGAAAGACATTTGTTGAAGGATAACTAGACGAATGAAAGGGGGAAATGTAGCATATCTCAAAAATGGTTAATTTTGAACGTTTGTTTAAATTTCAGATATCTGCCTACTGACACTACAGAATAAGTCTGGTGCTTGCTTTAGTAGGGCAAGCCATTCCGAAAGTTCATTATAAGTGTTATGAACACCCTTTTGTTCTTTTTTTCTCTATTTCTGTCAAAGGATGGAGATCTTGGCAAGGCATATTTGTCATGTACAGGAAGGACTCGATGAAAGAACGTCTTATAAGATCACTAAATGTGCTTGGTTCTTGGTAATTATTTGCGAAAATTTTCCAGATTTAACAACAATTCATATTTAATGAGCATTTACCGCATGGGCAGCATGAACTAAACCCTCAATGGATTTTATACATGTATAAGTATTTCTGTATGATGTTTAATTTAATCCTTCTTCTTTCTGAAGCAGGTTCTTAATTTGTTATATCTGTATTATTTCTGAGATGTGGATTACCTATTTCTTCATTACTTCAGGGGTCTGACTGGTGGTCATGAGAAACTAGGTGAGGAATCCGGGTGTCATATGTTCATTGAACATTTTGCAGTCAATAACAACTTCTCTGCCTTCTCCCATCTTACAATGTTTTCGTTTTTACATATTCTTCTTATTTATGTATTTCTTAGTCCATCTCTGAGTGTTATACCATTAACATATCGCAAGACCTTCTTTTCTGATGTTCTAAGGAGCATCTTCGTTCGTGTGGGATCGGCTCTAAATTCAATAGCATATATCATTACAGGTCTAACGAGTATTTTATAGATCCTTACTTTACTTTCTGTTTTCTTTTCTGTAAACTATATTTGAGAAACAAATATATTGGAAAGGCTTTGTCATAGCAATTATTTATATCAACTCAAAGTTATTTGTAGAGATCACTTGTTAAATAACTTTATTGTGTATTGCTAGCATATATCTTCCATCTCACAGGTTCTTTAAATATTCTAAGAAATGTTTTCTTTTTGATTGAGATTCTCATTTTATATTTCAATTATACAAGTTTAAATTTTGTAAGACATTTACAGATCGAGTCAAAAGTGTGGCATCGTTAGTGTAGAAAATTATAGATATTTTCATTTTGCCAATTTAGCAATTATCCTATGTTTGCGTTTTTCTGTTACTATTTTATCAATTCTATAAACGTAAAATTATTTGATTTGTCATTTCGTAAAATGTATTTAAAAACAGGCAAACCAAAACTGACATGTTTTAAGGTTATTTATTTAACTTTCCCGGTACTCACGGTTAAAATTATCTTAATTTATTAACAACCAATTTGAAATTGACATTTTTTTAGTACACCACAATAAAAATATGTTTTAAAAAATTATATATTAAATTTAATTACGTTTATTTTGATTAATAAATGCATAAACTATTGAGAATCACTGGCATAGAGTTAGCGTGCACCGAAACAGGTCCCATCTGTTTTACTGAAGACTTAATGAAAATCACGTTTACGTTCCACAAACTAAATCTCGCTCCTTCTCAAACCTTCTCGAGGACATATTTTTTTGCTGATTAAATTTATTAATTAAATGGTGGATGATATATTCTGATGAAATAGTATTTTTAATAAATGAAATTTAAACATTCATTTTAAGTATTTTTGTTCATGCTTAAATATTTATTAATTTTATTTTATTTAAAATAACACCTCAATCAATAAATACACACAAAATAATAAATAATACTAACGAATAAAATTTCAACTCAGAATACTCGTATGTATGTTTTAGTGCGCATACGTGTATTTCATTAATTCACAAAAAAAATCTTTTACGAGTACGCAGTATTTATTATTTTTAAGAAATAGGAAAACTCGTGCTAATTGGTTTTACCAGCCACTGAAATTATATCAAATCGTGCTTGAATACAATAATTTTTCTATTAGTTCGTAATTTTGTCCCTATTTAAACTAGTTATAAGGAAAATTAAGTGATATACTATATTATTGCAGGGGAATTCGATAAAAAAAATTTAATCATTCGTTAGAAAACAGTGGTAAATATTTTCTCATTTTTCTCTTAGAAACAATACTCATATTTCCTTTTCTAATTTTCTTCAACATTATGGTTTTTAAAATCTATCAACAACAGGGCCGTGCTCACCTTCAAGTACCATGCTGATTCTCTAACACATTGCTTTGTACTTATACAATAATTTCACTATGCTAATTATGATACTTGAAAATTAATGTTTCGATTTTAAAATGTTTAAAACTTTGTTCAAATGTACACGGATTTTTGTTCAAATGTACAATTCATTTATCAATAGAAGTTGCTCTATCCGCAGTGAATAATTCTTTGAGTTGAACATGTTTGGGATTACAATTGATACATTAAAAAAATAATTATACCATAGAAAAATTTTACAGAAAAAACATAAATTCAGCCATTGAGTAACAGTTCTCTGTAACCTCATCGGGTCATCTCAGCTTTGATCTCCCCATCCTCCCTCAATTTTTTTGCATGGTCAGTTTCCTGCATGCGGTGTAAGTGTCCAAGCTAGTGCAGTCCAGCTTCATATTTTTATATGTTTTGCTATGCTAGCCACGCCATACACGATAGAGCCCTATATCTCCTCGCGCCATTATCATAATTGGACAGTATGATCTGCATTATTATGGTGATAACATTTGAACTAAATGAAATACGTGTTTTTGATGTCATTGGAATTAATGTTAAAATTCTGAATTCCTTCCTAAAGCTCGTACCTAGGGCAGCATTTCTCTTTGGTGCGCTCCTGTTCTGGAAAACAAATGAAATACGAAGAGTTAGCAACACAATCGTCTTTTGTTTCTCTGCTCTGTGTCTCTGGGGATGTTCACATTTCGAACAACTATTAAAAATAATAAAAAAAATCCATCGGCAATTGGGATCCATGTGAAAGAAATTCAATGCCTTTTTAAGGGTTGGTATATTTATTCCGCGAAAAATCTCCCTCTCCCTCCTCTCCCCGCCACGCCCATCCTCAACAGTCCCGGTCCGCCTACACATCGCAGTGTAGGTACAGCGGTTAATTAATGAAAAAGTACTAATAAACGGATCCGCTGTAAACAAAGGCGGCCTGACTGTAGCCGCAAGAGGAGATTCAATATATCAGACCTGGATGTGTAGGGGATGCCGCGCGTTTAGGTTGCGTAACACTATTTTGTGACAGTAAAAATGGCAACTCATAAATACTTTAATTAAAATTGATTACGTAGCCTTTGCAGACGAAGAAGCAGGAACGAAAAATAGAAACCAAAGAAAGGTTTATATTCAGTTGAAAATTAAACACTATTTTTCTTTATATTCACTGTTGTATTTATTGAGTTCATTACTGAAAGACTTAAATAAATAAATACAGGTTTATTGATAGCAACATAGTATGTACATATATAAATACATCCCAAAATCGCACATATATCTCACTAAATAAATAAATAAGATAAACTGCAGAAAATACATTTAAGAGACAAGCTATCGAAGGGTCTGGGCTTATCTCGTTACATCCCTCCGGTCTAAATACATACCATCAATATAGGGCGAACCTGGCCGCAAGGACATCAGATATTTTTCAGCCCACACCTTTGAACATGTAGATTAAGAAGAAAAAAAACAGAAAATTAATAAATGGCAGAAAAAAAATTAAACCCACAAATACCACCTTATATTGACTGTCAGCGAAAAAAGAGAAAACCTGATAGGAGTCCAAATTTGATCAAAATAAAATCACAAATGGAAAATGATGTCCATACACATAAACCACAACATGAAAAATGAAAATAAATAAACGGTAACATAACAAATAATGAAAAGAGAACGCGCACACATAACCCCCGATTCACTGCCAGCGAAAAGAGAGAAAGCAAATACGTTAAGAGTCCAAATCACAAAAAAAATCACTAACTATTTAGAAGGTAACATTTCAGAGCTGGTTGTGTAATTATTTACCCACTCCTTCAAGGGTAGGGGCCACTCATTCCAGCATTTTCTAGCTGAGTATGATAAGGATCCCTCGAATAATGCTAGATTATGACTCATGATGATTAAAAGAGTTTATCTGCTTCTAGTTGAAATTAGCCGTGAAAATTTCAAGCTCAATTAAGTTTTCGAAGAGATAAAGTGGCAGTTTTGTCTTGATAATTTTATGCATGAGTACGCTTAAGTGAAGAAACTGTCTCTGTTTCATATCAATAATTTTAAAAGTTCTCATAAAAGAGGAATATCCTTGTGCTTGTATCTCCATTGTAATTTCAGGTGATGCGGAACTGAAAAAAAAGGCAGGCGTCATTGAAACCGGTAGTAAGCTCTATAAATATAACATTGTTGTGTACAAAAATGTTTAATTTGTTTTATTAAAAAAATAATAATACAGAGCCAATTTTTTTTAAGATCGAAGCTAGAAATTTATATTTCATTTAATTCAGTATTCATTTTAAGACAAAAGCATGAAAGTCTCATTTCAATTGAAATGAGTCTCAGAAATAATTATATTACTTTTATGTTAACGGACAAATACGACATATATTTTACTTTTATATAAAATCAAATGAAACTTGCCCTTAATACCATTGTCAAATAAATATTCTTAACGGCCTTGCCTTTAATACCATTGTAAAATACATATTTTTAACGGTCTTGTCCTTAATACCACTGTAAAATGCATATTCTTAACGGGCTTGCCCTTAACACATTGTAAAAATTCATATTCTTAACGGCTTTGCCCTTAATACCATTGTAAAATACATATTCTTAACGACCTTGCCCTTAATACCATTGTAAAATACATATTTAATACAATTATACAACGACGACCTCTATAGCTTAGTTACAAACACACCTGTCTTCCAGACTATGGCAGCAGGTTTGATTTTTTTTAAACGATTCCAGTCTGGTTTTCTCTTCAGACCTCTTACACATCTTTTGATTAATTGAAAAAGATTACCACGTGATAGTTAGCTTGTCATGTTGTACTGTAAATAACGAAAAAGTAATACAATGCAATACAAAAACAATTCATATCAAAACAGCATCATATACACAAGATTAATAAAAATAACCACATATTAACTTCAAAACATATGTAGAATGGAAAAAAATTGAAGCTTGAACACGTTAACAAAACAATTATTATTTATATAATGTATTATTATACAGTGTAAAATATGGTAGAGTTACTCCTACATAGTAATGTTTTCCAGCCGATCATTTAATTTTTCCACAAAATTTTAAGTTTCATTTTGGTTTGGAGAAAAAAACGACGCAATACAAAAAACAAACGATAAAACTAAAAAAAAAAACCAAAAAAAATAATATAACTTTAACAGGGTCATTGATGGCTAGAAGAAAGATGTGGAAACAGGAAAGAAGAATGATGGAAAACTAGGAAAAACACGCTATATCACTGAAGAGAGATACAATGTTTTTTTAATTATCTTATTGTAATTTATGACACTTTCGTTGTATACAGTACAACCTAGCGGGCTTATTGTCATGTGGCAATCTTTTTCAGCCAGCCAAAAAGATGATAAGGAAGCCTAAAGTAAAAACCAGACATGGGTTCAAGGGGGATTTAAACCCGCAACATCTGGGTTGGGAGAATGGCGTCTTATCAACCAGACCACTGAGGTCATCTGTATAAGAAAAAAGGCGTAAGTAAATGACAAAAAAAAATATTGTGTGCACAATAAAGCCTAAAATGATAAGATAAGCAGTTTCATGTAGGATTGCCATAAAATAGAAAAATCATAGTGTAATTTTTAAATTTATTATTTATTATTAGAAATAAATATTTTGCGGACAGCGCAATGCCACATCATCAAAGTGGTAGATTAATTAACGAAGTAGAGAGAATGTTCTGCAGAGGTGGTGGACTCAGCAGGGGGCGGTGGGAGTAGAGGGGGTGGACTTAGCTACGCCACTGTACAGTGGATAGTTGCTGTGGCGGTGGAGTCCTCGTAGTTATTCTTAATTCTATGTTTGCATTCAGAAAAAGTCTATGTTATAAAAATGTATAACATTTAAGGCTACAAACGGTTAATTTAATTTATGTATGTATCCACATATTCATTAGACTTACAAAATATCTCCGTGGCCTAGTTAGTAAGACGCTTGACTT
Organism: Odontocerum albicorne; assembly: GCA_949825065.1. Classification (NCBI taxonomy): domain Eukaryota; kingdom Metazoa; phylum Arthropoda; class Insecta; order Trichoptera; family Odontoceridae; genus Odontocerum; species Odontocerum albicorne. The sequence goes on from OX463845.1 coordinate 14,308,308, forward strand.
CCACCAGAGCGTTTCTGGTTCGATTCCCGATAATAATATAAAAATTGTCTCAGTCTGGTAAAAGAGTTCGACTGGTTACAATACTCGCACATACAAGACTTGTTGCTCATGCGGTAGACTTGTTGCGCGGGTGATTACTTCTTCATATAGCTAGAATATGTGAACCGCGAGTTACGTGCATAATTAAGCTGGGATTTTAAGAACGATGGCTCGATTAATGGGGCTGAAAACGATATTGTGTCCCGGTCACGCTCTTCAATATGTCTGAATCAGCAGGTCGGATATGTTGAAAGATACAATACAAACGAAAAAGACTTTTTATTGCATTGTATTACACTTTTGTTGTACATAGTTTTGTTGCATATAGTTTTGTTGTACATAGTTTTGCTGTATATAGTACAACCTGGCAGATTTATCGCTGTATAGAATCTCTTCCATTCGACCAGAAAGACTTTTAAACAAGCCTTAAGTGAAAACCAGACTGAAACCCTTTTTAATAAATCTGGATACTAACGGGAATCGAGCCCTTAACCACAAGATTAGAAGACAGACTTTTTATCAACTAGGCCACGAAGGTCATGATTCAGTATATTCACTGTTGCAATCTGAAATTATTGGTTGGAGGGGTTTTATAATAATATATTGAATTTAATAAATGCTGTGTTGACCTATAATTTTAGTAATTTTCATAAAAGCATATAATTAAAGTCATTGTCATAAAACCTTATGATTAAAGAAATTCTCATAAAACCTTATGATTGAAATTCTCATCAAACCTTATAATTAAAGCGATTCTCGTTAAACCTCACAATTAAAGCAATTCTCCTAAAATCTTATAATTAAAGTAATTCTCACAAAACTTATAATTAAAGTAATTCTCATAAAACTTTTCACATTTTGAATTTTATCATAGTACACTTTTCAAGGAAAACAATTAGCTTTGTAAGTCCTTAATACAAAAAATCCACAGAATATTTTAATTTTAAAGAAATCGAAATAAATGCTAAATAAAGTATTTCTGAATTTGAAACTATACAACTAGCAAATACTTACAATACATATTGGTTTAAAATATTTAAAAAAAAATGTTTTTGCAAAGCGCCTCAACATTTATAGTGTATTAGGAGTATACGGGAGCGAAATAATAAATATATTGATAATTACCCAGCTCTTTCTGAAATGCTCTGAAGTTCGTCCGATGGGTAAAAAATGTAAAATCTAAAAACAGATCTTACACGAATGGGAAATTATTGTCGATAGAATTAGTTTATTAAGAGAGTCCTAACCTAACCTAACCTGTATTCATTCAATTATTAAAGAAAATTATTTATTTTTAACCACAAAGATTTTCAAGTTTTGACATTCCGCTGTCCGTTGATGTGTCGGCGAGGTACTGTTGTGTTTAATGTGGTCTTTTATTTAGAAAATTGATATAAAATATATTTAAAGGAATAGTAAGTGGTTAACTACGTGAATGTTTTATATAAAAGCACCGCTTTGTAACTTTATAAAAAGCATACACGGCAAAGATTAATTGGCTAGTTAGGATAGGCAAAATATTCGTAAAATATTAGTTATAGAATTAATCGTATACGATAAGGGCGATTTCCTTACTGTACTCATGAACTAGTTATTTATTATCTGAACTAAGCTAACATGAACTAGTTCTTTATCAAATGACATGAAAAATAATTTTGTCACTCTAGATTGGTCAATCCGAATACTGTGCGACGTTATGATTACTAAAATATTTAAATTCAGGTAAACTGTGGGTTGAATTCATGATTTGTATAAATTTAAAACGTAATATTCTGGTTCTTTATTTTGTCACGTCCAAGTCTCCCTTATACAGTGGATATTAAAAAAAATGTTTGTGGATAAAATTAAAATAAATAAAAGTTATACTGTCGTTCAAACCTTTTTGCCTTATGTGAGATTTGATATTTAATTTATCGAACAGCCAAGGATCAAAGCAGGTGGATGTGAATTATGAAGAATGCCAAAACCCACACCTGTACCATAAACGGAGTAAAACAATAAGAGAATGGGAATCAGATCATAGTCTCTCTCTTCTTTGTCATGACCTCAATGTTGAAGAACGTACCCACACTGATACTGCTGTAGTTGGCACATATTCTTCTCCAGTCTTCTCGGCAATCCGCTGGTCGAAGAGTCTGTGACAAAGGCAGAGACATAGAACACTATACTTGGTATAGAGTTAAACGGGATCTGCTCCTGTGATCCTCCACATTTGCCAGTAACTATAAGTCTATTCATGCCCTCTTCAACCAAATAATGCGACGAATACACAATTCTGAGAACCGCTCTCAGATATTAAGCTCTTTCAAAATAGAGGCATTTGTTCGTCGTTTCGTTCATGAAATATCCTGCATTTTTTCCAGTACCATATCCCGAAATAGCATATCCTTATTCTTTCTCTGGCCTTTATTATCCGAGTTTCTGAGACGTACAGAAGTATTGAGAAAATCAGGGCTTTAACAATACGTATTTTCACTCATCGAGAGATGTGCCTATTTCTCCAGATCTGCCTCAGCCTCGACATAGCAATCTTCGTCACATCTATTCTTCCTTTGATTTCAGTTTTAAATTCACCGTTATGAATAATTGCAGGTTCAAGACAAACACTAGTAAAATCATTTAGCGTACGTTTTCCAAATCTTCTGGATACACTGGTTCTATGAATGACCATCATTCTTGTTTTTCATGTAATAATTTTGAATCATTAGCTGAAATGAACTCTATTTTTATATTATTATTTTTATTTAGAATATGTTATAATAATTGATACACTCCATACAAAAAAATATTTATTTTCGATATTTTTTCGATAAAATATTTTCAGAAGATTTCGAGTTTTTTATTTTCTTTTGATCGATTGAAATTTGGATGAGAACTTAAAGGAATTTATTTCACAGAATCTTTTATTTTTTTTATATCATTTATGATAATTTTTTTTATCAATACGACCTAGTCGGTAAGACACATGTCTCCTAGTCCAGGGGTTGTGGGCTCGATTACATTTGAAATCCTGAAGTTTTATGTATAAAAGGGATCCAGTCTGGTTTGCACTTAAGGCTTTTTTATTATTTAACATTTTTCTTATTGGTTGGAAAAAAATGTAATAAGCCGACTAAGTTGTGATGTATACAACGAAAGTGTAATACAGTAAAAATATACATTTCACTAAATGATATCTGGACTCTTGAAAAATACGTTCGTTGTATCTCGGTTTGATTAATTAATTACTAACTTAAGCAACCTTTGTGGGATTGTTCGTAAGATGCTTGATTTTCACCCTCGCGGTTCCGGGTTTGATTCCCAATGGTACCAAAAAAAAGTGTCAGTGCTAGAGTCCTGTTTTCCGTGCGGGTGTATAACCAATACGAGCGATGATGAACCACAAGTTCCGTGCCTTATCCAGTGGTTATGTGGTTATATATAACACGAAGGTTCGATTAATGGGGTCGAATACAATACTGTCTCTCGGCCACACCCCTAAATATGTTCAATTCACCGAGTACGATATGTTGAGGGATGCCATATGAGTGAATGAATTAACTGACTTAGGTACAAATCTATAATTATAAGTGAATAACTGAAAAGTCCTACTTGAATTGTAGGTTATGATACGTATATGTCATTACGCCAATTCCCTGTCGGGGTAGGCAGACAAACGTCAGATTTTCCTATGTTGACACTTATCCTTCGCCTTTTCTACATTAATACACCTTGTCATACAAATCCTATAATTTCTCTGACTTTTCACGTTCCCTTCTTTCAAAATATCATTCACTTGATCCAACGATACTTTCTTGGTCTTCCTCTACAACACTTTTTACTCACACTTGCGTTATATTTTTGTTTAGTTAGAGTGATCTTTTTTATCTTACTCCACACATCAGCCTTATTTTCACATTCATTCCTAACCACTTGATTTATTTTTCTAGCATACATTGTCACCCCATATATTCTTCTCAGTAAACGCATTCATTCGGCTCCTTTAATTTTTTTTAACCTCCACGTATCTCCCATACATCAAAGTTGGTACTAAAATACTTTTTTGGATTATCAGTTTAGCCGATGTTGATACTGTCCGGTTCGAGTATTATATATATGCTTTAGTGCCCCATTGACTTTGTTTCCTATCACTATACACCATTCGATATCCCTCTTAACTCTTCCATCATCTGAGAATTGTGACAGTTCAAGTTTAAAAGTAGGGGAGTGACCATGTATCATATTGCTACACATCAATAATAATTGATTCTTTTTTAAATTACCACTTTCTTATATTGTATAATTATGAAGAAATGGAAATTCATAACATATTGCCTTTAGGAATTTTCAGTTCATTATTATTCTTCATTTTTCACGTTTATTTACTGTCCATGCTGATGGACTCTAGAACCAGCTACCAGCTAATATAAGGCACGCATTATTGTTTGCTGGCTTCAAAAAGCGAATAAAAAAAATATAACATCTCTCTTCAGTCATCAGTTGGTAGTAAAATACTATTGTGGACTTTAATTTTGCGAAATTATTTTTGTTATAAATAAATTGAAAAAATTAAGATATTTTTTAAAATATATATTAATCAATAAGCAATTAGTAAATCAAATGCATAAATGATTAAAATATACTGAATGCGTATAGTTTGTGATTGAATGCACCTCTATGCAACGCCCCGTCCCATGTGCACAAAGTACACGCAGCCAAATTAATAAAGTCAACATCAACAGCAGCAGTGGTGGTAGGTCCCAACCTGCTCTGTGCAGGGGACAGCGAATCCCGCTCCATTGTGGCCGAGTCGTATCTGAATATTAATCCATCAGCCAACCCTACAAAAGTAATTCAAACGTAATATTTTAATATCGCGAACAGGGAAGTATTCAGGAATTTAACTAAACCCATTTAATTTCTTTCACGGTTACCATTTGGGGCCAATATTATTTTTATTATTTATTTATGATATAATAGAGATATTTCATAATGTTGAAAATTTAACACTTTGTATCTAAAGGGTCTTTTAAATTGAGCGGTTTTTTAAATTCAATTTTTTTAATTATTGAATAAAATACACAATTTGCTTTGATTTCAAAAACTTTGTATTGGTCATTGAAGTATAATGTATGACATTTAAACACAAAAAACAATATCCGTCAAATGTTCACCTCCAGCTCCACAGATGTCCACTCTTTTGTGCAAATTTTCGATGACATTTTGGCATAATTGCGGTTCTAACTCACCAATAACGCGAATAATTTCGTCATTCAGCTCAGGAATTGATTGGGGGTCATTCTTATAGACCTGGTTTTTCACGTAATCCCAGAGAAAATAGTCCAACGATGCCAGATCACATGATCTTAGTAGCCAATTAACATCACCGTTTCCGGAGATTACAATACATAAAATAATTCAACAATTTGAACGCGTTGTTGTATTGTATTCGACTCCATTTTTATAAATGTCATACATTACACTTCTCAAATGTCACAGAACCCAGGCAAGGAGAACATTTGCATAATTATCCTACTAAACTAAATTACTAAATTATTTCAAATAAATGTACAAAGTATCACTACAATATTCTTAATATTAATTCAGATATAGATTTTTTAGTAAACCTTTTACAAAAGTCAGAATTTCTCAAAAACAAGCCGGGCACTGGGAAAGGTTGTCATTATTTTGATCGAGTCTTCAGTGTTAGTATTTGCCGATGACATCAAAATCTTTAAAAATATATCTAGCATTAATGATTGTCTGATTATTGAACGGAATCTTTGTAATTTATACAAATTGTACAGAAAAAGTTTTATGTTTTAATATTGCTTCATAAGTTATTAGTTCAGCAGAAAAATGTCAACATTAACATATGCTTTCAATGAAATATAATGGAAACTGTTTCGCAGGTCCGTGACGTCAAAGTTATACTTGATAAAATAGCATATGTGGCGTTATGTAGACTGGGATTTGTACTCAGACTAGGTAATGATTTTATCAAGCTAGAATCATTTAAAATTTTGTCTACTTGTCTTGTAAGAACAATTTTGGATTACAGTTAGGTAGTATGGTCACCCCACTATGATGTCCATGTTGATAAAATTGAACGCATACATAAGTTTTTACGATTTGTAAACTTTAAACTGCAGATCCCAATAATTGAATTAGACTGTGATATGTTGAAAACGTCAGATGAAAGAAATATGTTTGACCTCACAACATTGTTTAAGATTATTTATCAGCTCGTATTTCAATAGTCCGGAATTAACTCAGCGTGTCATGATACACGTTCCTTCTAGGCCCACTTGGCAAACTGTATTGTTTCATAGTAAAGTGATTGCAACTAATTATTTGTACAACTTTTGTATACCAAGACTACACAGATTGGGTAGTCAATATGGGCATTGTATGGATTTTCTTATGACTTTGTTTACTTATATGAGTAAAGTGAAGAAGTTGTTCTCGCTGGAATGAATTGATTGAATTGTATGGATTATCTTTGTTATGTTGTTCGACTTGTACTGTTTTTTTCCTATTGTATAACACTGCTTACATGTCAATGTTAAATTTTATATGTTGTTGTTTTTAAATCTTTGTATCAAAAAGGTAATTTGACCGTTGAAATAAATAAATTCATTTAAATGAGAGTTTTATTTAGCGCCGGTTCGAGAGCAAACTCCCCTCAAGGGCGTTCTAATTCGGGACTCGAATATTCTTTATTGATGAAGACAAGCTGCCGGATTACGAAAGCATGTATGGTATATCTAAAAAAACTAGTCGATTAATCTTGGGAATCAAATCCATAACCTCCAGGCTGGAAGACAAGCGTCTCATCAAATAGGACACGGAGGACATCCTTGAGAAAAGAATGAGAGATTTTATACAGCTATCCTAATGCTATTTTAACATGGCTCCTTGAGAAGCAAACTACAGCGATTTAATATTAGCTGTGTAAGTGATAATTTTTCAACAACACCGTCAACAAGTGGGATTTTCAAAAGCTCTCGTTGTCTGCTCCGGTTCTGATAGTAACCTCAGAAAGCTCCCCATAATGAACAAAAGGCGCGCGCCACGCTCCCTTCACAGCATCCCTTTGTGGCGCCAATCAGATTAAAGGGAAGTTATTCTAATGGAACGTTGGATTGGACCAATACTGCCTGGGCCGGGTGCTAACGGCGGCGTTTAACTGCTGATAAAGTAGACGGGGTTAAATAAGTCTAATGAAATTATATTCAAAATAATACATACTAACATAAATACTCTTTGTCGTGTACGGCGTAAACTATGCAGCTTATCCGAGTTTTGAAATTCACGGTAAATTTGCTTTAAAAAGATGTATTAATTTTTTTTCCTTTGGAAAAATGCCATTGATATTTTTAGAGTATATTTGGACACTAATTTCAACACCTTATGTTATGTGATGTGGTACAGCTTTTCTTCATCATCATGACCTCGCCATGTCCTTATTGGGGTAAGCAGAAAGATCAGATCACAATTTATTTCTATAATGATACACATTTTTGCCACGTTTGTACAAGTCATCATGTATATTCTCCGTCAAAAATTCCCTTTCCCTCTTTTCGAATTTCATTAATTTGGTAGTGCCACGTTTTTTCTACATCATCCCAAACTTCTCGTACCTTCTGTAGTATTCGTATACATTCTTTCTACGTAGCTGAACCATATCAATGCTCCTTTCAATAAACATTATTTTCTCAATTCAACTTTCGATAAGTAACATATTCTTTTCTCAATTCAAAATTATTTTCTCAGTTCAACTTTCGATAAGCATTATTTTCTCAGTTCAACTTTCGATAAGTATTATTTTCCAATTCTAATTGTTATTCTGTAATATAATACATTGTTTTTTCTCCCATTTTACGTAAAAGTAACGTGAATTAAGATATTTCCTTCTTTGATAGTATGAACTCGAGAACATTGATTTCAATAATAATGTAAACTCATTTTTGGCCAAAATTTATAATAAATTGACTAGTTTCTGTTATACACAACACGTTGTCACAAGAGTAAAAGGCGCGATTCTTTGTGGTGACGTTACATTAATGTAAACACATGGAATCGGTGTATATCGTTAATGAAGAGTCAATTGAGGCATGTTAAAAATGTAAAATTGATTGAGGACATATATTGGATTGAAGGCCGCTGGTGCACGAGGAACTTGGGTTACGGTGAGCGGACGTAAAGTCAATGCAACAGTAAGATCAATTTTATTGGACTGAATATTCCTTAATTTTTTTCATACTTCATTTTGAAAAGAAGAATCCGTAAACATACTCATTAGAAAATAACCCTATTGTCAATTGTTATTACGTTGACCATCCCCCAAAACAATTGACAGACAGAAAACAGTTTTTAAATATGTTACAATGCACAACTGTGTAGAAGTGTATTGTACTTTCATTCGGTACAGTACAACCTGGTGGGCTTATTGCCATTTGCAATATATGCATATTAATCAGATGTTAAATGAATACTGTACTGGAACCTTTTTTTATTAAATGGAAACCAACGAGAATCGATCTCACAGCTCCCGCACTGGAAACAGGTGTCGTATTAACCAGATTACGTAATTGTATATTTACAATATAAAAGTTTACGTCAAAAATATCCTTAACGTAGGACAGATTACTGAATTCATAATCTACTAATATCATGAAAAAACGTATAAAATATTTTTTCTAAACTTTCAGTTAGATTTCTGAATTAAAATAAAATTCTACAAATTCTTTTTGTGAAATTTCGACTTAAGAACTAATCCATTTGGCTTTAATTTCATTGTTTTACAATACGTTATATACAAGAAGGTTGCTCTTTAGGTGTTTTTCATCCGAAGGTCGTATAAAAATAGCAACCTTAAGGAGTTTTAAAATCCCACAATCTAAGATTATCTCCTTAGCCTCAATTGTATCCAAGGTTGATGTTGATAATTAAAGATGAAAATCCAATCGAAACACTTGACCTTTATTCAACGATTTTGCTTCCAAGTTTTGTACTTGAAAAGAAAAAAATAAACGACGTCAAAAGATAAAAAAGATGTTCAATTATATTTTATAACTCAATGATTTCTAAACAACACCCGAGTATTAAACGAATTAGATAACAGAGTAGATTTTAAACGTTATCAATGATAAATATTAGCTGGTTTTTCATATTAAGTAATGAATTAAAACATTGGAAAATGTTTATTTTCTTTAGCAATGTAGTTTTTCCATTAGTTTCGTTGACTAAACAATGCCAAACTAAAAAAAATCTTCTTTCTTTTGTTTACTTGAAAAGTAAAATAATTTATAAAACTGCCTTTTTAATATTCAATATAAATGGGCCCCAGTGTTCGAAAGAGAGTTATCTGGTAGCAGGAGAATCAATTTAATCGGTTTTAAAAACATTCAACAAAGGTCGGCCGGCGGTCCTATTCAAACCTCTTTTCCCCTCATCCAGTACTTGTAGGCAAATTAATGTCATTTGCTAATTAGGTGCTGTGCTTTCGAATGGGGAGAAGCGGCCAAAAGGGGAGAGTACAAATGGGTTGTAAACACACTTGTTAAAATGTTATGGGTAAATCATTTAATCATTTCACTTATTAGATATCAATTGCTTTTATGCGATTTTAATTAATATTTGCGTATTATAAGGCTTTTTACAAAAGCATATTTTCCCCTCTAGTGCAGTAAAACATTATATGTGAAATAATCTTAGGCAAAATGTATTTCCAAAAGGCAAATATTGTATTTAAAAAAAAGTAAAAAACCTCAAAATACATTGATACGAAAAGTAAATCTCGAGCAGCAAAATAAGCATTAAAGTGTGCCAAATTTAAGTTTAATAAAGAAAACCGACATATTTTGTTCGGAAAAAATATTCCTCAATATTATCTAAAATATTAACATTGTGATCTTGGCATAAGACGTGAGTTACAGGTTTTAGAGTGAGATTTATTAGTTAAAAACTTTGGTTTTGTAAAAGATCTCCGTTTATCTTAGAGATTATTTTTCATTTCTTCCTACCTTAGACAGAGAACATATTTCTTTCATAAAAAACTATTACACCAGTCACCGACTATTGTAAGACTGTCACCCTCGTTGACTTGCTTCAAACAGCAGATTTAAAAAACATTAAATCTCTCTTCAAAGTGTCTTTTTCCATAACCCTCATTTTGAGTTCCTTTCGTATCTTATTTACTATAGTGTTTGATGATATTTTGAAATATTTGATTATTTTTTCTTTTTTTTTCATTTGTTTATTTAATGCGTATTTTTGTTTTGTTTCTTTTTTGTCTGTAGTGTTTTGACACAAATCTGTATAGCTCTTTTCTGATTTCTTGAAACAAACAATATGTTTCTTGTTTTCTTTATTATGAGGTATGTTCCATATATATGTTATACTTATGTAAAACTGATTGTTAAATTTTTTCTTGACGGTATTATTTGTGTTATAAATCTAATGAGACCGACATTTTCTTTCTTTTAGTCTGCCGATATATTGTATTGCTTCCGAGTTGTTTGCTTAGGTCATTTGCCATGTTTTAATGCACTTGTGAGGCAATACATGTATGGTAGATAATACATGAGCGTATAATGTGAGCTGACAACTTATGAATTAGATTTATTATTGAAGAATGCGATTATTGTTACAAGAAATGAATATTCTAAGAAACTTATTTGTTTTTATTTGGTATTTTTAATATTTTCCATCGATTTTTTTTCAAAGCATAATTTTATCGAGTACTGTTTCGAGAGTAAATTTTCCTCAAAGGCGCTCTGGCTCGGGACTCGAATCCACTATTATTAAACAAATCACGTCTGGCATAACACTATATTTGTATATAGTTCAGCCTTGTGGGATTATGGCCACGTGGTAATTTCTTCCAAACCACTAGAAATATATTTATAAAGCCTTAAGTGAAAATCAGACTGCATTTTTCGTCTTGGTTCCAGCAGAAATTGAACCCGAAACCTCCGGGTCGGAAGACAAACGTCTTACCTACTAGGCCAGGGAGGTCATCAGACATTTTAGTATGTAACTCTTATTTTATTGCTGATGTATTTCTTATATGACTTTTGTTGCATTGAAAAACTTTGCACACTTCCTAAAACTAATTATTATTATTTTCCCTTTTATCTGTATTCAACAAATTAAATCAAAAAGCATCCCTTCTACGCCACTTTATTTCTATGTCAAAAAGTATTTCTTAATTCTGTTGGGTACATCCCTTAGACTGATCTTATATTTATTTAATGGGATGAAATCCTTTTAGGGAAAGTTATCGGCCGATTTATCTTGTAAAGAGGCGAATTAAATTGACTATTCAGTCAATATAGGAATTTTCCGAGCTTTCAAACAAATCATATCAAAGATAACTCTACTCAAAGCTTCCAATAGCCAGCTTTATAATTCAAATTGATGGGAATTTTGGATGTTTGAGATTTATCTTTGCAAGAGAATTCGGTTCATAAAGGGGATCTTTTAAATGTTTGTTTAACTTTTCTACTCCTTTATGCTTTGTGTGAATGGGTTATTTTTTTATTTAAAATTTAAGATTTTTTAACGATTCAGAAAAGTTCAAAGAAATGTGTTTAACGAAATATTATAATTATTTTTATTTATGAATTTAGATTACTAATTGCAAGGAATAATAATTAGCAGTATGTTGAGATAGCTGATGATAGTATGAAAACTAAGGTATTCGTTGGATTGCTTGTGTTGTTTTGTATAAGTGTTGTTAGGTTTTTCATAATTTTTTTTTTGGAATGTGCTATATTTTCGTTTAAGTCATAATTATTCAATTGTAAACAATTTCAATGAAGGGGAAACAATAGAAGAATATAATAATGGGAGAATTATACCCAGTGACGCTGTGATATGATGGGAATGTGGTGGTTAAGTTTTTATTAAATGTGCTGGTTATGTTTTTATTAAACATTTATATGTATTTTTATACTAATGCTTTACGTTACGTTTAATTGTTTTTGTTATAGCACAGCTAAATCTTCAAAAAATCTTTTACAAACATACATTTAATCTCGCCGTATCCTTTGCGGCGTAGGCAGAAATAACAGATCTCCAAAATTGTCAATCCAAGCACACAACTTTCCCCTCCTCCACGCTCATACATCTCGTCATGCACAATAATATATTATTCATACTTCTCATTTTACCTTATTTCAAAATGTTATCCATTTGGTCCAGTGATGATTTCTTCGGTCTACATCTTCCACGCACACCTTACACTTCTGACTTTTATACTCGCTTAGTTATTATCTCATAATGTATTCTCAATAAATGTCCAAACCAGCTTAAAGCTCATTTCTTCATTCTACTTAAAATACCCATTTTTTATCCGTGTATTCATTTCTGATGTCACCCTTCTGCCTTCTTTCATGCGCTGACGCTCCACAAATTTGCGTTAGTCCACGCATCTCCACAGCATTCATTTACTATTACCCTTCTTATGACAAGTCCAAGTTTCTTCCATACGTTAATGTGGACATCAACACACTATAATGTATTAGTAGTTTTGCTTATTTTAATATAGCACGGTTGTTATACGAGTATATTAAACAAGTGCTCTATTTACATTGTTCCCTGTCGCTACACTTCTAACAATGTCCCTTTTAACTCGCCCATTACACGTTAACATACTGCTAAGTTAAGAGAACTCATTAATTTACTCGATAAAATGAATTTATTATTATTATTATTATTATACGAGTATTAATAAACTTATTGAGCTTACGAACTTTCTGAACATAAATTGGTTTGAAGAAAAGGTTGAATTTGGTTATTTTGAAATGTTTTACTTTTGCCACGATCTTCGTGGTCGAGTCGATAAGTTGCTTGTCTTCTGATTCGTCGACTGCGGATTTCATTCCCGTTGGTACCCATATTTAAAAAAAATAGGATTCTAGTCTGGTTTACACTATATTCCAGGTTATCAGGCAAAAAAAATTAAGGATAATTGTGAACTTAAGGCTGATATGTTGAGTAAGATGAATAAGGGCACTGTGAGATGGTTTGGGCACGTGGAACGAATGAATTAAAAAAGACTAATAAAACAAATGTACAGTTCAAATGTGATTGAAAGACGTGGTAGAGGAAGATCAAGGGTATTATGGCTAGATCAAGGAAGTGATATTTTGAAAGAAGGAAATGTAAAAAGTCAGCGAACTCGTAGGAGTTGAATGGGAAGGTGTAATTTTCATCTGACCTCGCCAGTGTCTTCTACAGTCTCTACCCCATCTTACAATATCTCCTACTTAACATATGTCTCTACATGTGTTAAAATATCGAAATAATCAGAATAATAATAACAAATCAATGAGACTTAAATGTTTGTATCAACGGTGATGGGAAAAGTAAAAGTACGACAAAGTGTCGTAAGAACCAACGACGAAGCTGAAAGCGCTGAAATAATTTTCTTCAGTCCTCATTGACTTTCCTATATTTTAATATATCTTCAAGTTGGATTTTTTGCAGGGGTGTGTATCAGCTGTGAAATAAAACTTTACTTAAATTATTTTCTTCGAATATATAACAATAAATTACTTTGTTATTCCACTTACTTGATAAATTATTTTCCTAGTTAATATACAATAATACACCTCTAATGCAAGATTATGATATTGTTTTCCTTGTTATTGTATCGTTATTGACTTTTAAGTTCAAAAGTATCAAATATTCTTTAACTGTTTGACGCAACTTAAATTTAATCCTGAACGAGTGAACATGGACTTACTTAATAATTAGTTGTAAGAATTGTTATCTAGTTAGTTATTTCTAAGAAGTTATATTATATATTAAGATTATTGAAAATAAAATGACGTGCAGGAAATTAAAATTTAGTTAGTTCTTAGTTACAATATATAAATTAGATTAATTCTTAAGATATACATTTGTATATAGGTATAGCCTTTGGTAAATGTTTGCACTATTTATATTACTTTATTAAATAAAATAAAAATGAAAACAAATTTAAACTTATTTTTAGAAAGAATAAATTAAATTTCACTTGAAATTTATTTTCGTTCTCCACTAACACTACTTTGACAACCTCCGTGGCCTTGTTGGTAAGACGCTTGTTTCCCAAGTCGGGGATTGCAGATTCAATTCCCGTTCGAACCCAGATTAAAAACAAATAAAATATTCCAATCTGGTTATTTATAAGGTCTCATGAACTTTTTCTGGTTGTTTGGAAGATATTACCTCATGCCAGGTTGTACTGTATAGAACAAAAGTGTAATACAATACAATACAATAATGCATTACCATGACATGGGCATACAGCAGGCTTTAAAGTTAATGGTTGTAATTTGGATGCCAAACACCGCATTCATGTACGGGTCAAAATAAAATATGGTAGGACTAACATCATCTAGAAATCTCTTACAACCAAGCCGAAGGTAATTAAGAAGCTTTTATGAAAGATATTTTAATATTTTTGTTAATTCACTATGGGTTGCTGGACCTAATTATTTTTATTTTTTGTAACACCTGGTTGTGAGGTTTTTTTTTAACAACAGAGAAAATATTTCTCCAAATGCTTTACGTCAATAAAATGATGTCATCAAAATTTAACAGATCAAAATCAAAGTTCTTGATAGACAAAACAGAAACTTCCGATGGCAGGATATGAAGGTTCTAAAACTATCGACAGGCTTTCTGCTGCATTTAGTTTTTTTCCTAGAGTAATGAATTAACTCTTTGTTATTCCCTGCTAATTCATTGCGTAATAATAATATTAAAAGGACAATTTATATAGCGCCGGATAAAAAGTATACTCTCCTCAAGGATACTCGTACTTGGGATTCGAGCCGCTATTATTGACAGATTAAAAATATTACAAATAATAACAATAATAAAATAAGTCTATTGTGAGGAACGGAGGGGGCAAGGAAGCTGCGGCCTAAAAGTAATAACTTCCCCGAATCGGCATATGTAGTTAGATAAATATATTTTATAAGAAAAACTGTAGAAACTGTACCAAGGAAAGATGAACTACAAAAAAACCTTTGTAGATCTTCCGATTTGTGATAGTAACACATTCTGCTTTAGGTGGAGTCTAGTGTATGTGTATATATAGTGTTTATATATAAAACACTTTTTCCAAAAAAATATATAAATGTAGTACATAAACATTCCGAAGTTGTATTCTTTTCATATTATACGAATACAACCAGATAATCGATCAATGATCAATAAACATAATTAATTGAGCAGGGATATAAATATGTTTGTACGATCTTCAAGTAATCAGTCATACGTGATGATGTTGATATTTGTTTAAATCGCAGCCCTGCCCACCCGTCGAGGTACATTAACAATTTCAATATAATCTCAAGAAAATTTACCTACACAAATGCGGAGTTCTACAATCATCGATTCAATTTCTCATCGCGTACAGTGCACAAAGGAAAGCGATTTCAATCTGTTTTATGTAAGAGAAATAAAAGCGACTCAATCCGACTGGAAATCGAAATGAAATATAATTTCTCCCAGAATTTACGCTTCGACTCGGCCAAATCGTATCTGGGGGCTGAAATTATTCAACGCAGTATTAACAAATATTTTTTTGTGCTCGTAATATTTTTAGATTGATTTAAAAAAATATTTAATGTGCCCTAAATTTTTTTTAACAATTATGGAAAAATATAATATTATATATATTCAGCCCACATCTGAGAGTTCTTCATATAACCAATTATATAGGGAGGCTAGTATTTTATCTTCTTCTCAGTATTAGATATATGGATGGCGTGTACAGATTTAGGAAGCACTTAAAGACAACGCTTTTGGGAGGTCTAAAAATTATGATGTTATATTAACACTACACAATACACTACACCTAAAGCTGAATGTGTTACTATAATATATCGGAATATCAACAAAGGTCTCAAGTTAATTTATGATTATACATGTACTCGTATATGAACATTATATTGCACGTCAAGTTCAATGTGTTACTATCATGTATTGGACGATCTATAAATGTTTCTTTGTTGTTCGTCTTTCGTCGTAGTTCGTCATTGGTTACAGTCTAATTTTCACTTAAGGCTTCCTTAATTCTTTTTTGAGTGGTTTGAAGAGATTGCCGCATATCTTTAAGTCCCCCAAGTTGTAATGTATACAGTCTGTTTGACAAGAGCGTGTATGGCTACAATTTTCCCTGGAAACAATCAGATAGCAGAATCCTTTCCCTAAGATGCTTTGTATAGAAAAACTCAGTTGTCGTTCGACCTTGGTTAACACAAGAACATATTTCACCGTGAGTGCCGCGTACGCATCACATTACGAAGCTATGTTTCTGTGTACACATCCAAAAGGACCAAAACTGTCGTACGGGCCGCTGCTAAATACATGAGAAAGTTGAAGAAAATTTATAAGTAAGTGGGTGAAACGCTATTCCGACGTAAAAAAACATCGATGACCTACCAGATCGTGGCATTGCACAGAAAACGACGAAAAAGGAGGACAGAGTGGTTTTACGGGTGTTTGAGAAAAATCCTCGTCTAGCATTGGGTAGCGGACAGGTTTTGCGTGAAAAAGGTCTGATTGTGTCATGTGACACTATAAGAAGATGTTTACTAGTTCATGGAGTGAAATTTTGAAACACGGGGAAGAAACCACTACTGTCCGAAAAACAAGTCGAAAAAAGACTCACTTGGGCGAAAGAAAATTTGAACCGCGATCGGGACAGCGTAATCTTTTCGGACGAAGCTTCTTTTTGGGCACGTTCTTCCATTAATCATACCTAGTGTACCCGCACCAATAAACCCATCCAGAGGACCGTTAAACACCCGGTAAAAGTTTACGTCTGGGGCTGATTCTCAAAGCAGGGATTTCACACTTTGCACGTCTTTATAAATAATTTGAACGCTGCCAAAATGGTTATAATATATAAGAGGACTTTATTACCATCTGCCCAAAAGTGGTTTATAAGAGAAAAAAAAAAAAGAATAACTACAAAAATGACGTTGACGTAATGGATTGGCCGTCGCAGTCATCAGATGCAAATCCCATAGAAAATGTGTGGGCACTCATGAAGTTCAAGCTCCAAGGGAAAAAGATCTGGAACGTCAAGCAGTTATTTCGACAGATTCGACTTATATGGCAGTCTTTACCCCTAGATTATGTTATGAAGTATGCCCCAGAGATGCCGGGCGGAGGCGACTGGACAACTTATTAATAATAAAGCATCACGGTTTATATCATGTAGGATGTGTGTATTTTTTTTAATACCTTATCCTAAATAGTTTTTCGGGTTTCACCGTACACGTTCTTGTTAAACAGAGTGTATAACAAATTTGACATTACATTCAAACAGCATTTAGCTTTACCATTATATTCATACAGCATTTAGCTCTGCTATTATATTTAAACAACATTTAGCTCTGATTTTACATTCAATCAGAATTTAGCTCTTATATTATATTCAAACAGCATTTAGCTTTATCATTATAGTCAAACATCATTTAGCTCTGCTATTATATTAAAACAACATTTAGCTCTGTCATTTAATTCAATCAGAATTAAGCTGTGCTATTATATTCAAACAGTATTTAACTTTACCATCATACGAGTATTCTAACAATAAAAATACGGACTATGCCACACAAATGAACGATGTTGCCAGATTACAGAACAATTATAATTGCTTATATTATTTATAGTTAAGGCGTTAACATAGCGGATGCTTAAAGACATTGCAATTTGTTTGATAAAACACTGTTTTTTGCACTGAACATAATGGTATAACCCTACTGGTTTCAAGGGTTTACCCTCATCATCAGGGAAGCACAAACAATACTCTTATTTGTGTTCCCCTGATGATGAGGTGTAATTTTTTAATCCGGTGGGCTTATATTGTTATGTTCAGTGGAAAAAACAGTATTTCACTAAAAAAATATAATTGCTTTGTGACATAGCAACACTAATGAGTTTAATTTAATTATTCCGAAAAATTCCATAGAAAACAACCCGTCACAGAGAGTCATAGACAACCCATCAGACGCGACAACAATGGCGTGTAGAGCGCACACAAAATTCAATAGACGCCTAGCGTATACGTTTATCTTCATAGAATAAAGAGAACCCTTCTCTTTTTCTTTTTTTTTTTCAAAACAGAACTAATGCATAATTTTCATTAGGCCCGGCAGAGCGCGCCGTTCACAATGGCCCCTCCTTCCTCCTACTACCTCCTAAATCTCCCCCACAACTGCTGTTCACCCCTCATTCCCCTTCTACCCTGGCTTAAATATTATATTATTTGGCAGATGAATATCTCTCATCCTGTGCTGAAAGAATGTTTAGCTTAAGTATATTATGCGAGACACTGGTTTCCAACGATTTTTTAATATGGTCGCTATATTTAATATATTTGAATGTCGAATAAAATATATTTATATTTATTACAACTCAATTATTTATATTTATTTGTATTACTTGTATATTGTATAAACACGTTGCATCCCGATCCCGTGTTTTAACGTGATAAACTAGATTTGCGTTGTTCCGCTCCCGTGTTTTCACGTGATCAATACCTCGTCTAAAAGAGGACATATTACTGACATCTAGCAAATATTTTTGCAAACAATTTATACATATAAACGATAATCTCTTGATTTCTAACATGGAAAATACCTTACACAATGAAAATATGCATGAATTCTAACGTCGCGTTATCAATGTGGTGTGATATTTCAGATTTTCAAGATTTTGACATATAACTCTGCAAACACACTACAGTCTCCGGGTTCAAATATAATAAGGAATTTGCAAGATCCTCTAAACAGGTTGTCACAGAACCTGTCTAAACATATGTTGATATGTATTCCACCAACTGACAAAAAAGAAAGACCCTGCAGAACTTGCAAGGTGCGTGCAAAGCAAATAAAATAAGCGAGATCTCGTAGATATGTAAGGAGTGTGGTGTAGCTCTGTACAATGAAAATTGTTGGCAGAATTATTATACTGACTTAAATTATTTAATTAATTTAAACAAACATACAAAATATTTTTATAATATTCTCAATATTTACTTAGATATGACAATTTTAGTAAACCATTAAAATACCAGAATTCCTCAAAAACAAACTGAGCACTGGGAAAGGTTGTTATAATTTTGATGAGGTCTTAAAATGTCAATAGGTTTTCGTTGTATTTAGTACTCAAAGTACAATATAATAATGTTCACCAAATATTATTTGTAACAATATCAAGATATTGTAGTGCATCAGATATATTTTTTCAGGTTCATCTGCCAGGTTTTGGTGCACTTTTAAGACAACGCATATGGAGAATACACAAGTGTACTCGTATAATGCAAACTGACAACTCTTAATTTGAGTTATTGCAATTCAACAATTTATTCTGCACCACTGCAAACCGAGAATGGCAACTAGATAAATGATTATTGTCGCAAGAAGTTAATAATCTAAACCAAATACTAATATTTGTTTTTATATATTTTTTATACGTGTATAGTATATATAATTTTTTTACATACCATAAATATATTCTTAATTTATTTCCTATATATTTTTATATAGCTTGTGTTGCATTGCACACCCTTACTGAAATAAATTATTATAATCAATAGTACCACCTGGCAAGTTTATTGCCATGTAATAATCTCTTCCAACCAACCAGATTTTTTTTAAAGACCTAAGGGGAAACCTAGACTGGATCTCATTTAAAAAATCGGGTACCACCGGGAATCGAACTAGCCACTCTGAGGCTGAAAAACAGGCGTCTTACCAATTTGACTGTTATTTAATAATTATTAGGTCTTCGGAATCTCTGGTGAAGAGTATGGATAAATTACGACTTTTCTTACTGATGAAATTATATTATACGAGTATATGATATTTAATCATGTTTATAGTTATTTGATATTTAGACGTTATATAGGTAAATATATGATATTTGGTATTTAAACATTATAAAGAAAATCCCTTTCAAACCGTGCATGGCACGGTTAATCGATTGAATTTAACTCTCGGAAAATATGGCATCTGGAGACCAACAGCCATGGTCTACTTGGAGATCACTGAATATAATCTGAGTAGAGGTGGCTATAATATGCAAGGTAAACACGCCGAGATACCGTTTCTTGAACAAAGTAGTGTTGTCTATGATTGTGGAGATATACAGGAATCAAATGCTGGTGTGTCCGAACTTCGGAACTAAATGCTATGGGCAGCATCTGATTGATACAAATGCTGGTGTGTCCGAACGTCGGAACTACATGCTATGGGTAGCATCTGATTGATACAAATGCTGGTGTGTCCGAACTTCGGAACTACATGCTATGGGCAGCATCTGATTGATACAAATGCTGGTGTGTCCGAACTTCGGAACTACATGTTATGGGCAGCATCTGATTGATACAACTGCTGGTGTGTCCGAACTTCGGAACTACATGCTATGGGCAGCATCTGATTGATACAAATGATAGGACGATCTCTATTGCCTCCTGTTGGAAATACATGGCATAATTAATAACTAATAGTCCGTACACGGAAATTATTTAATGATCGTCTAGTAATGTAACATTAACGAATTGTTTTATTTTTGTGTAGTATAGAGTTTTATCAAGAAAAGTCAGTCGAAAAACTTTCAATAAATAAATATTTTGTAACGCTTGGTTTCCCCTGGAATGCGAAGCGACAGGAGTAAGTCCCAGTGGGCTTAGAGTACACAGGGAAATGTGATTTCCTTTTTTTAGAATCACGAATGGCGACACAATGATTCTTGAAAACTTCGACTTTCACACTATACGGTGGTTGAAGGAATTTTAATGTTAACAATTATCATTTTACATATATACTTACTATCACACAATTTCTCTGTCCGGGTATATAGAGAGGACAGAGCGTTAGACTTTCCTATCTTGATAGACATGTTTCGCCTTTTCCACATTAATACAACTTCTCATACAATTTATTTTCCTTCTTTCAAAGTATCATTCACTTGACCCAAACATACTTTCCTTGATCTTCCTCTACCATTCCTTCCATTCACAATTGCACTATATATTTTTTTTATTAGTCTTTATTAATTCGTTCTATATGTCTTAACCAAGAGTGGTCAATATTGACCCTCTGGGGTCGATTTGATTTTTCTAGGAGTCGATAGTTTCAATTAAAAAAATTGGAGGTCGACGACAACAAAAATAGACCACCTTACTACTGCTATTTGTTTGTTACTTCAAAATATCTATGATTCCAATAGGTACCTAATTAAGAATATTTGCACTTATTTTGAATTTACATATTTATTTCATAAACGTCAAACATTTAAAAAACTTTGCACGTGTTTTTTTTTGTTTTCATTTTCATCAGCGTAGATTTCAATATTAAATGTTGCACAAAATAATGGCATGATCCGTAATCCTTTTATCTTTTTCAATCCTTAATTACAAGTGATTAAAATGAAAAGTTTGATATCTAATGAAATATTTAATATCGAGTACTGTACAAACGTATTAATTTAAGTAAGTAAAGTAAATGACTAGGGGGTCGACGGTTTTAAAAGTTTTTGGTAAAGGGGTCTGCGACCGAAAAAAGTTTGGGAACTCTTGGTCTAAACCATCTCAGAGTGCTTTTCTTCATCTTACTCAACATATCAGCCAAAAATACTCATTCTCCATTATATCATATTTTGTTTTCCACTCATTCTATGCAACTCTCGTGTCTACCGCTTGGTCTTACTTTAATCTCTTTTTTGCCATGCCCAAATTTAATAATAAAAATCTCGTTTATTCATAGCAAAAACAAAGCAATACAAGAAAAATATATGCATCAATATAGTTTTCACTTAGTTCATAAAAGAAACAAAATAAAATAGATGCTGTCAAAAGTTCTGGGATCATCTTGTACGATTCCCCATATTTAACGATCGGGCATTACCCCAGATAACGGAAATAAAACCGATAGGGGATATCATAGATATTTTTCAGCCCACATCTTTACATTACACAAAAAAGCGAATAAATATAACTATATAGTTGTATTTGTTAAAATACCATCTAAGTCATATAAACATACTTCTTTAAAAAAAATTTAAGACTCTACCAATCAAATGTTAAAATATATCACACACGTAAATTCATAGACATGTGTTTCGTTTGCTATATCCTAATGTTGCGATCAACATTCCATTGTGAGCAGACAGTTTTACTTCTATTGATCGGTAAACAAATTGTATAATCCATCATTCATTATATTGCCTGTCGCTACTTTTTTTTCAATATCTCACTAAGCGCGACCATCTGATGTGAACATGCTTCCAATTCAGGAAATCAAGACTCGATATAGACAGTAGCACCATTGACTAAGAAAATTGACTTTTTTTAATATTCTGTTTTTCAACAACAGTTTAGTATAAGGGTAACAGTGAATTTTCCCCTCCCAACAGGTACAATCAGCTTCCCAACCCTGATTATATACTCAGAGATGATTTTATATTATCTCTCCCCACTCTGTCCCGCCCCCTCCATAACTTCTGTAACGCCCCCTACCCCACTCATCCCATACCCCCACCTCACAAACGTAATAAACTCTAACTCATTCTTATTTCTTCCTTTCTTTCAGCGATTCTCATACTTCATGAAACCAGGAACACTATTTAAAATATTTTTTATCTTTTTTTTTGATTCTTATGATTTTTTTATGTATAAACGATACTCTCGTGAGTACAACAATTAATCAGTATTGAGTTACTGTTTTCAAACGTTCTTGGACGCTCTTTCCAGCTAGTCTATAATAAACATACCGTGACGGTGAAGTGAAAATGAAACAAAACATGCAAGAACTATTGCATAACGTAAGGAGCATTCTCCCAAATTATCAAAAAGTCGTCACTTATTCGAGTTCTGATTCAATTGACGGTGCAGACAATGAGGATAAGCTTAACTATCCAATTCGAATACAATTTCTCAGTAAATTAACACCTTCAGGGATGAGGCTTCACGAGTTAATATGAAACCAAATATAAGATTATGTGGAGAAGCATCGTTAAAATTTTCAAAAACAGAACGCTGTCAAAGTAAAAAGATTTACAAAACAAATGAAAATTGATTTACTGTCATTGTTGAAAGCGATACCTTAGCAATTACAATTAGAGCTTATTAGAAAGTGGCCGATCGGTGGGGTGGATTGACGTTTACATTGGAGCTTTATGATCCTTTTTTGTGTTGGGTGGACAAGTTTTGTTTTTAAGAGGCACGGTCTATATTTCCTCACTGGATGGAGTTATTGTTAAAGCAGGAAAAAGTTATTTCATGCGATGGGCTAGAACTTTTGACACTGTCTCCGTAATGAAAAAAAATACGAATTGGATAGTAAGAATCATATTCCCATGCCAGAAACCGGTATTAATAAAATAATAATTACAATTAACAAGTCTCAAGGAGAGACTTTGGATAAAGTTGAAATATTGAGCCGTGAGCGACTATCTCAAAACTAAATATTTGTTTGTTTCGTTCAATGTGTATTATTTGTTTAATAACAATTTTTGGCATGGAAATATAATTATTGACAGGTTCGTACTTTTCTCGCGATACGTAGAAAATTTATTTCTTTCTTTACAATAGCGGCGAGCCCTCTCGGCGGGAAAACAACCTCCCCACGATAACTTCAAAATTCCTTGCCCGCGCACCAGATACATATCCCCTATCTTAACAATAATAACATCCAGTGAAAAGGCACAGACCTCTGTAAAAACAAAAATCAATCACCCAACACGAAAAAAAAAAGGATTTCCAAAGCTTAAATGAAAACTTCATCCTGTCCAACTGATAGGCCCTCGTCACTCATATTTAATATAAGACATGGATGGATTGTCTATTAAAAAGAACTTTATGCTTCTTTCTCAAGAGTTCGATTCAGTTTGAATCAAGAGCTGATTCAAAAATTTAATTCGATCAATCCCTTCACCTGACGGAGTGCCATCCTGGCGCTCTGTCTTAGTCTCTTCTTTTTGACACACTTCCTATGACCATCGATTTCTCCAAACTATCCGAGTCACGTTTCAAAATGTTACCGAAGAACCATCGGAAACTTTGGAAGCATATTGAGGACAGCAGTGCTGTCACATTTAACTCCTGGAGTACAGAGACTTTCATTTTTCTGGCGGTCCACGGGTTTCTCAGCATCCGACGCGCTAATACCACATCTCAAATTGATTATTGCACTTTCAGTTTTTCATTATATTATTGTACAATACATTGTATTGTTATACGTAACAATGTATAATTGTACAATAATATTGTTATACATAACTGTATTTTGTTTATTGAAAATTTATTAATCAATCCATTATTCTTTTCAGAAATCTTTATTTGATGTTGACACTAGAAGTTAATATATAATAAATAAATAAAATAGTAAAAGAGAAACCATTAAAGAGTTATGATTAGAATATGGCTCGTATTGTTATCTCTTATTCCTTTGATGGCTGCCATTAAGTTTTCTGCATTACAATTTCGAAAGTTTTCCTTTTTAAAGTCATCCACATTGTTCTGAGAGTTTTGTACGAAAGAAAACGGCGAAATTTCATATTTCTCATTGTAGTAATTTTAATTTCGCAAATTGTCTCATCTGCCGTTATATTCGTCTGGATGCCGACACAAAGGGAACGGACTTTTTGATAAGCACTAAACTATCATCAGTCTTTGTAGAAGTTCTATTCTTGTATCTTTAATATAAAATATTGGAGAAATTATAAACGTGATTAAAGTTCTCTCAACTCTCTTTAGAGTGTTGAACAATCCCAATTGTCATCGGTATCTGCGTGAAAAAAAAAATTCTGTTCCTCTGATCTGGTGACGACAAGATCTTTTGTATTCTAACGTATCACACATCATTCTACACATCATCTTTTGTAGTTCACTCGACTCGGCTTTCATTTCATATTCGTGTCTCAAACATATAGATAACAAGTACTCAATTTTTATTGATATACAAGAATAAACTACACCAGTATTCCTCTTTTTCCTTGCCTTATACCATTAATTTGGGATCGGCTGCTTGGACCTTTTTCCTCTATATCCCTCAATCTCGACAATCACTCAGGAATAGTCCGAGTCTTGTCATGTCCTCCTCCACTTTCTTATATAGGTTCCTCTTGAGTTTCCCTCTGCATCTACTTGGGAGTTCCAAATTCGTGTCTGTCTTGAGCATTGCCCTTTCATTCCGCCGTTGCACGTGTCCATACCGGCGTAGTCGTGCTTCCCGGGCTTTATCTACTATTGGTGCCACTTAAATTATTCCACGAATTCGTTCATTTCGGATCTTATACAATCTAGTAACGGCCAGTGACCACCATAGCATACGCATCTCCGCGATATGAAGCAATTGTTCCTCTTTTTTCTTTAGAGGCCAACACTCGACTCCATGTAGTATAGTGGGCCTGATTCTCTTGTATGTTAGATCTTGCTCTTAAGGTGTATTAGTAGCCTTCTGTCACACATAACCCCCGTCGTTTCTCTCCATTTGTTCCATCCATTTTTTTACATCCAGGACCACTTCCCCATCTGTTGTCAACTACATCAGAATTATGTATCTTAAAATATATTGTTTATAGTTAAAGCATTAACGTTGTGGAGGTTTAAAGACATTGTAATTTATTTTTATCAAACACTGTTTATTTCACTTTTTTGTGACGGTATAACCCTTCCGGTTTCAAGGCTTTCACCTCATCTTCAGGGGAGCGCAAACAAGACTAAATGCTGTTCGAACTGGTACGGATATACACGCTTCAACGGCTGGAGGCCGAGAGGTGAGGGAGGTATGGGACAATTTTGGCCAAGAGCGGAGAGATTTATGGGAAATAACTGTTCAACAGATGTTCGGATCGGTGTACTGACTTAGAAATTTCTAGGGCCTCTAATCTGTCCAATTTATTTCCGTTACTACTGATATGTAAGAATTTGGCATCATCGATTGAAAAAGTATGGTTTTCACGGTGACAATGATTAGCCATTTCAGAATAAATTAGAGGATTTGTTAAGGCGGATTGATGTATAAAATGAGATATTGAATCATAAATAAGGGGGGAAAACTTGTAATTATCTTAACAAAATAGTGTTCATACTTATATTCATAGTAAATGAATAACAATTTTAACAATAACTTTGAACAATTTAAATACGGACCTTCAATCGATCTCGGAGTGGACTGCGGAGCATGGCTTACTCATCAATCCTAAGAAGTCTCAAGCGATCCTCATTGGCAGCCCTCAGCTTCTTGGTAAATTCAACACTGACTTACTTCCTCCAATATTACTTGATGGCTCTATTATACCATTACATAAAACTGTTAAAAACCTAGGAGTGCTAATAGATAACACTCTCTCATGGCGAGATCAAATAAATGAGGTAAGCCGAAGGATCTTCTTCAGCCTTCATTCCCTTAAAGTGTTGCAAAGATTTCTACCAACTAAAACCAAAATTTTACTCGTACAATCTCTGCTCTTTCCGATTCTGGACTATGCGGACGTATGTTACTTGGATGTTACAGAGGAACAGCTGGACAAATTACAGCGTCTTCAAAATGTGTGCCTAAGATTTATTTTCAACCTACGAAAGTACGATCATATAACTTCATACCAGAAGGCATTGAACTGGTTGAATGTTAGAAATAGACGCCAAATTCACATACTGTCTCTATTGTATAATATCCTTAACTGTCCCGCCGCACCCTCTTATCTCGCCGAAAATTTTCAGCGTCTTTCCAATCATGGATTAGCGCTACGCTCAAACAGAGATTGTTTATTGGCCTTTCCAGTTCACCGCTCTTCTTTTTTCACGTCGTCCTTTACTGTCCATGCAGTGAGACTCTGGAATCAGTTACAAACCAATATAAGACTCGCTCCGTCCTTGGCATGCTTTAAGAAGCGACTGAAAAAACTCTTAATTTCTAGTCAGTAAAATAACGTGTTTCATTCCTGATTTTTCTTTTCCTTTCCTCTCCACCATCCTTTCCTTTCCTTTTGATTGATGATATCTCACTTTATATGAAAAATAGTGTTCGGGTGATTGTCCGTCTTTGTGGGGTTCGTGGGCATGTTCTCACGTATATGTTTATGGATTTCGTGGGGATGGATAGTCATTTGAATGATTTATGCGACCACGTAACTTGCTTCATTTACTTTTGTCTGGTTGGTTGGAAGAGATTGCCGCCTGGCAATAAGCCCGCCAGATTGTATTGCAATGAAAGTGTTAAATAAAAATAAATAAATAAATAATGCATTTTTTTCAAAATATCGTAACCGAACTCACCTTTTAAATTAAATATTTTGACAGCTACCACAATGTTACTTGATTCTAACGGATTCACATACAAAATGGAGTTACACATTTTGCAGTGTTAAAATTGGTAGCATAGGAGTTATCACTTTTTCTTGAGGCGTTTTTCAAGGCACTTTTAATAATTTTGGACATGTCAAATTTTTATAGCATGTGTATTTGAATGTCGAGAAAAAATGCAATTGATAAGTCATTTTTCGATTAAAGTGGAGTTATCCAATTTACAAATTAGGGTAGCGATATGTTAAGGCAATGGTCAACAATCTCGGCTTATACTATCCTTCCAATCAAACCAAGTGATGAATATCTCGTTCGGAGTCTCGGTCCAATGGTAGGACGCCTTACTCCTTCATCGGATAAGTTCTGACTGGTATGATATTTTATTTGGATATTTTGGTTCCTGTTTTTAGGAGACGGGGAAGGATAGTTTTATGAAATTTTGATGAATGATTATGAGAAATAATAAGACGTTAAATACTTGTATACATGTGATGATATATAAATAATATTACATACGAATATACATATATTTGTGGATGTGCGATGTCACACACGGTTATATATATTAGATGGGTGTGGGTGAAAATAATGGAGGTGAGATGATGGTGAGTAAAGCATAAAATGATGGATGTGTAATATATAGGTATGTGGGGAGACGTGTGTGACTTTTTAAAAAATATTAATACAAATATATAATAAGTATGGGAGATACGCGTTTGCCTACGGAGGAAGGCTGTCGTCTGCCGGTGGAGGTGTCAGTGATGGTGTAGAGTACGACGGGGGGGCATTCAGAGTGACGGGGGCGTTTGCAGTTGGGGGGGAACGGAGAATAGATTTAGGACGTGGGTGTCTGAATTTGGTGTTCGCGTTGTAGTTTCCTAGAGCTTTTATGACGGGGTTGGGATGTCTTGAAATAGAACTGTAAAACCTTTCGGCCAGAGCGCGCATGTGTTCGGGGATAATTTGAAGTGCGGTATCTGCGTGGAGTCTAGTTACGAACTATGTAGGGCGCGTCCAAGATCATGCGGAGGGCTTTGTTTTGGACGATTTGAATGTGATTAATCGTAGTTACCGGCGCGTAGCCCCATACCGGAAGGGCGTATGTCAATTGCGGTCTGATGATCGCTTTATAAAGGTGGAGTTTAGTGCGCGGACTTAATTTACTGAATTTACCGACCAAGGGGAATAATGATTTTAGTGTTCCGAGAGCTTTTGATTTTACGATGAGGGCGTGTTTGTGCCACGTGAGGCTACTGTCTAAGGTGAGGCCTAAGTATTTCACGTGTTTGGTCCATGGGACGCTCTGGCCGAAGAGTTTTAGAGTTCTGACGGGTTCGATGTATTTGCGGGCGAAGCGGACTGCGGTTCTTTTGGAGGGATTAATTTTGATCTTCCATTGCTCCAGAACGGGAATGAAGTTTTGCAGTCTGTTGTGGGAATCGGACTCGTATTTTGAAGAAGAGAGGAAGGCTGTGTCGTCGGCGTATTGCGCGGTGATACAATGTGCGTTAGAAAGTTGGGGCATATCGCTCGTGTATATATTGTACAGGATGGGGGACAGGAGTGCACCTTGGGGCACTCCTGCCAGAATGGGGCGTGGGGAGGAGTTTATACCGTCTATTTTGACGGAGAAGGAGCGATTTTCTAAAAAGGATGCGATGATTTGCACTAGTCTAAGGGGAATGCCCGTCTTGTGCAAATTGTATACGAGTCCGTTGTACCAGACGGTGTCGAAGGCTTTCGCCACGTCTAGGGAAAGGAGGGTCGTGAGCCGGTCGCGATGCGCATATTCATTGCGCTGACGCAGGAAATTTAATTACTTATTTACGCACCCACACAGGAAGGGTTTTTTTACTGTGTGGGTGCGCAACAGAATATTTCTGCTAGTGATTGATAACTTGTTTGGAGTTTCGGTCCGATGGTAGGACACCTTACTCCTTCATCGGATAAGTTCTGACTGTTTTGTATTTTTGGAAATTTTGGATCTTTTTAGGAATCGGGAAAGGATAGGTAGAATATTGATGATGATGAACGAGTTCTTTTTCTTTTATTAAATTTTTAACACGTGCGCATTTAACTGCGTCATCGATCATTTGTCAGTGATTTGAGGGAATACCTTTTCCACTGTTGTGTCATATGTGTGATTGTGTTATTTATATGTGTATACTTATCTTAAGTATTTGCGTGATGATCTCATTTTATTTTAAGGCTCGATGAGCATTTGATTTCGATTCCGATTCCCATTTCTCGCTTTCTTCTAAATTTTTCTAAATTTTTGCTGAGCTTTCTTTGCTCCTTATCATTTACTTTGTAGATTAATTTACTTTGTAGACTATCGGAGTGAATACGAGTAGCCACCCTGTACCACCACCATGTACCACCCTGCTAGACCTTTAAGGAGAATAATTACATATATTTATAAGATCAAGTGTAGGTGTAGAGTGTGGGGATGGGAAGGTATCGGCTGCGGCCTGTATGATTGGAGCTTCCCCGCATTCGCATATGTATTGAAGACATATTCGGTGAGAAAACCACAGAAAACTCATCGAGGGAAGTCGAGCTTCAGAGGACCTCTGGGCTCTTCCGTTATGCGATATTAACGCATTCGGCTTGTTTGTGGAGTGTGAGTGTTGTAATGTATATAATGTAGCTCGAAGTCTAGGGGCGATGCTTCGCCCCTCCTGGTTTTCCTCTTTGGTCCGCGTGCCGCTCATCAGTCCTGGAGGCGTGTCACTCGAGCGCTCCTCCTCTGGATCTGAAATGTTAAACACTGGGCAGTATCAGGTTGTTAATTGTTAGATGCTAGTTATTTAATGTTATGATGGTAGTAGTAGGGGCCCTGTTACGCTTGCCCTCCCGGGCCCTCGTCTTGCTCGTGGTTTCGCTCCGCCTCAGACCGTCTGAGAATTATGTGGTGTGGGAGTCTGTGTTTGTATCTGAAGGGTAGTTCATCCCATCTTTTTTGTCGTCCGAGATTTGCGATGAGCGGGTTCGTGTGCGAGTTTAGATATATTTTGTTGTAAAAGTCCAGTGTCATCTTGTCGCAGTACTCCTTGATGGAGTACTCTTTTGTCCTCTGGTGTAGTTTTTTAAGACTTGCGCCCGGCATTGTCTTGTGAATGATCTTGAGTGCTTTGTTCTGTGCCGGCTGGAGCTTTTCGTGTAAGTGAGTGTGGGCGCTGTTCCAGACGGGTGCCGCGTATGTGATTACCGGACGCACTAGGAGCTTGTACACCAGTAGTTTGTTTTTCCGTGATAAAAGTGAGTTTCTGTTGAAGATGGGTCTCAGCGCAGCGAAGGCTGCGAATGCTTTCTTTCGTGCCTCCTTCGTGTGGAGGGTCCATCTCAATTGGGAGTCCATATGAACTCCGAGGTATTTGACCGACTTACGCCATTCTACTGCGCTGTTACCCATCCTCAGGGGAGGGAGGTTTCCCACCGTCCGTCTTGTAAACATGACCGCTTCGGTCTTACTATCATTTATTTTTAGGCGCCATTTCCGGTAGTAGTCCGCCAAGATATCCAGGGCGTCTTGGAGGTAGATGCTTGCCCTGAGGGGGCGTAATGATCGCGCGTAGCAGGCGGCGTCGTCTGCGAAAAGAGCAACGGAACACTGTTTCGGTACCGGGATATCATGCGTGAAAAGAGTGAATAGGTGCGGTCCAATCAGGCTTCCCTGGGGTACGCCCATTGGGATATTTCTGGGGGTGGAGAGCCTCCCACTCACCCGAACGACAAAGTGTCGATCGGATAGGTATGATCTGAGGATTTGTATGATGTAAGACGGTGTACCCGTCTTAATCAGCTTGTGTACTAGGCCGTCGTGCCACACCGTGTCGAAGGCCTTCTCTAGGTCCAGCAGGACCATTCCCGTGTAAAAATCCATGTTGAAGCCCATCGACACGTCCTCGGCCACGCGGGTGAGTTGGTGTACGGTGGAATGCTCTGTTCTAAATCCGAATTGCTCGTGTTGTAGAGTGTTGTGCTGGGTATGATAAGGAGTGTATCTGTTCAGTATCACCTTCTCCAGGACTTTTCCAAGTACCGGGAGGAGGCTTATGGGTCTGTAGCTGGATGGGTTGTTTTTGTCCTTGTTTGGTTTGTGTATGGGGACTATTACGGCCGTTTTCCATTTTGGAGGGAAGTGACCGGTGTGTAGGCACGCATTGAATATCTTGACTAATTGTATGATTGCGCGTGTCGGGATATGTTTAATTAGTGTATTGTGTAGGTGATCTAATCCTGGTGCTTTCTTGTTTTTGAGGCTTTTAATGATTTTCTGGACTTCCGCCGGTGTTGTGAGCGTATATTCGTGTTGTGCAATGTCTGCGGAACGAGTATTGAATTCGTCGAGTGTTTCTTGTACTGTGCGGTCTGTGTCCGCGTCGCGAAAGTGCGATGTTAACGTGTAGGTGTGCTCGTATGCGTCTGCTAGTGCATTGGCTTTTTCTTCGTGCGATGTGGCAATGTGTGTGGAGGTGTGGAGTGGTGGTATGTCTTCGAATCGCTTCTTAAGCCCCTTTGCGATCCTCCAAAGAGTGTCTGTCCCTGGTTCGATGTCCGCTAGTTTTGTGTTCCACGTGGTGTTTTTGTATTCTCTGATATGTTTTTTGATTTCGTTTCGCAGTGAGTTTAACGCTATTTTATCTGCGGGATGGTATGTGCCTCTGTAGTGTTTCTGGAGTCTGTTTTTAATTTGGATAAGTGTGATGATTTCCGGCGGAAGTTTGGGACGGTGTGGAGTTATATTTTTAAGTGGTTTGTAGGTATCACGAGCATCTTCGATGATGTGTGTCATGGTTTCGACCGCGTCATCTATGGCCTCCGGCGAGTTGAACGTGGATGATGATAAGTATAATTGTGTGTTAATGTGTGTCTTGTAGCCCGTCCAGTCCGCGGCCTGGTAGTCGTATACCGTTTTTGGGGGGCAGATGATACGCTCCCCTATGGTGAAGTATACCGGAAGGTGATCCGATGAAAGTGCATTAATCACTTCCAGTCCGGCAACCCCCGGGTTACCCTTTGTGATCACCAGGTCCAGAGTGGACGGGCTCTGCCGTCTCGTTCCATAACGAGTGGGCATGTCGGGGTGGTGTAGTGCGTGATGTGTTGACTCAATGAATTTGAAAAGTGTATCTCCGTTCGTATTCTTTGTTCCCTGGCTCCACGCGGAGTGCTTCGCGTTGAGGTCGCCGGCCAATAAGACCCGCGATCCCATCGCGAGAGCCCTCTCCAGATCCTGAGTGTCAAGAATCGTGCTGGATTTGCAGTATGCTGCTATGAGTGTGATCGGATTGCCGTCAGTTTCTAGTCTGACCGCAGTTGCTTCTAATGCAATCCAAGTGGAATCCGATAAGAGTGTATGAGGTATGGTATCTCTAATGAGGATGGCCGTGCCTCCTCCCTTGGTAGCGCGATCATTGCGATAAAGGGAGTAGCCGGGTATTCTCAGATGTCTTCTTGGAAACAGATGTGTTTCTGTGATGAGTAATATGTCAATGTTTTTCTCACCGATCAGAAGCATGAGCTCGTCCACCTTGTCGTATAGTCCTCTGGCGTTCCAGGTGAGGGCTCTGAGTCCCCCGCGGGAGGGTGTCGCGCAGGTCGGGGTCCCCACTCTAGCCATCGAGCTGCTCCATTAGCTCGGCGATGAGAAGCGCCTTCTCGAGTTTGTCCCTGCATTGTGCCAGCCTCGGCCTCATCTGCATGAGTAGGCGGACGATCTGTGTCAGCTCCGCCATCTCGCCGCCCACGCGGCTCGGTCCGGCGGGTTCTGGAGTCGGCAGCAGCGGCGGTCGGCGGCCGTTCCTCGGGTCCCTCGGGTGTGCGCGGTTTTCGCGCTGTGTGTGTCCGTGTTGTGCATTTTCATATTGCACATTTGTGTATGGCGCAATCCCGTGAGAAATTGCGTCAGTGGTAGGTCGCACAGTACGGGTGCCCTGCGCGGTCGCCTGGTTTATTATTGGGAGAGGTGGCGTCTTACCCGTCACGACGCCGCTCCATGAGCGTCCCGGCGTCACGCGCGGTGCCATCCGGCGGGCGATTGACTCCGCGTACGCCTGTCTCGTAGGGCATTTTGAATAATTTGCGGGATGATCCCCGCCGCAGTTTGCGCATGTGGCCGGTGTCTCTTTGGTCTTGGGACACTCGGCCGTCAGATGGTACTCGGTGCACTTGACGCACCGTGCCTGGTGGTGGCAGTTGGATGAGGCGTGCCCCAGTGACTGGCACCGGAAGCATTGGGTACCTAGGCCTTTCTTGGGCCGGTATTTGACGAGGGTCACTCTGCAGTAGCAGAGGAATCTCAGCGTGACCTTAAGTTT
The DNA here is from genome assembly GCA_949825065.1 of Odontocerum albicorne. Classification (NCBI taxonomy): domain Eukaryota; kingdom Metazoa; phylum Arthropoda; class Insecta; order Trichoptera; family Odontoceridae; genus Odontocerum; species Odontocerum albicorne. The sequence continues at coordinate 14,341,974 of OX463845.1, forward strand.
GCCCATGTCGGTTTCCCTCCCAAAATGGGCAAGGTACATGGGCGCGCCTGTTTTGGTCGTCATTTTGACGACCTTTTGCGCTGGAAATCCCTGGGCGGAGAGGTCACTGGCGATCTCTTCCGTAGGTATCTCTGGCAGTCCTCTGATGACCGTCCTTTTCGTCTTATCGTCCACTTTCGTGAACGTGTGGAAGTATTTGTTTTTTGCATCCAGGCCCTGGACGAGGGAGTCGTGGTCCTCGACGGAGTGGACCGTGATTTTTGCGGTCCCCTTTCCCGCATACTTTAATTCGAATTGGCCTTTCGCGAATTCGCGGATTAGGCCAATGAGACTCCCGTGGGAGAGGTCACCGAGGGTGATTACCACTGGCGGTATTTTGGATTTACTAAGTTGCACCCTGAGCGCTGCGCTGGGTGTCTCCTCGACTACCTCGCGAAGGCAGGCGAATTTGTTCACCTGCGGAACTTCTTCTGGGCCGGCCTCCTGCCTTCTTTTGGCAGGGGCCCGTGGAGTTTCCCACTTTTGTGCCGCCGGTCCCGCGGGGGATCGCGGCACATATAGTCCGTTTACCAGGTCACACACGACCCCGTTCTGCATATTTGCGTCTTTCCGCGCAGATTTCACACGGCACTCCCGTACGCACGGCACAACCACTGATCACAATATTAAAGGTCGATTTACACACATCAGTGAATGACGGTACCGTGACCGGCCCGGGATGAAACCGACATGGTCAAAAATATTCTTCTATGGATTTGAAGGGTCTTGTTCACACTTGTCCGGTGCGTGACCGCGACAGTGCAAGCAATGCTGTCGCCGTCAAGGTCTATTTACACGCATTAATGACGTGACAATATCGTGACCAGCCCATGATTAAAACCGACATGGTCAAAAATATTACTCTATGGCTGTGATCTCCAAACTTTTTTGACCGCATACCCTTTTATGACGAAATTAATCATAAATTGTACCCCCAAATTATACATACATACACCCATACACACACACGCGATAATGAAACACACTCGATAATGAAACAATATATGTACATGCAATTGATAAATTACAAGAGAAATTTAAAATTATAATTTAATGGGAACAACGTGATTGAATTTGTTGACTAATTTCGGTAAAATCTGTCTTGATTCCCTGTGTTAATGCTATTCCAAGATCTGGTTCTAATTCTAATTTATTTCTGTTTTTGGTTTTAATTATTGTCATTGCCGAAAATTAATTATTGTCATTGTTTTTTTAAATTATCGGCAATAATGTCGATTCGCCTGGCAACGGTATTTGCCGACAAGGGAATAGATTTTAGTTTCTGAGCATATTCCTCTCCGTGAATTATTTCCACCCTTTTTATTGCTGCAGGAAGAAGAAGTGTTTCGCCAATTGTGTGTGGCTTTTTATCTTTCGCTATTAAGTAAGAAACCTCAAGAGAGGCTCGGAGTATGCGTACCCCACTTTAGGGACCAGTGCTCTATGGATTTGAAGTCTCGTCGGCGCGCGAACGTGCAAACAGTGAAACATCAAATTACTTTCGGACGATATTTTTGGTATTACGGCCGTGATTTTGATTTACTTTTTTTAGTGTTTTTTTAAGTTTTCATTTTGTTTTATTTATATTGTTTTATCAGAAACATGAACGAAACATAAAAAAATATATCATTATAAAAAAAAACAACTTTTATTATTACTAAAAAAACTACTTTTGTTATTATTCCGAGTCAAGTCTTGATCCGAGTGATTATCTTAAGGTTTTGATACTTTTGTAAGTATTTAAAAAAATATATCATTTAAAAAAAAACAACTTTTATTATTACTATTATTACTAAAAAAACTACTTTTGTTATTATTCCGAGTCAAGTCTTGATCCGAGTGATTATCTTAAGGTTTTGATACTTTTGTAAGTATTTAAAAAATATATCATTTAAAAAAAAAACTACTTTTATTATTACTATTATTACTAAAAAAACTACTTTAGTTATTATTCCGAGTCAAGTCTTGATCCGAGTGATTATCTTAAGGTTTTGATACTTTTGTAAGTATTTAAAAAAATATATCATTTAAAAAAAAACTACTTTTATTATTACTATTATTACTAAAAAAACTACTTTTGTTATTATTCCGAGTCAAGTCTTGATCCGAGTGATTATCTTAAGGTTTTGATATTTTTGTAAGTATTTAAAAAAAATGTCATTTAAAAAAAACTACTTTTATTATTACTATTATTACTAAAAAAACTACTTTAGTTATTATTCCGAGTCAAGTCTTGATCCGAGTGATTATCTTAAGGTTTTGATACTTTTGTAAGTATTTAAAAAAATATATCATTTAAAAAAAACTACTTTTATTATTACTATTATTACTAAAAAAACTACTTTTGTTATTATTCCGAGTCAAGTCTTGATCCGAGTGATTATCTTAAGGTTTCGATACTTTTGTAAGTATTTAAAAAAATATATCAATATAAAAAAAAAACTTTAGTTATTATTCCGATTCGTTAAGTAACAACAAAGCATATTCACAAGACATGTCAGAGTCACCTGTAGTGTGTCTGTAAATCTTGAAAAGATGAAACGCTTTGCCCAATCGATACCGCCTCTACTATATTTAAAAAAAACAAATAATAATTGGATCACGAGAATTATTTTTTGAATTTAATACAGACATCACGCTCTAACTGAATGTACGGAAATCACTGTTAAGATCACGGCCGGTGGAATCATGGGACCATCATGGCACTGTCCGGCACTGTCATGGCACGTACCGGTCACCTTCACTAATGTGTGTAAATCGACCTTAAGGGTTCGATTCGCACTCACTTTCACTTTTTATATTTACACGGTAAATATATAAATCGGCCCTAGGGGCCCGCCTCTCAGCGCGCACAATGACGCAATACGCCCGCACGGCACACAGCGCCCTTAAGGTCGATTTACACACATCAGTGAATGACGGTACCGTGACCGGCCCGGGATGAAACCGACATGGTCAAAAATATTCTTCTATGGATTTGAAGGGTCTTGTTCACACTTGTCCGGTGCGTGACCGCGACAGTGCAAGCAATGCTGTCGCCGTCAAGGTCTATTTACACGCATTAATGACGTGACAATATCGTGACCAGTCCATGATTAAAACCGACATGGTCAAAAATATTACTCTATGGCTGTGATCTCCAAACTTTTTTGACCGCATACCCTTTTATGACGAAATTAATCATAAATTGTACCCCCAAATTATACATACATACACCCATACACACACACGCGATAATGAAACACACTCGATAATGAAACAATATATGTACATGCAATTGATAAATTACAAGAGAAATTTAAAATTATAATTTAATGGGAACAACGTGATTGAATTTGTTGACTAATTTCGGTAAAATCTGTCTTGATTCCCTGTGTTAATGCTATTCCAAGATCTGGTTCTAATTCTAATTTATTTCTGTTTTTAGTTTTAATTATTGTCATTGCCGAAAATTAATTATTGTCATTGTTTTTTTAAATTATCGGCAATAATGTCGATTCGCCTGGCAACGGTATTTGCCGACAAGGGAATAGATTTTAGTTTCTGAGCATATTCCTCTCCGTGAATTATTTCCACCCTTTTTATTGCTGCAGGAAGAAGAAGTGTTTCGCCAATTGTGTGTGGCTTTTTATCTTTCGCTATTAAGTAAGAAACCTCAAGAGAGGCTCGGAGTATGCGTACCCCACTTTAGGGACCAGTGCTCTATGGATTTGAAGTCTCGTCGGCGCGCGAACGTGCAAACAGTGAAACATCAAATTACTTTCGGACGATATTTTTGGTATTACGGCCGTGATTTTGATTTACTTTTTTTAGTGTTTTTTTAAGTTTTCATTTTGTTTTATTTGTTTTATTTATATTGTTTTATCAGAAACATGAACGAAACATAAAAAAATATATCATTATAAAAAAAACAACTTTTATTATTACTATTATTACTAAAAAAACTACTTTTGTTATTATTCCGAGTCAAGTCTTGATCCGAGTGATTATCTTAAGGTTTTGATACTTTTGTAAGTATTTAAAAAAATATATCATTTAAAAAAAAAACTACTTTTATTATTACTAAAAAAACTACTTTAGTTATTATTCCGAGTCAAGTCTTGATCCGAGTGATTATCTTAAGGTTTTGATACTTTTGTAAGTATTTAAAAAAAATATGTCATTTAAAAAAAACTACTTTTATTATTACTATTATTACTAAAAAAACTACTTTAGTTATTATTCCGAGTCAAGTCTTGATCCGAGTGATTATCTTAAGGTTTTGATACTTTTGTAAGTATTTAAAAAAATATATCATTTAAAAAAAAAACTACTTTTATTATTACTATTATTACTAAAAAAACTACTTTAGTTATTATTCCGAGTCAAGTCTTGATCCGAGTGATTATCTTAAGGTTTTGATACTTTTGTAAGTATTTAAAAAAATATATCATTTAAAAAAAAAACTACTTTTATTATTACTATTATTACTAAAAAAACTACTTTAGTTATTATTCCGAGTCAAGTCTTGATCCGAGTGATTATCTTAAGGTTTTGATACTTTTGTAAGTATTTAAAAAAAATATGTCATTTAAAAAAAACTACTTTTATTATTACTATTATTACTAAAAAAACTACTTTAGTTATTATTCCGAGTCAAGTCTTGATCCGAGTGATTATCTTAAGGTTTTGATACTTTTGTAAGTATTTAAAAAAAATATGTCATTTAAAAAAAACTACTTTTATTATTACTATTATTACTAAAAAAACTACTTTAGTTATTATTCCGAGTCAAGTCTTGATCCGAGTGATTATCTTAAGGTTTTGATACTTTTGTAAGTATTTAAAAAAATATATCATTTAAAAAAAAAACTACTTTTATTATTACTATTATTACTAAAAAAACTACTTTAGTTATTATTCCGAGTCAAGTCTTGATCCGAGTGATTATCTTAAGGTTTTGATACTTTTGTAAGTATTTAAAAAAATATATCATTTAAAAAAAACTACTTTTATTATTACTATTATTACTAAAAAAACTACTTTTGTTATTATTCCGAGTCAAGTCTTGATCCGAGTGATTATCTTAAGGTTTTGATACTTTTGTAAGTATTTAAAAAAAATATGTCATTTAAAAAAAACTACTTTTATTATTACTATTATTACTAAAAAAACTACTTTAGTTATTATTCCGAGTCAAGTCTTGATCCGAGTGATTATCTTAAGGTTTTGATACTTTTGTAAGTATTTAAAAAAATATATCATTTAAAAAAAACTACTTTTATTATTACTATTATTACTAAAAAAACTACTTTTGTTATTATTCCGAGTCAAGTCTTGATCCGAGTGATTATCTTAAGGTTTTGATACTTTTGTAAGTATTTAAAAAAATATATCATTTAAAAAAAACTACTTTTATTATTACTATTATTACTAAAAAAACTACTTTAGTTATTATTCCGAGTCAAGTCTTGATCCGAGTGATTATCTTAAGGTTTTGATACTTTTGTAAGTATTTAAAAAAATATATCATTTAAAAAAAACTACTTTTATTATTACTATTATTACTAAAAAAACTACTTTTGTTATTATTCCGAGTCAAGTCTTGATCCGAGTGATTATCTTAAGGTTTCGATACTTTTGTAAGTATTTAAAAAAATATATCAATATAAAAAAAAAACTTTTGTTATTATTCCGATTCGTTAAGTAACAACAAAGCATACTCACAAGACATGTCAGAGTCACCTGTAGTGTGTCTGTAAATCTTGAAAAGATGAAACGCTTTGCCCAATCGATACCGCCTCTACTATATTTAAAAAAAACAAATAATAATTGGATCACGAGAATTATTTTTTGAATTTAATACAGACATCACGCTCTAACTGAATGTACAGAAATCACTGTTAAGATCACGGCCGGTGGAATCATAGGACCATCATGGCACTGTCCGGCACTGTCATGGCACGTACCGGTCACCTTCACTGATGTGTGTAAATCGACCTTTAACCGGTGTAATGGGTTATCCCCGATCTCTATACCCGCAAGCGAGTATCGTGATATTTAAAAGATCCAATATCAGGCCAGGTAGAATATTTCTGGATTCCAGAGTATATATATGCGAGTTGGAATCATCCGCTTGGCAAGTATAATCGATTGTAGTGACATCTACCGAGAAAAAAAGCAAACATATTAATAAAATTAGATTTCATAAAATATTTGCCTGTTTTCAGTATTCTGTATATTGTAACAAATAAAAAATATAAAACTTCAAAAAAGGTAAAGACAACACTGACATCTACCGTTGGTTGTGAATTACAAAAATATAAAAGCAAACTGAGTGTAAAAGAAGTTTTATTAGTATTGGGTGTTAATATAAGTTGTGTCCGTTTTTTTTTCAATTTAAAAATGAGCACCAAAAGTAAAACAAAATGGTATAGGTTATACGTCATTCGAAAGAAAATTTTCTGCTCTACAAGTTATTGTGTTTGCTTTTACGTTACATATATTATTTTATTTGATTACAGCCCTTCAAAATGGAATGTCAAGTAGACGAAAGTGAGCATTTTCGACACCTTCTGTTCGCGTTCAATCGAGGAAATAAAGCTGCTCGCGACATTTGCGAAGTATACGGTGAAGATGCTATGAATTAAAGGACAGCTCGTCGATGGTTTTTGCGTTTCAAAGACGGCAATTTCGACCTAAATGACATGGAGCGTTCCGGACGATCAGTGGACTGCGATGAGGACCGCTTAAACCATATTATTCATGAAGATACCATATTATTCATGAAGTAGTATTGGATCTAAACGACGAAAATTTTTTTAAGAAAAAAATTTAAGACAACTAAACTAAGAATAAAGCGTTGTACAATTTAATGTGTGTATTTTAACGACAGTAGAAATTTTATTCAGCACTTGCCATTCTTTAGAATATGCTCTTAATCTCCTGAAAAAGTATTGGATTGTCCGAAAAGTAATTTCGTATTTTTAGTCCAAATTCTAATGCAAAATTGGGCAAAATCGCGGACGGTGATTTTCAATATCTCCGCAATCTCTCGTGTCGTAAAAGACTGGTTATAGTATTCTCGATCTGTTCGTCATCAGACCTTTCAGAGCGAAGACCGTCTTCGTTTATTTTTTTAAATATTTCATCATCCATTTCTTAAAAAATACATCTCCTTTCAATTCGCATACTTTTGTAATGTCCTCATCCCTTATTCTGTCATCAATCAATTAAAAAAAAACATTATTGATCTCAAAATATCTCTAACACAATTCCCATCCTTATCCCTATTTTCTTGAGATTTCTTTTGTTTAAGTTTTAGTTACTTTTACTATATTTTATCAATTTACTTTTTGTTAAGGCGGATTGTGTTCACGAAATATCTTTTCAATATAAACTTTTATGTGCTGACTGTGATAATTTCTATATAGGAAATACAGGAAGATCTATTGAACACAAATCCGCCTTAACAAATCCTCTAATTTATTCTGAAATGGCTAATCATTTTACCTTTGTTTTTAAATCTGGTCCATTTGATTCAGCCATGTTATCCTAGGTCTAACTCTTCCATGCACGTCTTGCAATTCTGACTTGTATACACTCTTAGTATTTTTTTCATCATTCATTATTTTCACATGTCCAAACAATCTTAAAGCTCTTTCCTTCATCTTAATTAAAACATCCATTTTATTCATGCATGCATTTCTGATGTCTTCGTCACGCCTTTTATCATACCTTGACATACTACATTTTTTTATTAAGAGCACGCATTTCCACATCATTAATCTCACATTTATGCTTTTTTTGATAAGTCCAAGTTTCACTACAATACATCAAAGCGGGTACCAACATTATTATTATTTATTGTCATTTTATAATAATATAGCACGGTTGTTGTATACTACATAAGTACTCCGTTTATCTTATTACCTGTCGCTGCCCTTCTTTGTATGTCCCTTTCGATTCGGCCATCAATTTACCCATCACTGGAGTAGGCTAGTAACTCATAGTTCGCCATCGCATATATTGAAAATACTACCGCACATGGACGGGCAACAACATTCGCAGAAGTCTAACGCGTGCGAGTATCGTTACCAGAACAACTACACTGGTACCGGTTTTTTTCTTTTTTGGGTACCTTCGTGAATTGAGCCGGGAACACCGGTTGCAAAAACGCGTGTCCTACCAACTAGGTCACGGAGATCATGCACTGACACCGAAATATTGATGTAAGGATATCCAGCAAGACACGGGCGAGTCCTAGTTAGTTTGATCTTAAACCCTTGACATCTACTTTGCAATAGCTGAACACGTAGGTACTATTGCTTAATTAAGCCGACCTTAAGTAATGAATGTAAGATACATGCGGTAGAAATGAGAGCCTTGCGTAGAATATATGGAATATTTATATATACTTTTATGTAAATATTGTACATATATACCATATCGCCATCACCCTGTCGTGGTAAGCAAAGAGAACAGAACGTAACATTTTCGTATCTTGACAAATACATATATCACCTCTTCCACATTCATATACTTTCTGATACAGCTCCTATGATTTCTTCTACTTATTATTTTTTTATGTACGGCTACACGTCTTCCGCTCACATTTGGAATATATATTTGTTTTGTTAGTCTTTCATAATTCATTCTTTTTACACGTCAAAACCATTTCAGAGGGTTCTTCTTCATTTTACTCAATACATCAGCCTTAAATTCACATTCATCCATAGTCACTTAATTCCGTTGTCTGTCATACATTGTCGTTATTTTTTCCGTTTACACTTTTCTCTCTTAAATTTCTTATAATATTAGAGTAAAAGTAAATTGATAAATAGTAAAAGTAACTAAAACTTAAACAAAAGAAATCTCAAGAAAATAGAGATAAGGATGGGAATTGTGTTAGGGATATTTTGAGATCAATAATGTTTTTTTTTTTAATTGATTGATGACAGAATAAGGGATGAGGACATTACAAAAGTATGCGAATTGAATGAAGATGTATTGTTTAAGAAATTGATGATGAAATATTTAAAAAAATAAACGAAGATGGTCTTCGCTCTGAAAGGGCTGATGACGAACAGATCGAGAATAATATAACCAGTCTTCTACGACACGAGAGATTGCCGAGATATTGAAAATCACCGTCCGCGATTTTGCCCAATTTTGCATTAGAAGTTTGACTAAAAATACGAAATTACTTTTCGGACAAGCCAATACTTTTTCAGGAGATTAAGAGCATATTCTAAAGAATGGCAAGTGCTGAATAAAATTTCTACTGTCGTTAAAATACACACATTAAATTGTACAACGCTTTATTCTTAGTTTAGTTGTCTTAAATTTTTTTCTTAAAAAAATTCGTCGTTTAGATCCAATACTACTTCATGAATAATATGGTATCTTCATGAATAATTTGGTTTAAGCGGTCCTCATCGCAGTCCACTTGTCCGGAACGCTCCATGTCATTCAGGTCGAAATTACCGTCTTTGAAACGCAAAAACCATCGACGAGCTGTCCTTTAATTCATACCATCTTCACCGTATACTTCGCAAATATCGCGAGCAGCTTTGGCGGCTTTATTTCCTCGATTGAACGCGAACAGAAGGAGGTGTCGAAAATGCTCACTTTCGTCTACTTGACATTCCATTTTGAAGGGCTGTAATCAAATAAAATAATATATGTAACGTAAAAGCAAACACAATATCTTGTAGAGCAGAAAATTTTCTTTCGAATGACGTATAACCTGTAGATGTCATCATGACGTATAACCTTTCGAATGACGTAGATGTCAGTGTTGTCTTTACTTTTTTTGAAGTTTTATATTTTTTATTTGTTACAATATACAGAATACTGAAAACAGGCAAATATTTTATGAAATCTAATTTTATTAATATATGTGCTTTTTTTCTCGGTAGATGTCATTACAATCGATTATACTTGCCAAGCGGATGATTCCAACTCGCATATATATATACTCTGGAATCCAGAAATAATTCGCTGCGCATCAACACAGGAAAATAATCTTTCCTGTGTGGATGCGCAAATACGTTATTAAATTTTCTGCGTCAGCGCATGAATATGCGCATCGCGACCGGGCACGCGATCCTATTGGTGGGGGTGTATCGCGATTGGAAGGAAAGTACAAGCCGAGACTGTTGACCATTGCCCTAACATATCGCTGCCCTAATTAGTAAATAATAGAATCAAATAATATAGACCTAAAACTGAGAATACTCCTCATCAAGACCTATGTATGGAGTATCTTGATGTACGGCTGCGAGACATGGTGCCTATCCGAAAAAGATAGACGGAGACTAGAGGCTTTTGAGATGTGGTCCTATAGAAGACTATTAGGAATTTCCTGGAGAGACCACATCACGAATGAAGAGGTTCTCCAACGAATCGAAGGAGGAAGGCACCTGCTCAGGATCTTGTCCGAAAGGCGTGCAAGATGGATCGGTCATATAATACGACAAGAGGGCCTTTTGCATGCCATAATGGAGGGTATGACCGAGGGGACAAACTCTAGGGGACGCCCACGCCGAGAGTACCTGGAGGACCTGTTGGTGGACGTGCGCTGCTCAACATATACAGATTTAAAAAGAGCCGCACAGGACAGGGAGGAATGGAGGAGAAGAGTTGAAATTGCTGCAAACCAGTCTTAGGACTGCAACCACAGAGAGAGAGAGAATTAGTAAATTGGCTAACTCCAGTTTTGTCGAAAAATGACATCAATTGCATTTGTTCTCGGCATTCAAATACACATGCTATAAAAATTTGACATGTCCAAAATTATTAAAAGTGCCTTGAAAAACGCCTCAAGAAAAAGTGATAACTCCTATGCTACCAATTTTAACACTGCAAAATGTGTAACTCCACCATTTTGTATGTAAATCCGTTAGAACCAAGTTACATTGTGGTAGCTGTCAAAATATTTAATTTAAAAGGTGAGTTCGGTTACGATATTTTGAAAAAAATGCATTATTTACTATGAATATAAGTATGAACACTATTTTGTTAAGATAATTACAAGGTTTTCCCCCTTATTTATGACTCAATATCTCATTTTATACATCTAAGGGTGTTAGAAATTGTTCAACTAGTGTAAAATCAACTTTGCATTTTATATATTACTGGATGGACTTTAACAAAATTGTGTTTATTTAAATTAATATGAATATTTGAAGCATTAAAGTACTTTTATAAGTATTGTCTATTTTTATAGATGAATAGCAGAAGAATATTTATGGTTGGATTAGTGACAGAAAATCGTAGGAGTAACGAAGAAAATCGTATGAGTGACGGTTTTCAAGAAATCCCAAATGGATTCATGGAATTGCCAATTTTAGTCGTTGATAGTAATAATGCAGAAATCACAGAATATTATATAAATACGGATACTACACGGCTAGAAGATTTATCAAAAGTAATTATAGAAACACAACCTGACACGGTTCACAATAATATTATAATTATGGAAAGTGCTGATAATATGGATATTGTACAAAATTCGACTGAACTGATACTCCTAGAGTCTCTCGAATACAATGATGGACTCAAATGGAAACTAACGCGTAGCCTTAGAAATACGCCCTCCCGACCCAGCTCTCTTCAAGGACCAAATGGCCCCGTTTTCTCTGCTCGCGACCGCGCAGAGACCTTTGCTGACTCTCTAGCTAATATCTTCTCGCCAAATGCAGACCTCTCTAACCCCTCTCACTCAATAATGGTCGACAACGCAGTTGCCGACATATTAAATGAGCAAACCCCCCCCACCACAGACTTCTTCTCACCGTTAGAAATTCAATCTATCATAAAAAATCTCATCAACAAAAAAGCCCCCGGCCCCGATAAAATCAATAATCTCACCTTGAAAAAACTTCCGAAAAAAGCCATTTACGCCCTTACCGCCATTTACAATGCCTGCCTTCGACATAAATTCTTTCCAACCCCATTCAAAAACGCCGACGTCATCATGTTCCCTAAACCGGGTAAAAGCCACGTTATCCCTGAAAATTACAGACCGATCAGTCTGCTCCCGACTCTAGGTAAAGTGCTCGAAAAATTAATCCTAGAACGTCTCTCGTTAGAAACTTACTCACGTAACATCATCCCAGATTCGCAACACGGATTTAGGCCATTACACTCTACCAACCATCAGCTTCTTCGCGTTGTAGAACACATCATCAAATACTTCAGCTCCAAAGGCCTCACGACCCTCCTTTCACTAGACGTGGCGAAAGCCTTCGACACAGTCTGGCTCAACGGACTCATATTCAAACTGCACAAGTCAGGTATTCCCCTCAGACTAGTGCAAATCATCGCATCATTCCTTGAAAATCGCTCCTTCTCCGTCAAAATAGACGGTATAAACTCATCCCCTCGCCCCATTCTGGCAGGTGTGCCCCAAGGTGCACTGTTGTCCCCTATCCTGTATAACATATACACGAGCGATATGCCCCAATTTTCACGTACACATTGTATCACCGCGCAATACGCTGACGACACAGCCTTTCTCTCTTCATCGAAATATGAGTCCGTATCCCACAACAGACTGCAAGACTTCATTCCCATTCTGGAGCACTGGTGCACCAAATGGAAGATCAAAATAAATCCCACCAAAAGCACAGCAGTCCGCTTCTCACGCAGATACATCAAACCCATCAGAACTCTTAAACTCTTCGGCCAGAGCGTCCCATGGTCAAAACACGTAAAATACCTAGGCCTCACATTAGACAGTAGACTCTCGTGGCATAAACACGCCCTCAATATCAAATCAAAAGCTCACGGAACACTCAAATCATTATTTCCCTTGATCAGTAAATACAGCAAACTTAGCACGCGCACTAAACTCCACCTATATAAAGCGATCGTCAGACCGCAACTGACATACGCCCTTCCGGTCTGGGGCCACGCGAAGAAAACAACGCTACATCACATTCAGATCATTCAAAACAAAGCCCTCCGCATAATTTTAAAAGCACCCTACATCGTCCGTAATTCAAGACTCCACGCAGATACCAAACTACATACTATCCCCGAACATATGCGCGCTCTGGCCGAAAGGTTCTACAGCTCTATATCCCGTCATCCCAACCCAGTCATAAAAGCCTTAGATAACTACAACGCGAACACCAGTTACAGACACACTCGTCCGAAATCAATATTGCGAAACATCCCCCCGACCCCCCCCCTCTTTAACTCTAATCATCCCCCCAAATGACCCCCCGATTGTCACTCTGAACACCCCATCATCGATAATTCCTCCGGCAGACAGTTTACCCCCATAGGCAACCGCATTTCTCACCTTCAATAAACATTTTCTACACCTTAATATATTTATAAAGTCACACACATTTCCCCACTCATTTACTTATCTACATATACTATATTCATTCTTATAATTTATTCACAATTCATTTTTCCATTTTTTTTTTTTTTTTTTTTTTTTTTTCACCCATTCAATATAAAACAGTGTGTGACGACACAAATTTATGTATATTTGTATTTAATATTATGTATATATCATCATATTTATATATGTATTTAATCGTTTATAATTTCTCATAATCATTCATAAAATCAAAACAATTACCACAAACCTATCCTTTCCCGATTCCCAAAAAGATCCAAAAATTTCCAATAAATATCTTAACAGTCAGAACTTATCCGATGAAGGAGTAAGGTGTCCTACCATCGGACCGAGACTCCGAACAAGCTATCCATCACTTGTACAATTCGAGATAGTATTTAACCATTGATGACATTATAAGTGATGATGAAAGCCAAAGAGTCAAAATTTCATTAGTTCCGTATTCAGATTCAAATAATTCTAATGGACCACTTCAACGTACTAAAAAAATAAGAAAGAAAAGGTTTGACGTAGATAGTTCTTCTTGGTTCTCTAGTAAGAACAAGGCAAACAGAGAGAAAAGAAAAAGATATTTAGACAGAAAAAGGAAAACAATGGATCATGGAATAATAAAATACCGAAGAATGATAAAAAAACTAAAAAAAAAGATGTAAATGTAAAGTTTCTGAAAAGGTGTCTTGAAGTGTTATTCTATATCGGATAAGGACAGAATAAACATTTTTAACCAATTTTGGAACTTAAATTGGAAAGAAAAACGAATTTATGTAGATGGGCTAATGAAAGTTTTACCGGTAAAAAGACCGAGGAGTAGAATAGATCCGGAAAAATCCATTAGAGTGTCGTCTACAACATATTTTCTAAGAAAGAATGATTCCGATATACGGGTATGCAAAACGATGTGTTTGCAAACATTAGATTTAAATAGGATGACAGTATTAAACTGGAAGAAGAAAAGCGGTAGTTTAGAATTTGAAAATGCAATTATTGTTTAAAAAAGCAACAGGAATTGATTTGTGGAAGCTAATGAGAATCATACTACATTTTTTAACGAGTTCCAAAAATGGAGTCCCATTTCTGCCGAAAAAAAAAATCCAAAAATTACTTGTTGCCCGAATGGAGGTCAAAATCATTTTATAATTTTTATAAAACCGAATGGTACACAACAAGAGATATTACAGCACCTTTTTCGTCTACTTCATTTCACTAATATATGATCAAAATTTGCATTTTGATGTAAAATTATTCAAACAATGAAAACTGAAATAGCTACATAGATCACTAAACTTTATTTTTGACTCTATGAGTAATAATTTTCTAGTTATAATTTTTATTTTATTTAACTTGTTTTATATTATTTGATTTGTGTATTTTATCATCATTCTTGCATTGTTTATATCCAAATAAAATACTTCAAGTTATTTTTTATTCATTATTAGGAGACCTCCACAGTAAAAACTAATATTAATGTGCAATTTTGCTAACTCAAAACAATAATTAGAACAATTTTTAAACATTTACCATCGCAAAATTGCTAACTCCAATAATTATCGATAAAATCGTGATGCCATAATGATATTTAACTTTTTTTTACTAGGAGTGTGTCTCTTGGTCGTCTTGATATTTAAGTACATAAAAAATACTAATAAGACTTAATTTAGAATAGTTATGCAGTTTTATTGCCGCCCTGTAAAGTTTGTATTTATGGAGTTAGCAAATTTACAAATTAGGGTAGCGATATACGAGTATGTATGTGTAATTTCAGGATATACGTGGTATGTGTACATAAATTCAATAAACCTTATGCTTATTATTTATGAGCTGTAAAGTAATGTATTTATCACTATTTACTTACTAAAGTTTAGTAGCAAATTACATACTTTGTAATGAAAAGTAAGTGTAACAGTGTTAATTTTTCAATGTAGCTTTAACGATACATACTGATAATTGTGCAAATATTGGAAATTTAACATTACCTGGAAGTAATCGAAATATTTTAATTATATCTTAACCGCCTTATGCATACGCACGTACGCAATGCGCGTGTCAAATACCGCTAACCCGTATCGCGTACGCGATGGCAAACAATAGCGGTCATAAAAGTATCCAACTCGTCAAATTTTTTTACGTATTTTTATTTCGCTAGCTACTTGCCATATTTCTAGTAAAAACTTCTAAATTATTTAGTTATATTTATTTATATAAATATTATATTGATTTATTTTGTGTCAATAGCGCGTATTTAATTTTATATCGTTAGATTTATTTCCATTAGGTATTATTTGGTTATACTCGTAGGTACTTTATTGAGTAAAAATTTTCATTTGGACGTAAAAATTACCGCATTTTAAGTGACTTTTATTACCACGTCCATGTTTCGTTCTGTAGGATATGTAGAGACCAAAATTGTATTATACTATAAGTAACCAGCTTTGCTTCTTTTGAAATGTTCTGGTTGGTTAATACTTTTTTTCAAATCGCACCTTTCGGTGTGAGCATGCTTCCAAGATACAAAGTTTTCTCAATTAGTTTTAATGTTGAATTATTATATTAAATTATTTTATAAATAGTGTTTCATTTATATGGTCAACTATGACATACATACGCATATAACTATGCCATACATACAAATACATACATACGCTCTCATCACGCGGTCAACGATGGAGAGGTAAGAACATTACTAGGTCTACCAAAGTAAAATGTGTAGTCACATTGATTTTTCCAATACTTCTGTATGGTGCAGAATCATGGACAATGAGAGAAAGAGAGTGCAATATGATAGATGCCCTGGAGATGTGATATTGCGCGTTGGTGACATATTGCGCGTTCCTTGGACAGCACGTAGAACAAATTCCTCAATTCTGGAAGAGCTACGAATCAAACGTTTGTTATTTACTATACAATTACGACTCATCAAGTTAGCCATATTATCAGAAGGAAAGTACAATGGAGGAACAGATTATTCAAAGGAAAGTATAATCATCTACGTGATGGATAGACCTGGTAAGGATTGCAATCAAAGCTCATTCTACAGTATCATATAGTAGAAATGGTACTGATCGTAAAAATATAATTCTTTCTGTTGTGTGGTCAATTCGCTCATATCTAATGATAACGACTACTCTATAAAGAGAATAACTAACTAGAAAAATGTTTCATTTCTGTTTCATTTCTACAAGTACCTATTTTTTTTGCATAGCTATCATATATGCGAGTAGTTATATACGAGTATAATAGGGGTGAGATAAATAAGAATACAGGTATCCATCCATCTCTCCCTGGGGATGGTTTTAGAAATAGAAAGAGCAGCCTTTATGGCAGGGCAGGGTGCAACAACAGGAGTGCATAGTGATTAAGACCCGACACCAAATGGCATCAGTCATTCGCTTTGTCAGTACTTCCCCCTTTACACCCTTCTCGGGGAGAGTTCGTTCCTCACTCCATACTTAATGACGTACAGGAGACATTTTTCTTTTTGCCAGAGCTGGACACTCGTGTGTACTATTCAAATGTTTAAAACAATATTTTTTATATAAGTAAAGTATTTTTATATTAAAGTAAGCGTATCTCCTTATTTTTTTATGCATAACCGGTAAAAACTGGCCAACTGATTTCTATGATGTAAAAATACCTCAAACCGGTAAATCGAATTAGACGGTTAATTGGGTCCTAATGGTACTCTTCAACAAATTCTAACTGATAATGCTGACATTTTGAAAAGCGTGGTTGGGAGACATTGTTGTCTTCGGCCCCTGTAATCAAGCCGTCGGATTAAGAACTACTCGAGTAAGTAATTCAATAGTTCATCGTATGTGTTATAATTACTATAAATAATAATACTGTAGCGCGAGGACAGACAACACTCATACACATCTAAACGCGTGCGAGTATTATTAACGTTATTATAAGACGAACGCAAAATGTATAACATTTATAAATACATACATACCATCACGCTTTGTCCATATCGGGGTAAGCTGAAAGAGAGAGCGCCAGACTTAACTATCGCGACACACATATTTCGCTTCTTCTAGATCCATACACCTTCTCATATAGTTCCCACGATTCATCTGACTTTTACGTTTCCTTCTTTCAAAATATCGTTCACTTGATCCAACCATACTTTCCTTGGTCTTGCTCTAACACCCCTTCCACTTATAATTGCTGTATGCTTGTTTTGCTAGTATTTCTTCACTCAATTGTTCCACGTGCCCAAACTATCTCAGAGTGTTCTTCATCGTGCTCAACACATTCGCATTAATTTCACACTCATCTCGAATCACTTGATTCCGTATTCTGTCATACATGTCATACCCCATGTATCATATTGGTAGATTTCGATACTGTCTGGCTCGAGTATATCATATATGTTTTAGTGCCCCATTGACTTTGCTTCCTATCGCTACGCGCTGTTCATTATCCCTCGTAACTCTTCCACCACCTGAAAAAATACTATCTAAATACCAAAATTCTTCAACCTTTATAAATAACCTGTAAAAAACTGCCTTTATTAAAAAATAGACCTAGAAAAAATGTTTTTTTCGTATACCTAAAATGTTCATGTTTTTTATTTATTTATTTGTATAACATACTTAATAAAACAGTATATTTCCGTGTCTTCTAATTAAAATAAATCTCGTATTTCATCCTGCAGCCGCATCTGGTATTGGTCCACGACTCTCTGCCTCGCCCGCCATCTGGCATCTTTATATAATGCTCCGGTTGGCATTTCATTAAGGTGAAAAGGCATTTTCTTGCACCACACGTGAATATCTACGCCACCGTATGTGACAATGCATTACGGCGAGAATGCGATGCAGCGCATTACTTTGCTGTCTGCATGCAACTAGAAGATGCAGACGTCGTCAAATGATACGAAACGCCTGATTTGTAATATATTTTAGTTACGATTTGATGTACGAGTATTATATCCTGCCTCGATATATGGTTTAATTTCAGATGTACATATTTTTCATCTCAGTTTTCCCAACGCTCATTCGACATGGCCACGCCTTCTCAAAATTCTTTAATTCGTACTTATACTCGTAACATCAGTGTACAGCACCGGTACAAATACTGTAGAATAGGTGGATGGTTGACGCTCAATCCTCAGATATTCCGACGTGACTTCAACGAGTCTCAGTGACAGCTGGGTGAAGAGATTCCTTGTTGACTGGCAGAACTTTATCGAAATAAAAATACAGTATGACGTTTCAAATGAGAATATATTTTTGTGTCTCTTATATGTACATAGCCCATTGTACAGCGCAAGCACCTCGATCAGACCGTTTATGCCGTCATTCTGCGCTAGATCAACACTTTTCACGCATTTATCGCACGCAGGGGCCGTCCGATCATATGTAGGGATAATACGACAACCACATAAAGATACATCTTACTACATTGCAACAATTTTTAAACAATAATATTACAATATTTACAGGTAATTTAAATAAATAAAAATTACTAATCTATGTGACGCATACGCCTGATACAATTAATCTATAACAGTTATATTTTATCCAACCACTTCTTACGCGATCACGCATTAAAGCGATTTTATGTTTTCGTCAATATCTCAAAACAGGTAAAATATGGATTGGATATTTTATTCAATAAATGAGTCCGTACCATCCAGCATAGTTTATTATAATTCAAATACAAAAACATCGATCAAATATTATTTCAAATTACATGAGCTCGAATCAGTGCGAGTGAGACGAAAAGAGTCATGAAAAAAAAATGTTTTAGAAATGACAAAGTTGGAAAGAACGTGTGGAAAAAATGTATGATAGAATAAGTATAAAAATAATGCAGATTGAAAGAAGATGTAGTGCTAAAAATGAAAAAAAGGAGCACTGAGATAGTTTGGTTGCATAGAAAAACTGAATGATTTATGAAGAAAAACTATTCAAGTAGTGAAGAATGAACGAGAAGTTCTGGAGAGACCAAATTGAACTAAAATTTATTAGGAGAGAAAAATGAACAGTCTTAAAAATAGCAGTGTGCATGACAAGGATATAGAGGCATAAGCGCAAGATGAATAGCAGAGTGTGCATGACAAGGATATAGAGGCATAAGCGTAAGATGAATAGCAGAGTGTGCATGACAAGGATATAGAGGCATAAGCGCAAGATGAATAGCAGAGTGTGCATGACAAGGATATAGAGGCATAAGCGCAAGATGAATAGCAGAGTGTGCATGACAAGGATATAGAGGCATAAGCGCAAGATGAATAGCAGAGTGTGCATGACAAGGATATAGAGGCATAAGCGCAAGATGAATAGCAGAGTGTGCATGACAAGGATATAGAGGCATAAGCGCAAGATGAATAGCAGAGTGTGCATGACAAGGATATAGAGGCATAAGCGTAAGATGAATAGCAGAGTGTGCATGACAAGGATATAGAGGCATAAGCGCAAGATGAATAGCAGAGTGTGCATGACAAGGATATAGAGGCATAAGCGCAAGATGAATAGCAGAATATGTTAAACTGGAGATATGCTACGATAATAATTCATAATAGTATTTTGGTACCAACTTTTAAATATGGGAGTAAACGTGAACATGGAAATGACTGATAGGAGTCGAATAAATACTGTAGAAATGCGAGCATTGAGAAGAATACACGGAATGACAATGTATGACAGAGTACAAAATGAAGTGATTACGGATGAGTGTGAACTTAAGGCTGATGTGTTAAGCAAGATAAAGAAGAGCACACTGAGATGATTTGGGCATGTGGAATGAATGCAAGAAGAAAAACTAACAAATACATAATGCAAATGTGAGTGGAAGGCGTGTGAGGGAAAACCAAGGAAACTATAATTGGATCAAGTGAATGATATGTTGAAATAAGAAAATGCAGTCACAGAAATCGTAGAAGTTGTATAAGGTGATTGACGAGGCTAAGAATGTGTGTCATGATAGGAAAGTCTGGTGCTCTGTCCTCTCTGCCTACCCCTAACAGGTAAATGTTCTCTGCCTATTCCAATAGGGAAACGTGGTGATGATCATCATTGTGTCTGCTTCTTTTTTTAGGGTCAGGGCAGCCTTTAACAATAAAAAACAGAAAGAACAAAAAAATCCTGTTTTTCGTGTGCTGTGTGAAATTAGTAAATTATGTAGTGTTATTTGATACTAAACTACAGTACCCAGCAATAAGTAATATACATCGTTTGTAGAGCGTCGTCTCTGTTGCACGATGCGCTAACAGACCGGTCCGGTGACAACTGACAAATTGCGACGGAACACATGTATAAATGACAGAGATGACGCTCTACAAACTATGTGTATTACATACCGCCGGGTACTGTAACTGTTTTGTATTCTAGATTTGATCATTTGGTACAAATCATTCAGTGAAAACAAACACATCTCTCTGCTGCTTCTCTACCTCATGAATCCATCATTTTTTTGTTTTAAAGTGATCTGTTTTAGAGCTTGAATTTTCCTCAGATCAAAGATTAGATAAGATTTAGTAGGAGTGTTAAGTAGAATAAAAAAATATATTTGGTGGTATTATCTAGCAAAATTTGCTTCATTTTAAAAAAAATTATGTTTTATTAATCTTACCCATAAAATTACGAGTAGTTGATGGTGGTAAACATTATTGTGTAAGGGTTTTTAACATTTTTTATATGCACTTTGATATGACTTATTTTAATTATATTTTCCTTATATTTATATTTGCTTAGTACTTCTATTAGTGTTGCTATTAACACGAATTGGGACATTTCTTTGGCAATAACGAAAAGCGATTTTAGTCAAAAACATTTCCTAGGCAGAATTTGTGTGAGATTTATATTTGTGGTCTTGACTCAATTTTTGATAGCTGTAAAATGATATTTTACATTTGACAGGTTTACTATTTTGATTTGATACACATTTATACATTTAATTTTTGGAAATTGAGAATATTTAGTAAATTTAATTTAAAATTATTTTTTTTAATATGCAATTTTAGACACTTGATATATTTATCAGAAACCATCAATGACCCCAGAATTATTTCCCAAATTAAAGTTGTATTTAATGAAATATTTCTCCAAAAGTTTTCAATCTCTGACTTACCGTATAAATGTTGTTCTCATATAAAATGGTAGCCAAAGTAATTTTTTTCCAACACTGCATTATTTATTATAAAACGTGAGCTTTCGAAAATTTTCAAGTTCTTTTTTTATAAAAAATCATCTTCATTTTCTCAAATAACAAATTAAAATAAGTCTTATCAAACATTTTCATTACTCTGCATTAAATATGACTGTAGTAGTAACATAATTATAACTTTTCAATAACAATCATCCATCCACCTTTAAAATCCCATTATTTAATGCATGCACTTCAGAGATACTATACTGTGTAATGCACAATTTTGAACCTCATGGACATGTCTTAATTTTCAAGCTCAAACAATAAACGATCTTGGGAAACCCAAGCATTTTTTTCCATATTCAAAATTTTACTTAAACACTAAACAATGTGCATGAGGTTCATGCCTGTGCGATAATGCACTGAACATCCGTGCAGAAGGTTCGAACCTCACGCTGTACTATTTATTCCCTTAGAATGACACGGTAATTTTTTCTGCCTAATATTATGTTTCTGCCTATTGGTTGTATAAAGATATTTATGACTTTGATTTTTTTTTTTAATTCAAATTGTTTTTTTTAAATTCAAATTACACAGATGATACGAGTAGTTGACAGTTTTGAGAGCAACTCTGAAATATGAATATGTTTCGAGACTTTCGCGGTTCTTTATATCAGTTGTATAAGGTCGTTAAACTTATGATGCAGGCATTTAAAAAACTTAGGAGTTTTCATCTTCAGATCTTGTTTGTAATCAACTTTGTCGTAAGTAGATGTATGCCAGATACCGCTTTATTTATAGCATAATGTGAGCGCATCAACCCTTCCTGGTTCGTGACCATAACGTGAGCATATGGGGACATCCCACCACAAGACAACAAGCGAGTGACTTCCACAAAGATTGTATTGTTCATTTTCTATTTTTTGGTCCCTTTGACTATGGGGGATCATGCTGATTTGTGGTGGAATTCGTCATCTCCATTAATATTGTTTCGATGATTATAGATTTTTATTGTCTCTTTGATTAATCGGGTGTGATAAGTCATTGGTTCGCAAACCATCACGACTCTTCACAGCAAACAAATTAATTTCAGGGGAATTGAAGTGAAATACAGAGCTATGTAAATTATGTGCCCAAACTAGAGTTTCTCACACATGTATCACAGAGCTGCAATATGCAGATGACTGCAACCTTATTGTGCATTCAGGGGAAGATCTATTAAAAATTATCAGGGTTTATACAGTGATGTATTAGGTTTATGACCTAGAAATAAATATATAGAAAACCCAAGTACTAGCATGATCTGCTGATAACAAGGTATGACATCCACCTAAGTACTAGCATGATCTGCTGATAACAAGGTATGACATCCTCCTAAGTACTAGCATGATCTGCTGATAACAAGGTATGACATCCACCTAAGTACTAGCATGATCTGCTGATTACAAGGTATGTCATCCACCCAACCTTTGTGTGAATGTTGCACAACTGGAGATCGTACCTAACTTCACATACTTAGGTGGCATCCTAGCATCAAATTCCTCTCTTGAAGATGAACTGAAGAGTAGCTTCAGGAGTGCTCAGTAGCTGTTGCAAAACTAAATTTTACAGTATTCTTCAGCAGTTACATCTACTAAGAGATCTGTCTACAAAGCTATTTTACTTCCCATGTTTCTCTATGGGTTACCTAAAAGAGGCAAAATTGGAGCCTGGAAATGTTCCATCAACGTTTCTTTCGCTGCATCCACTGGAGAGATGTCACACATATCTCAGTCCTATAACATTCTAACTGTAAGCCTATAGGGTATACCAGGGGTGCTAAAACGGTCGATCATGGGAGGTTTTTGAGTCGATCAATTACATATTATATTTTTGAAATTTCTGACATTCAATTTATAAAAAGTGCACTAAATATTTTTTAACAATTATTTTAACCTAATATTTGTTAATATAGTAACGAACATTAAATGATCATCTATCTGATAGATGATCATTTAACATTTAGTAGATGTTATTTGGGTTGAGATAGCTCTATCTCGTCCAGTTACCAAACGCGTCTCAACCTTCCGAGACACTTAGTTGGCACTTAATAATAACGTGCCATCCTATGAAAAGTATGCAGAGGACATGCAGTGCCATGCATCGACATCAAAAGAACGTTAGTTACAGAACACTTATTATTTCAATAATAATACTTATTTATATGTGATCATCTTTGCAATTAATAAATACTTACCATTTATAAATTTTGTATTTTATTTTTACCTAGTCGATCGCTTGCCGCCTAATGCTTTTATGGTAGATCGCCGATGGTTAAAGTCTGAGCGCCCCTGGAATATACAGTTGTAGAGGCGAAATTGAGATGGACTGGACACGAGATACCCATGGGTGATCATACTCTCAAAACTCATCCTATACAGGAAGTAGAGGGCAAGCGAAGGGTTGGTGGGTCGATGATGTGCTATAAAGACACTCTGCGGGAGTCACTGACTTTGTGCAGGGTGCCTGAGGACTGGGAGCAGTTGCACAAGATTGTGGGAGGTGGACAGATATCTGTTCTCATATGACAAACAATCAGTATGTTGCAAACATTTGTCAAACTAACCAGGTGGCTTAGCAGAATCGCATATCTATAGGAGTGTGCATCTAGGATCAGGCTGTTCTCTCATAGACGATTACATGGTCAAAGTATAAGAGCAGCTCAAGATTGACATTAAAATGGTGAGGGAATCCTCAACTACAAGGCCTAGCAACAACGAAAATAATGCTTTAAAAAAGTGTTCAAAGCCCTGATTACAATTAACGATTCCTTTTCAGATAAAGTTAATATGATTTCACAAGGTAAATGTTTGTTAAAAGTAAAGAAATTGCTGTAAAGGTAGATTATATGGTATATGGAGATTTTAAGGTTAAATTACAATACAAAATTGACAATTAAATATTTATTTGGTTAAAATAAGATCATTATCACAATTTTCTTTATATCGTAAAACTAAAAATAATTTTATTACTTGGTAAAGTATAAAAATTCTATTGTTCGGTAAAGTATAAAAATGTTATTTCTTGGTAAAGGAGATTCAGTTCATATTGAGTCAAGATTTCTAATTATTTGAAAATAAAGCTACAAATTAGAAACAAGGTTATGCAACAAAACTATTGATCGAGTAAAATAGTACAGAAAGCTGCAATATTTTAAAGGAATATTGCGCTAAAACGATGCACAGAGGTACATGATTGGTGCAATCTATTTTGGCATGTTTTATATTGAATTATTTTGGTACTGGATGCAATCTATGACACATACAAGAAAACAATTACTTGAAGGATGATGAATTGAGATTTCATTGTATTAAAATTATTTTTATATCTTTAAATCACTAATAAAATCAGTGTAGTTAAGTAACACACTACAAGTAAGTAAGGCTAGTAAAGTAACACACTACTTTGTCTAAGAGTAGCTGGAAAGTAATATTTTTTTCTTTGCTTTGAGTAGCATGCTACTTTAGGTAGATAGGTTTATAATAGCTATATCAACACTGATAAACATACGAGGGCGGTTCGATAAGTACTTAGCCTCACCGCCCGATGGCACCACTATCGCAAGAGCAATTTTTTATTGCGTAGTACATTTTTGTTGACAGCTACTGTCTTAATTTCAGCCGAATCGGACGTGTAGTTTTGTTTTGACCGCGTGTGGAAACGAGCATGTCCGCGGATTTGAGAAAAATGGAAAAAGAGCAATATCTGTCAGTGATTCGATTCTTGTTTTTGAAAAGGAAATCGCGCAGCGAAATCAAAGAGCGCTTAGATGCTGTGTACGGTGACTCTTCTCCTTCGATGGCGACCGTCAAAAATTGGTTTAACGAGTTTCAACGTGGTCGCACGTCGGTTTTTGATGAGCCACGCCCAGGTGCCCCGAAAACGGTTACCACGGAGGATAACGTGACAAAAATCCAAGATCTCGTATTGGCAGACCGCCGATTGAAGGTGCGCGAGATAGCTGAGACAGTAGGCATCTCAAAATACTGCGTTGCATGAAGTATTGGGCATGAGAAAGCTGTCGGCGCAATGGATGCCGCGTTTGCTCACTCCGGACAACAAGCGCAACCGTGAGACCACTTCAGAGCAGTGTTTGACGATGTTTAAGCGTGTTTCTGCGTCGTTTCGTGACCATCGACGAAATATGGATACACTGGTACACACCCGAGACCAAGGAACAGTCGAAACAGTAGACTTCACCCGGCGAACGTGCTCCGAAGAAGGCGAAGACTGTCCTATCGGCCGGAAAGGTGATGGCCACCGTTTTCTGGGATTCAAAAGGTGTGATCTACATCGACTTCCTGGAGAAGGGCAAAACGGTCACAGGGCTCTACTATGCCAAATTATTGGGCCAAATTGCAGAAAAAACGGCCCCATTTGGCAAAGAAAAAAGTGCTCTTCCATCAAGACAACGCATCGGCTCACGCCTCCGCCGTCGCCACGGCCAAATTGGTAGAATTAGGCTATGAACTGCAGCCCCATCCACCGTATTTGGCCCCGTGCGACTTCTTTTTGTTTCCAAATTTGAAAAAGTCACTCGCCGGGCAGAAATTTGAGTCGAATGAGGAGGTTATCGCCGCCAAGGAGGCCTACTTTGCAGACCTCCAGAATATGTATTTTTCAGACGGGTTAAAGAAGTTGGAGCATCGCTGGGTCAAGTGTATCAAACTCAAAGGAGATTATATTGAGAAATAAATAGCCACTTTCCCAAAAAAATTCTTATTCTTTTGTAGGCTAAGTACTTATCGGACCACCCTCGTATAAATGAAAAATCTCATTTGCATACAAATACATATTCAAAAATGTATACTTAAATCTAAGAGATTAAAAATTTAAATATTAATATCTTAGGGTTTTATCATATTCGTGAAAATAAATTACTTTTTATGCATTCAATTTAAAACTGGTTCATACATATTTATTATTGTTTCAATATGTATCATCAACTTTAGTGACTTAAAAATGATAAACATTATTGATTATAATTGTAAAACCAAATTGGTTTATTAAAAATATAAATATGTCATATTTCAAATAAAGTTTTTTTAACTTTGCCTTCCAAGTTGCACATTGTTTCCATTTCAGACTCCAACTATCAGATTTATTGACTAAAATAATTCATATGAATAAATCAGGGCTGTGGAGTCGGAGTCGGAGTTGGAGTCGGAGTCGCGGAGTCGCGGTGTTTGGGTCGGAGTCGGAGTAGGAGTCGTAAAAAACGAGCGACTCCGACTAATTTTTCGTTAAAATTTAAAATACATTTTTTTTTAAATTATTATAATGAATGTGTATTGTGCACGAATATTAAACTTGCAGGCGCAAGTCGCGCCGATATGGTGAATCACCGAGATCCATTTAATGCATAAAGTCTACGAAAATGTGTTTGTCTCCTTCTTTCTCACGTCGAAAGAAAATTCTGTTGGCTGGGATCTATGTTAACCCCATGGTTCGATCCATATTGACGGAAGAACAAATAAATAGAGCGAAAAACGCTCTGTTTGAATTAACCGTTCGTATGAAAGGCCTTCGACTAGAAAAAGAGACGACAGCAGGCAGCGTACACGAAGTATCATCATCTTCATCCGACACCGCTGAATCTGAAGACGATTTTGAAAAATATCTCAAGGAACAAGATAAACTAAAACGTCCTCGTTTGAATCACAGTCCCAATATAGATGAAGGAGACTCTATTTCAAAATTTAAAATTGAATTTTATGATGCATTGAAAATAATGGAAAAAATTGACCGAACTTATAAGTTAAATGTTGAAATGGCAATACAGCGGTATCTAGAAATCGTAAAAGATTCAGCATTGATCGTTACAGCATTACCCCCAACCCAAGTATCCGTAGAGCGGTTATTTTCCGCTCTTAAAATTCTCAATTCTGATTTGAGAGCCTCTACGAATACAGATTTAATAGAAGCAATGTTGTTTTTAAGAATAAATTCTAATAAATAATTATTAAAGTTTGATCTTGTTTTATTTTTATCCCTATAACATGAAAAAAATGGCTATATGCAAAGGTAGGAAACAACCTGATAAAATTGAGCTTTTTTGAGTCGGAGTTGTGGAGTCGGAGTCGTGGAGTCGGAGTTGTGGAGTCGGAGTCGTATTGTTGGTAAATATAGGAATCGGAGTCGGAGTTGTGTTTTTTTTAGCGACTCCACAGCCCTGGAATAAATCATAGGAAATATTGTACAGGTATCCCTCGTTATATGCAATTTTACTTTTCTTCTTCAATTCGTTATGCTGTTTACAGAACAGTCATGATCATTGAACATCTTACAAGTGAATTAACTGCACTCCATAAAGAACGAGTCGGTAACATTTTTACTACACTCTTGAAGTGATCTCCTGGATGCATTCCTTACCAGGTCTGTCCATTTAGTGATCTGCCTGGACCTTTCCATTTTCCCAAGAATCATCAGTCTCTCCATTGTGTCATCCAGTCTAATAATATAGCCTACGAACCTAAGGATTCGTAGTTGTATAATTGAAGACAAACGCTATTCAATTTGTAGTTCTTCCACAATTGATGAATGTGTTCTGCGTGCTTTCCAAGAAACTCGCAACATATGTCACCAGCACTACATCTCCAAGGTCTATCTTCTTGCATTTATTTTCTCCCAATGTCCATGTTTCTACACCATACAGAAAGATCGGGAAAATCAATGTTCTTACAAGTTTTATTTTGGTAGACCTATTAATATTACTTTCTTTCCATACTTCAACTTATCCATAGTAGACCATGTGATTTCACTATAATGCAATTTATATGAATTTATTCTGTTCCTATCACTCTTCCTTAATATCTAGCTTTCACTGCAATGTGAATACAATAACAATTAATATGTCTAAGGAATATCTTAGGATTAGTGCTGAAAGCATATCACACTTTCTCAAAAAAGTAACAAAATGTTTTTTTTTATATTATACGATTTATGGAGTCATTAGAAAAGATTGGGTTGTCTCGAAAGAAATTTCATATTTTTAGGTCAAATTTAAACATGAAATTGTACAGAATGCTTGCAGATGATGGTTTTCGATATTTTCAATTTATTGTGTCCTATAGTACGGAAAATGTAGGATGAGTCCTGTGACAGCTCACAAATTTGCCCCAATACAACCTAATGTAATGTATTTACCTAAATAACTTGCTATTTATTAGAATTGAGGCTTATATTAAAGTTGATAAAATGATTAAAATTACTGAACATCGTTACAAGGTTGTATTGGGGCAAATTTGTGAGCTGTCACAGGACTCATCCTACATTTTCCGAACTATAGAACAATCTATTGTGTCCTAGAATACCGGTTATTCTCGATCAAAGCCTCGCTATGGTCGTAATCAGTAATAATCGGCCATCCAGAGCAGAAAACATCTTTGAGTGTCGTATCACCATTACAGTTTAAACCACATTTGACTGACACAATCACTTACTGTATAGTTACCATACACTGTACACATGATTTATTTTATTTGTCACCTTTTTTTTGTGATAGTAAAAAAGTATAAAACATAAAAAAAACTACTTATTTTGTTAGATCTTCAAAACGACGCCTCAAAATGACCTCAAGCAATTTCAAATTATTACCTTTCATAATAATATACATTCAACTTGTTCTAACAACATGTTTGAGAAATACTAAACTACTTTCTAGACAACATATTAAAATAAATTTTCAACAGAAAATATGTCACAAATATTAAACAAGCACAAATGGTTCAACTCTGAAGACCGATTTTATTCTGCCTATCCTATAACATTTGTTAATCTTAAATTGTATTTGTTCCATAGTAATCACAGTTTGCTTAAACTTCAAACTTCTCAATATTCTTAAAGGAACATTTGGTACTCGTACAGGGCAAATATGATACTTTCATATGAAAATTAACAAATAAAATAATTGTTACTCCAGTATAGTAGTGATTCACTAAAAAAATATCAATTTATTTCAGATATTATAACTGCTTATAATTATATGGTGTTTTCTTCTGAAGATTTGATTCACAATAGATATGGATTTATGATTTTTTCAACAAACCAATCCTCGGAGAACTGAAGATGATTTCCTGGAGAGGAAAGGAAAACTAATCTTCCATCTTTGTCCATCTTCTTTAATCCAAGGCGATCCTTAAATAGAGAAAGAAAACGTTAAATAAAGGTGCTATCATTGCACTAGCTTGAGACCGCTTTGACTTTCTGTATCAAAGGAAGGAATCAACAAAAATAAATTGTATTGTATTATTTTTTCACTGTATATAATACAACTTGGAAGGCTTATAGCCGTCATGTGGCAATCTCTTCAAACGAACTACAGAGATGTTCAAAAAGTTTTAAATGAAAACCAGACTGGATCCCTATTTGAAAACAATTGGATACCAATGGAAATCAAAGTCACAACCTCCTTGTCGGAAGACAGGCGTATTTCCAACTAGGCTGCGAAGGTCGTTAAAACATCATGAAGGTAAAAAAAAAAGTAGAAAATCACAAAATAACACCAATTGCAAACAAATACAGCAGAATTTTAATATTAAATAGTTAAAAAAATCCATCTTATAAGTGATTTTAACATAAATCTCTTAAGATTTGACCTGCCAAAAAATTTACGGATTAACCAGAATAGTATAAGATATGGTCATAGATGCAATGCTCATGTCTTGCATTGGCGGAATTTTATTAATCCCCCTTGTATTTATATGGAATTTATTATTTTATTTTCAATATATTCACCTGTATAATAAAATAAAACATTTACAAGACAAATAAAAAAAATGGTACAATAATCAAATAAGTGAAGTAAAAAAATTAATTCATGACCTATCGGTTAAAAACCACATTAGGGAAATTGTTTACACGCAGAGGAGAAAACAGGTCAAACAAACTTGCTTTGAAAAATTTGGCATCAATATATTTATTCCCCAATTTGTGCACACTGCCAAGTGTTCTGTTTATTAATTCTTGAGAAAACTTAAGAAGATCCATTAAGCTACACATGGATAGGTAATCTGGACATCGGGTCGAGAGAGAGGCACCATACGAGTATGAGGGAATTTTAAATAAAAACAAATATCACTAACCCAAAGATTCCCAAAGTGGTCTATATGGACCCCCAAGGGTCGATTTCGACTTGCGGGGGGGGTCTATGTCAGCGAGAAAAGAAAATGGGGGCGCACGAGATGTAAATGGGGGTTCACGTGAGCGGATCCCATTTAGGCAGATCATCATCAATATTTAGGAGCTCCGTATGTCTTATTACACCTAACACAGATTGTGTGTACATATAGGTATATATTACAAGAAGAACTGATTGGAATAAGTACGAACGAAGAACTTAAGGTGCAGTTCAGAAAGAAGTGTCAGCAGTTCTGGCTTCAGAAAGATATTCCTGTTGCTTATCCTGCATTATGGACTATTGCAAAAAAGTTTTTGTTAGCTTTTCCATCTTTATACCTCGTGGAAAGAGGTTTTAGGGCGGTTGACAATCTTCTTACGAAAAAAAGAAATCGAGTGCAAATGCAAATCACTGAACGTGGAGATTTAATACTATACCTTACTAATTTGAAGCCAAATATTGAACCACTGCTATCAAAGCATCAGGTTCATCTCTCTCATTAACAGTGTTATTTGTGTATTCATTTTATGTAAGAATTTTACTAGGTTTTAATTTGTTTCATTCCAAAGCCAAATATTTACTTGAATTTTGTGTCTTTTCAATAAAGGTATGTATAAAAATTGTACATGTTTTTATTTTTTTACAATTGTCCACTCTACAAAAAACCTTATCAAGGTGAACAACACTTTGTCAGCTGTCAAAAATACATTTGAAGTTAATAAGTTTAGGAAAATTCAATATTAGGCAGGCAGGGGGTCTACGGAAAACAAAAAAATCGGCAAGTGGTCTTTGGGGCGAAAAAGTTTGGGAAACTATGCACTAACCTGTTGATAAAGAGGTGAATCTTGTAAAGTCATTATTTCTTGGGCTTGTCCAGGCTTATAGAATCCAAACCATTCAGTTTCTCGTGGGTCCACAATTGAATCATTTTCAAATTTCACCATTATGAAGTTCTGCAGTTTGGATAAGTTGTCAATATATGTGTTGTTGACAGAGATCTCGTTGTTTATATCTGCCAAAAATATGCTGTACTTTTTGTATTCGTCTTCATTCAACGGATCGTGCCAGTATGATGCTTGAACGAGAAAATGTTGAACCCAGCTGAAAATGAGAATATATTTTCTAGAAATACACCAAACATTTATGTATTATGTTTTCTATAGATGTCAAAAATAGCAGATTACACCATTTTGTGTGAGCCAAACCTCACAGTGTGATTGGGAATGAGCTGAGATTTATTTCTTAAAATTTTTTGTCCCATTAACAGCCCAACTATTGGAATGCAGCCTATGGATGACACTGCATTTAGCGAGTTTCAATTTATATCTAGATACCTTTGACAATACCTGCCACCACTATCAATCCATCGAGTTATATGGCACCGTTTTGTTAGTACACTCCAAGAGCAACTCTGATTCATATGATAGTAAAAAGTATCATTTCAATAAGTAATTTTAAGGTTTCATTAGTATTTCTACACTGTCAGGTAGCATTATTTCATTTTTATGAACCATTTTGTGTTCAGTTGCCTCTTCTTTTTAATTTCCACAGCTTAGTGTTTCAAGCGCTCTGTTTCTAATCTTATTCAGCTCTGATATGTATGTCATTACACCACCGTGGCGGACGTCTATCAACATTCCTCCTACCAATTCTAGATTGCCATTCATTACATAATATGATGTAGAAAGATCTAATTAATGGTGATTTTATCAAGAAAGACTACTAATGCCAAAAGACGCAAAAAAATATTGATTATTCATATAACTTGATAGTTCGAAAACGAAAACAGTTCTAATAGATATTGTGAAATACTCGTATATCGGATTGTACAGAGTTTCATACTTGAAATAAGCAGCGTGGTTGAGCAGCCTCCTGATATAGTCACACGCTTCGTGGGCGAGGGATCCACAGTTGGGGATCCCGTACACTCCCTGGTGCTGCCCTCCGAGTGACACCAGGTTCATTATCTTAGGGAGCCTGTGACCACATCTTTGTACTACTGCTCGCCTGGAAAATAAGCAGTATCTCTTTTAATTATTAATATTCCACAGTATGGTATAACACTGATGGGCAAAATTATTTAAATTGCACCTTCGGCAACACTCTGAAACGTCCCTT
Organism: Odontocerum albicorne; assembly: GCA_949825065.1. Taxonomy (NCBI): domain Eukaryota; kingdom Metazoa; phylum Arthropoda; class Insecta; order Trichoptera; family Odontoceridae; genus Odontocerum; species Odontocerum albicorne. Next base: position 14,374,736 of record OX463845.1, read on the forward strand.
TCTAAATGGTTTGTCAAAGTTTAGACACTTATATGTTTTCATTCTTTTCACTGGCAGTGAATCTGAGGTTGTATGTATATATTATATATTACTGCTTATTTATTATAATTTTTATTATATTATAGTTTATGTGTTCAAGGGTGTGGACTGAAAAACATCTGGCGTCCTCGAGGTTGGCCCACTCTCCTAATGATGTGGTATATATTGGTCGGGAGGATGTTTTGAGATGAGATCAACCCGTTTGATAGCTTTTCTCTAAAATCTATTTTCTTTTCCATTGCCTTAATATATATCATATGTGTAATTTCAGGACATAATTATATATACTAAATACATAGTGTTATCAATAAACCTATTATTTATTTATTTCCATGTAGTAATTTTATTTAACCTATTAAAAAGATGTTAAAAAGCGTGATGTGAAAAGTAAATGTGATATATGGGTGAACAATGAAAGATTGGAGAAGTTGAGGAATTCTCTCAGATGATGGAAGAGTTTAGTGGGATACCTTAACTCTTCTATTTATTGACCAAATTGCAGAAAGGATGATACATCTCTATTACTTATGGTCAATAGCATTTTCACTGCACTCTTGGAGTGAGTTATTAGTTACATTCTTTACTAGGTCTATCCATTATGTTGTTGATTGGGACCCTTCTATTTTTCCTTGGATCATCAATCTCTGTTGTACAATATTTTCCCGTCTGATAATATGGCCAAAGTACCTGAGTAATTGTGGGATTAATCTAGAGAACACTTGCAAATGTCTATCATATGGGAGTATTGTTACCAGATGCACTTTGAAACCAGATAGGAGCCTTTTTTTAATACAACACTCCCAGGTGGAAAACAACATTCTGACTATGATGTAACTTCTTTAACAAAAAGATGTCTTAATGGGGAAGTACCAGAAGGTATTTCTAAATGACATGCTACCAATGCATGTAGGTGTTTTCTGCCCTCATCTGACTCACCTTAGATTTTGATGACCTTTCTGGATTAAGAGATAACAAGTCGGAAATTTCCAGTTTGTTAATGACCCTAACGAGTTCCTCAAAAGATTTGAACTGCCACAAAGATTGTGGTGTACCCTGTATCGTCTAAGGTGTGACCAAAGTTGCAGCGCATACATCTTGCATAGGTGAGGTTTCATTGATTCCACATTTTGCTCATGTGGAATAGTGCAGACTATAACGTCGTGGAGGAGTGTCCAATATATACATTCTCTCACAAAGAAATGACATAAAACTCCCACAAGCAAATGGCTTGAAGGTTTATATGTATGTTAGAATGAAACTCTTATTATTTTTTTGTTATTGCAGAATTTTGTTAAGTATATTTCAGATCCCTACCAATTCTATTTTCTATAGAGAAAGAAAGAGCTACAAAAATACAAACATGAATTGACTTCCTTGCGAGAACCCCACAGCGTGGAAACCATCCTTGAGATGAGGATCATCAGCCAGTTGTTTACAGGCATCATTGATCTGCTTGTTGGCTTCCATAAAATATCCATTCTCCAGGTCTTGAGCAACGGAATCTCCAATCATCAGGGACTTGACATACACCCCACTGATTTGTTCTTCAAGGAACTTTTTGAATGGTCCCAAACTATACGGGAGACAACAAGCATCACCTGAAAATTATTAAAAAAAATTTAATACTTCTCAAATTCATAGCCAAAGAAATTTATTTAGAAAGATGTGTACTTCTGTCACGTTTGTGTAAGTAAAGTGACTCTAGCAGGTGTGATTATGTAGATCGAACAAAGAAATCGATTATCTCAATTGGTCATTCAGAATGGTTGGCCCAAGTGGATTAGGCTTCCTCTGAAGTTTAGAAGTTTAATACCATATACTCATAAGTCTCCAAGAGGTTTTTTGTATTGGTATTTTATTATATAGATAACACTGACAACCCCCATATTATTTATCTAATAAAATGTCAATGTAAGTTGATAAGACACCAGTCTTCCAAAACTGGGAATTGCAAATTTGATTCCCTTTGGTATCTACAGTGGCTCAGATATTTTTATATTAGGTCCCCACATACGAAACCGGCGTTTTGCCGTACTGGCAACTTTGATCTCAAATATCTTCTCTTTGGTTAGGAATTCCAAATTCAAATTTATACAGCTATATACTCAAGTATTTGTGTTTCGAAAATTATAATTCATTTGTTTTTTCCTCAATTGTTTTTTTTCTTTGCGTCACTCAGTTTACAAAATGGAAAACTTGAAATATCGCGTTATTTACGAGTACGAGTTCCACCGTGGCACCAGTGCTGCAGAAACGGCTCGAAGGATTAATGATGTGTATGGCGACGGTGCCGCAAAAGAAAACACAGTGCGTTTTTGGTTCCAACGTTTTCGTTCTGGAAATTTCGACCTGCAGAACAAGCCCCGTGGAGAAAGTTGATAATGAAGAATTGAAGGCTATTGTGGAAGCGGATCCATCGCAAACCACGTCCGAGTTAGCTGCAGGCTGCGGTGTTAGTGATAAAACTGTTTTAATCCACTTGAAGCAAATTGGGAAGGTGAAAAAGCTTGAAAGGTGGGTACCTCACGAATTGAGTGAAGTAAATCAACAAACGCGCGTTGACTGCTGCGTTGCATTACTCAACCGGCACAATAATGAAGGGATTTTGAATCGAATCATTACCTGTGATGAAAAGTGGATCCTGTATGATAATCGGAAGCGCTCATCGCAATGGCTGAACCCTGCCGAACCAGCCAAACCATGCCCCAAGCGAAAATTGGCTCCAAAAAAGTTACTTGTGAGCGTTTGGTGGACCAGTGCTGGTGTCGTTCACTACAGCTTTCTTAAATCTGGCCAGACGATTACGGCAGATGTCTATTGTCAGCAACTGCAAACCATGATGGAAAAGCTAGCTGCTAAACAACCGAGGCTGGTTAATCGCTCTAGGCCACTGCTGCTTCATGATAACGCTAGACCACACACTGCACAACAGACGGCTACCAAATTAGAAGAGCTTCAATTGGAATGTCTAAGACATCCACCGTACTCTCCGGACCTTGCCCCAACAGATTACTATTTTTTTCGAAATTTGGATAACTTCTTGCAAGGGAAAAAATTCAACTCCGATGGGGCAGTCCAAACCGACTTCAAAGATTTTATTGATTCCCGTCCGAATGGTTTTTTTAGTAAAGGGATCGATGAACTACCTATGAGATGGCAAAAGTGCATAGATAGCAATGGTACATACTTTGATTAAATAAATATATTATATTAAAAAAAAATCAACTTTATGTTCCTCCCAAACAAAACACCAATTTCACATGTAAGGACCCAATATTTGTAACGTGTTATATGTTATTATTAAAAAAAATTTACTATTGAAAATATTTCACGACCGATGCTAACCAATTCAATTTTGGATAATGCCCTATAGACTAAAAAACGAGCTGTGCCAAACACAGTCTACAAAAAGCTATAGCATTTTTCCATGGTGGCAGGAGTTATGAGCATATTAAAAAAACCAGACAACTGGGTAACGGAATTCTGATTGCATTAGAAAAATGTGACAAAATTAGCCAAATGACAATACTTTATATTTTATTAAAATTTATGAGCATGATATACTCGTACATGAACACTATACTTCACATAAAGTTGAATGTGTTACTATCACATATCGGAAGATCTATAAAGTTTTCTTTGTTGTTCACCTTCTCTTATAGTAAGTTTTCTGCGGTTTACAGTTAGAACGTCCTTGAGGAAAGTCTGCTATCTAAACGGCGTTACATAAATTGTCATTTTATTATTATTATATTGACTATCTTATAATAACATTTTTTGGCTTTAAGAGTCATGACACAAATCATCATAGTGTGGGTGGATTGCCTATGTTATATAAAAAAAAAAACTGGTAAAACACTCAAGAGACAGAATTGGAAATAAAATATGAGAGAAGTATGTTAAAGAAGGCAGAAAATATGTTATTGGCGAGATCATGTTCAAAGAATGTACAGGACCCGGATTTCTCATATAGATTCTTGTGACTACCCCAATACAAGCTGACTACAAAGCAGACTCAAAATAAACGAAGAGAAAACTGGTAGTGCACATCCCAAAAATAATGTTGAAAAACAGAACAATAATAATAAAACGTGAAGTTACATTGAAGATAAAAAGGCCAGATTATATCACACTACAATTTCGCCAACTCAATTTTTACGATTATTATGTAATGAAGTGTTTGAATATTTTACAAATATGAGAAAATTGCAAAACTCTTATATCCACAAGTCATAAACTTGTTTTAGCTACATTGACTAAACTTTCTAAACATAATCATACAATAAAAACTTGCTCTCCAAACTGGTAAGGTATTACAGTTTTATCAGATGTATTAAAAGCGACATTTTTTTTTATTGTATTAATCTAGTCACTAGCGCTGAGTGTTGTGGTCCTCCCTGGAATTAAGTGTACCACCTGTCTCTATTATTCCTAATCCTATGCCATATTGAATGCAGCATTTAAGAGCATCCTGTTAACTCCTTTATTTGGTCCTTATAGGATACCTTCCTCTTGCTCACTTTCACATCTCCAGACCATCATTATTCTTTCTGGCAATATGTCCAGTTCTTCTCAGTGTCATGTCAGGTCCCCCCAACGTTGTATATCACCTGAGAGTAGGTATGTTTGTCCCCGGCAGTCCGAAAAAGATCCCCAAAGCTCCTTATACCAGTCCAATCACGTATATTGCGGAGCCAGGAGATTTGCCTCGTGCCAACACCTATTCGACCCTCTATTTTGCCTTGGATGACCAGGTGCAGTAATTTGTACTTTGCTCCTCTAAGTACATGACCTAAATAGGACACCTTTCGGATTTTAATATTAGTCAGCAACTCTCTATCAACTTTGGCTCTTTGAAGAACCCTTGTGTTGCTGACCATAACCATCCAGGGTATCCGTAGCATTCTCCGGTGCATCCACATTTCGAATGCTTCCAGTAGGTTCATGCAATAACACTGACCAAACGTAGCATGCAATAACGTAGCATACTCCATGCAATAACACTGACCAAACGTAGCATTCGACTAACCGTTGTCGAAGTTTCAAGTTTAGATTATCATCGCAGAATACGCTTCTCATTTTATTAAAAGCCGCATGAGATGATTCAATTCTGCACTCGACTTCCGTTTCTGGGTCGAGGTCTTCCACTAGGATACTTCCGAGGTCTCTTAGTATTCTTTAATTCTTTGATGATAGAAATGTTGATATGCTTTGAAGTCCATGGAATATGGAGCATCCGCCTCCAGCACAATATCTTGAAGGAATCTATCATGTTTCTTTCTTTTTTCTCACAATCCATATTTTCACTCCATGTAGTGCTATAGCTATAGAGAATACTATTAGTATTATTCTATTCTAAATACTCCAATTGAAATTTTAAAATCTTTATTGTTATCTTGTAAAAGTAAAATTTATGATTAGAGTAACATTATTCGTGATCTGGTTCTTGTACTACTACTGACTTCTAACACCCTTTTTGTTCTAAACACATAGATCCTCCATCCAAGACAGTCTACAGCTCGGCACAGAAAATGTCCTTATTCTAACATCTTGTGGATAGTATACAATGGGCATCTGATTCATTACATTTCTACTGTACAAAGAAACAACGTGGCTTTTGGCCAGCTACCTTCTTAATACTAACTCCAGCGCTTTGCTCATATTTTGATTGTTTCGAGCAAAAACAATAACCATGAGAAAGAGGAAAGAAACAAACATGATAAATGCCTTTGACATGTGGTGTTGGAGGTGGATACTCTATATCTCAAAGCCCCCAAGGCGCACCAACGTCTCTATAATCCAAGAATTGGAGATTACTGAAAGACTTTCGACAACATGCAGAAAAAGAATCATAACGTACTTTGGGCATGTTGGGAGAAAGAATGATGAAAGTCTAGTGACCATGGGGAAAGTTGAGTGAAGAACAAGAGGAAGGTCTCCTAGGCGATGGACAAATCTCAGAATTGAGCACATGATGAAAAAAAAAAATTGAAATATAGTCAGAGGTAAATCACTGTTAATGATAAAAATTAAACTATGTTTGCAGTTAAAGAAATATCACATTTAAACTGCTAACTTAATAAAAGTGACTGTTACGAAACTGTACATACAAAATCTATTCATTGAACAAAATGAAACAAAGCAGGATTATTATTTCTATGATAATTGAAAAAGTGAGTTGAAATTGAAACTAAATATGTTGTATACAACTGCCGCGCAATATCAACTGTAGCACAAATGACAATACATAATAGTGTGTTGGTAGCCACCATGATGTATGGAAGTTAAACTTGGACTTGGCAGAAGAAGGATAAGAGTAAGATTAATGCTTTGGAGATGCACGCATTAAGGAAATTTTTTGAGGTGTCAATATTTGAAAGAAGACATCGGAAATTAATGCACGGATAAAATTGATGTTTTAAGTAAGATGGAGAAAGGAGCTTTAAGATGGTTTGGACATGTGGAGAGAATGAATGATGAAAGAATAAATAAGTAAATGTACAAGTCAGAAGTGCAATGTGTGTGTGAAAGTGGTAGACTGATGAAAACGTGGCTGGATCAAATGGACCTGATTTTGAAAGAAGGTTAAGTGAGAAGTGTAAATTGTGCATGACGAAATGTATAAATGTAGAGAAGACTAAAGTTGTGTGCTTGTATAGAAAGGTTTAGAGTTCTGTTATCTCTGTCTACCGCAAAAGATACACGGCGTGATGATATGTATGTATGTAAATATATTATAAACCCGGAGGCCATTTTTAAAAACCAATGTCTCTGGATAATCATACAATTAAAATTTTAATTGTCAGAAAAGCTTATTAAAAAAGTCAATTCACGCATCAAGGTCTATAATTGACATCTCAGCAAAATTGCGTGACAAGTTTCAATTATGTATTATACAAAATCATAAGAATGATTGTACAATCACCACCGGCAAATTTATCGAAGTCTAAAATAAAAACTAATGACAAGTTTCATTATAAGAACAATAAGTAAGTCTATCATATAATTTGATTCCATCAATTATAAAAGGGTCAACCACAGAAAAGTTTAAATAAACAAAATTATTCCTAACTTACCCATCCCATGCCACATAACAATAGGTGTTGCGCCATTGCAAATTTGAAAACTCAATAAAACAATGAAAAATTGTTTCAGCATTTTAATTTTGAAGATTTATTTCAGTTAAATTGTATGTAACGAGTTGTATTCATCAATGAATGCTAGGCAGTAATGCCGATAACATTTGCTTTTCCCTTTTCACAGTCGTCAATCGCGAAATTGACGAGAAAATTATATTCAATTACTTCAAGAAAGTCAACTCAAATGTCAGTATGAGCCAATATCAACAAATACAGCTGATGTTAGTGTTACCAGTACTAATAAAAAATCCTTAAAGTTTCGAATTTAAATGGAAAAATAATAATTTAATAATAAAGGACAATTAATATAGCACCGTTTAGAAAGCAAACTTTTCAAAGATGCTTTAACTCGGGATTCGAACTCACTATATTACAAAATAAATATACATATATAAGTCGAGTATAAAGATACGAAGGTGAGGGCAGCAGTTATTAGATAAGGTGCTTCCCCACACCTGCATATGTTTATAAAAACATATTTGGTAAGAAAATCGCAGAAAACTTACCAAGGGAAGACGAGTTACAAATAAACTGTAGATCTTTCGATATGTGACAGTTACACATTCGGCTTTAGGTATAGTGTTATATTCGTGTATAGTGTTTATACAATATATAATCGTGAATGTTATCAAATAAAAATTTAACAATTAAAAAAATATATATGGAATTTCTAGTACATGTAAAATAAAATTATTTTTCATTATTTTCAACCCCAATTACACTATTCTTAACTCGTTTTCACTGTTGAATTTGGTCGTACGTTTATATTTACTTATTTCCCCAATATACTCGTAATTTAATGATTTAACATCATTAAAAGAGCTTATATATTATTATGACAAAAAATCAAATAGTATAAACTTAAGAAATCTTCGTACATTTAATAGATATTCCATATTATAGGACCAACCACTCTAAAATACTGTTCGAGTTAACCTGGTATGTTTGCCCGATATATCTCAACCAGGCGTCTAGCATTATGAAAACTTACTTATGTCAATGAAGCTCGTCTCTCAGATATCATATTCTTAATATACTCGTACAATACCGCTATGTATTGTGACACTACAAACATATACCTCTTAGCGGGTCTTACGTATCATAAACTATCTTACAACATTTACGAAGACATTTTATTAATTTAACATATACGTACATATGTATATGTGAACTTCTTTTCTTCTCCCTGGCTCAATCCCAACTCACTGTCTGCGAAGACTGTTGGGGTCGGCTCTCCTCGTCCTCAGGTTTTACGCTCTTCTGTCCCGGACTACGTCCCCCAGGCCGTGCCTCTGCATCAGGTTATTTTTTTGCACCACCCACGAATTATTTGGTCTTCCTCTAGTTGTTATTCGAGGAAGATCCATGGAGATTGCCTGGTTCACAATGTGATAGGGTGCTCTGCGTCCAACGTGCCCATACCATCTCAATCGCCTCTCCTCCATCTTGCTGTTGATGTCTGTAACACCTAGGCTTCCACGAATGCGTGAACTTTTTATTTTGTCTCTTAGGGACACACCAGCTGACCATATTAGCATGCGCATTTCAGCAGTTTCTAGTTGCCTGAGTAAGAGTTATACATCGTCCAGCATTCGGAGCCATGGAGGAGTGCGGGTCTGACAATCGTTTGGTATACTTTTCCTTTTAACTTTACTGGCATTTTCGGATCACATAGAACTCCCGTCATTGATCTAAACTTCACCCATCCCACACTAATTACATGTGTTACATCTACTGCACATCCTCCATCGCTATGGATGAGTGACCCAAGATACTTAAATGAGTCACAATTTGGTAATGTTTCTCCTTCCATTTGCATTACGGGAGTGACAGCATTTGTGTTCTCTCAAATGGTAGGTACAGATACTCTGTTTTCTTTCTGCTCAGTCTCAATCCATTGTCCTCCAAGATTCCTCTCCACCTTTCCAGACTATTTTTCAGGTCTTCATGTTTTTCACTTATTAATACGATATCGTCTGCAAATAGTAGGATCTTTAGGAGACTGTTCATTTCCTGGTTATAGTTCGGAAATTCTAGGATGAGTCCTGTGACAGCTCACAAATTTGCCCCAATATAACCTTGTAACGATGTTCAGTAATTTTATTTATTTTATCAACTTAAATATAAGCTTCAATTCTAATAAATAGCAAGTTATTTAGGTAAATACATTACATAAGGTTGTATTGGGGCAAATTTGTGAGCTGTCACAGGATTCATTCTAGAATTTCTGAACTATAGTCAAATAGTCCATGACTAAGATGAACAGTAGCGGACTGAGTACCGATCCTTGATATACCCCCACCTTTATAGGAAATTCCGGTGAAGTTCCCAAAGTGCACCTCACTTGCGTTTTCACGTTATTATACATATCCTGGATGGCAAGTACATACTTTTGTGGTACACTATGTGCTATAAGTGCTGCCCACATCAGGCTTCTAGGGACCCTGTTAAATGCCTTTTCAAGATCGATGAAGACCATATGAAGATCTTTCTTGGCATCACGGTGTTTTTCGACAAGGATTCTAACGGTTTGGATGGCGTCTACAGTTGATTTTCCCGATACGAAGCCACACTGGTTGTCATGTATTGTATTTCCACCAAATTCCTGATTCTCGAGTTTATAATTCGTTCATAGATTTTCATAGTGTGGGATATTAGCTTGATGCCTCTATAGTTATCGCATTTCCGGGAATCTCCTTTGTTTTTGTAGAAGGGAAGGAGAAAGTTTCTTCGGAATTCATCTGGCATTGGGGCTCCGGTCAATATTTTATTAAAGAGCTTACACAGCCAATTATGTTCCAATTCACCGCATTCTTTCCAAAATTCAGTTGGTATATTGTCTGGTCCTACTACTTTTCCTGTTTTCATTTGACATATGGCCAACCCTACTTCTGAAGGAGTAATTTCTACAATTGACCCAAAGATTTTTTGTTCTGAAGAATATGAGGTTCTCGGAAATTCTTCATTTAGTAGTTCTAAATAGTACTCTTTCCATATGTATATGTGAACGACCCATTGGTTTGCATTAAAATTTTGGCAACCTGGTTTATTAAATCTAACTACTTTATTAAGCTCACTTTGCTTTGGCATATGATTAAAAGCATGACTTCACGTTTTTATTCATATTCATAACACTTGTTTATTTACTTTTATATTTTCAGGTAAAAAAAATCTAATTTATGTCCGTATTCTATCATCAATTTCCACCAGGGCTCATTCCAGGCACTCAGAATTTAGATCAAATTCTCTCTTTATATGCGGTCTAATAGAGAGTGAGAAGAAAGTGCTCATGCTCAGGATATCTTTTTAAGTAGAAGGGGATGCGTGGATCAGTTTTTGTCTTTGCGTATGCTTGTGGAAAAATGTATGGCAAAAAAGTATTTTATGCTTTTGCGAACTTGGTAAAAACATATGACAGCGTGATAAGAGACAAACTACGGAAAATATTGAATAAATATGGTGTGGAACGTAAAGAAGTACGTCGTATTGCGTCATTATACGCTGAAATAGAGCACGTATAAGAGTAAATGGTACCGTGACTGAATGGTTTAATATTTCGATAAGGGTAAAGTAAGAATGCGTTATGGCACCCTGGTTGTTCAATATTTATTTAGATTCATGAGTGAAAAGACTACAGAGGTCAATTGGTGGCATACAAATGTCAAATGGTAAAATACGCGGATTGCTGTACGCAGGTTATATCATCGTATTGGTGGAGAGTGAAGGTGCACTACAATTTGATAAGTGAACTGTGTGACAAATGCGAAAAGAAAGATCTGAAAACGAATGTTGCAAAATCCAAAGCAATGGTGGTAGAAAAGTGTGTTAGGAAAAGTAAATGCGACATATGGGTGAAAAATTAAAGATTGCAGGAAGTTGAAGAATTTTGCTATCAGGATAGTATATTTTCAGATGATGCAAGAGCTAAGAAGGATATCAAATGGCGTGAAGCATTAGGAAACAAAGTCAATGAGGCACTAAAACATATATGCTCGAACCGGACAGTAAAAAAATCTGCTCAGATGTCCACAACAGTATTTTGGTGCAAATTTTAATGCATGGGAGTGAAACTTGGACGTAGAAAAAGACTGAGAGAAGCCGAATAAATACCGTAGAGATGCGTGTATTGACAAAAATACATGGAGTGACAATGTATGACAGAATAATGAATGAAGTTATTAGGGATGACTATGAACTTAAGGAAGTAAGATGAATAAGAGTACGTTGAGATGGTTTAGGTATGAAGAACACATGAATGAAGAACTACAAACAAAACAGGTATACAGTGCAGATGTGAGTAGAAGGCGTATAAGAGAAAGATCAGTGATATAGTTGGATCAAGTGAATGATATTCTGAATTAAAGAAAAGTTGTATGAGAAGTGTATATAGATGTGGAAGAAGAATGCGTGTCGAGTCAAGAAAGTATGGCACTCTGTCTTCTCTGCCTGACCCGACAGGGTAATGTCGTTATGGTATGTAAGTACATATGATATATGTATTTTAAGGTTCCTAAAAATATTTTAGAGTGCGTTTGTGATACCTAGTTTAAATTTTCAATGATAATGAACAAATGTAATTCAAAATTAATTTTTCATTTAACTCTTTACCTTTATGGGACTAGCATTTATTATTTAACTTCCAGTAGAATTTTGATATTTTGCATCACACACCAATTCAATAATTTTAAAGCTCAAAGAAAAAGTTAACGGTTCGTTTTTTCCAAACAGTATAATTTTCTTAAAATTTTGAAAAACCTTAAATATAATTAAAATTGTTTATTTTTATCACAAGAAGTTTTAAATAACTTATATTAAAAATCATAAACTGTCCAAAACATAGTATGTATAGTATGTCTTATGTTTTATTTTTATCGATATTTCTTAAAACTATTTGTGCGAAATCATAAAGGAAAAAGCAATAATAATGTATGTATGTGAAATATATTTATTTTTCAAAATAAAACATTACTTTTACATAAAAATATCTTACATCTATGATTTACAATACATATTAAAATAATGAGATTTTTTTACATTTTCTATGAAATGTTGGGATTCAAACTTTGGTTTATCTTTGACCTGAGTTTTCTTATTTTATACAGCATTTCTTAAATATAAATAATGCAGTGTTAAAAAAATCCTTTTAGTATATTCAATTAATCATTAGTGTTTTGATTTCAGTAAGATTAATTAAAATACACATATTTTTTAATAGTACGACCACATGTTATATAAATATATGATATACAATTTAGTATGATTATAAACATGTCATGCCAAATTGTATAATATATCATTCGCAAGAACTATCAATGAAAGAATAATGCAATTTTAAGTTCGTTTTTTAAAGTCCACATAAGCTTAAATATTACAAAATAAGTTTGCGGCCCCTCAAAACTTCGTAAAAGAAATAATTTAACTATAAGATGGAAAAAATATCAATTAGTTATTTTGTTTCAAATAATTTTATTTTGAAAACATTCGATGCAAAATAATTTTTACCGTGGTGCAAAACGAGTTAAAAAAATATAAAAACTTTAATTTGGGGAAAATATTTGCAGCATGCAGCACATAATTTCTCGAGGTAATTTTGTTCATTAAAAGCGGCGGGAACAATTTAACAAATTGAAATTATGCATTTTAGTGAGTTTTGTATATTTTTATCACATTCAGTATTATTTATTTTTAATCATAATATTTTAATCCTTTAAAGTTATTGTCAAAAATATCCATAATTAAACAATCACGCCTAAAACCTAAATTTCAATATTATGATGGAAACGTACATATATTTTTTTTTTAGTCAAGCATTCATAATGTCTCTCTCTCTCTCTCTCTCTCTCTCTCTTTGAATAATGGCCGTGAACTAAGCATTCATAATGTCACAATAACGTTATTTTCTTCTGCTGTAGACTCTAATTGAATGAGTATACGCCAGTGTCAAAGTTATGAAAATACTAATGGATGTTATGCACCATCAAAAAACCGCTTATATTTTTCCAAATAATGTTTATATTTTTATAAAACCCACGCTGACATTTATTCATTTCTTTTCTAGCCTAAAAATAATACCCTAAAATATTTCTATGGAATTAACTAATGCAATTGATGCTATCAATATATAGTATATATATATGGTACATTGTATGGAATTTAGCACCAAGTCTAGCGAGCTTGTTAATTGAATATTATTTTAAAGAACGGTAACTATAAATATCTTATCGAACAAAAAAATATAACTTTATTACTTGTGGGGATATAATATATATCGAATAGCAGACATTTGTGACTTATTAATATATCTCTACCTAATAAACATTATCGCATAAGACTAACATAAGAAAATAAACGTTCTTCAATAAATGCACTTCAATGTGATACGGCGTAAACGAATCAGATCCAAATTCTGTACTCGTTCTTGCGCTGTTTTTAGATAGCTGATGTTTGGCAGCGGCATATTAGCAAGAACTGGAACTCATTGATATTGAAGTTGGCTTCAGATTCCTGCTGATAATCTTCAATGCTTTAACAGTGTACCCATAATCATAATCACTCTATACGCCCCATCAGGAACACAAGGATGCTATAAAACGCCTCCATCCAGATCGGTTCACAGCCTGACACTTCACGTACTCCCATGTCCATGTAACACCGATGTACTCGTATGATGTAAGATAGGCGTCCCATTTGTCAAGTTTGCTGTGGACGATAAAATGGCTTAGGTCTTGACCGACTACCAGACGGCATCCTTATTACGTGGCAGTTGTATTGACGCTTATTAGCTGCTTATCCAATTCTTGGAACGCTTTTAGAGTGATAAATATAATAAAACAGCACTATATAAGTTCTTATTGCTTTTTTTAACAAAGACTTTAGTAGTTCCAATATATAGTGGTTTCCCTATCATATTCTTCAATGTACTTATATTACATGACGTCACGTCATTTTCCTGTCGGGCTAGGCAGAGAGGGCAGAGTGCAAGACTCCTATTTCGACACACACGTTACGCCTCTTCCACGTCCATACACGTGCCTTTTCTACAACTCCTATAATTTATCTGACATTTTACATTTCACAATATAACTCCCTTGATCTAACCATACTTTCCTTGGTCTTCCTCTATCGTGCCTTCCACTCACATTTGCACTGTATATTTTTTTCATACATTCTTTCCACGTGTCCAAACCTTTTCAGAGTACTCTTCTTGAGAAATAGACGACTTTCATAGCAGAGTGATAAAACGTATATCTTCAATCCGGGTTCTGTTCCCGATTACATTAAGATTTACAGAATTTCGTCGGTTTTTCTTAGAGAAGTTCAAAAAATTTGAAAAACTCATATCCAGAATTTTCATTATATGATGATTCAAAATATGTTTTTATTGGTTGATAATGAGCTCATAATCTGGTGCTCATTCTTGCGATGTTTTTGAAGTTTGTCATCTCCGTATATGCAAAAACTAGAAGACAGTCATGTTGAAGTAAGTTCCTGTTAATAATCCTCAAAACACTTCATATTTTCATAAAATTATAACCACAATAAAATACACAATTTCCCATATCCATTAGATACTGTCTGAAGTATTTTGTGAAATTGGACGGAATACAATAACATGAGATGAGATATATTTATCTCATAACTTAGGAACATCTTTGGCACAGCACAAAATTGACAGAGAAAATCTTCCCGAGATTATAAAATACGGGATACTTCATTGTCAATCAATAGGGGTGTAAACGAGAGGTCATCATCGCCATATTCTAATTTTGATGGCGCCTCGAACAGCGCTTTTCGTGGTGATGGAGACATAAATGACTCGTGAAGCACATTCCTGTTGAAATGTCCTTTCACAGGAGTGGCCCTTCTATAATATCCATAGTTTGCAGATCCAGAGTCGTCTGCCCTCCTCATGGAAGATGCACGTCTTGATCTCAAAACCGGATTGAAGGCTTTAGGGTTGGGCGGAGTTTTGTCGACTAGAGGCAAACTCTGAGATGATCTGAAACAAAAAAATAGTATTATAAGTATAACTATAAGTATTATCATTAAAAGCGATTCAGTGTTGTTAGCTCACGGCGGTTTAAGGCCAAATTCATACTTGGCCTCGATCATGCAACGCGAACTGCACAACGATTAACAAATGGTCAATGAAGCTCGACGACCCTCGTGGCCTTGGTAAGACGCTGGTTTACCGATCTGGGGGTAACGGGTTTGATTCTCGTGATATCCAGATTTTATTAAAAAAAGGTTCCAGTCTATTTTTTCACTTAAGATTTCTTCAACATATTTCAGGATGGTTGGAATAATATACCGGATGGAATAAATACGCAAGATTGTTTTCTACACAACGAAAGTGTAGTAAAAATGCAGGCAGGTAACCTAACAATCTAAATTGTCACATCGTATTTATTTTTTATATACACGCTCTATCGTACCGCTGGCAAGCCTAGGTCAGCTCAGTCAGCTCTTGAGCAACTAGTTATATGATCAACTGAGAATCTACTCAAAATAAATAAAGTCAACGAAGGCTATATTCAATTGGAGATATTACAACAACAAAAAATATGGAAGTGATACCATAAATGGTCGGTCGCCTTCTTCTTGATTTTCCCCCTGTCAAATGAGCAACAAGAAAACAAACTGATATATTCAAAATTCCACTTAAAAGTAAAAATTATCAAAAATGTACCTTTTTGGGGTCTTATGGAGCAAGTGTAAAAAATGTTACTTTGTGGTCTTATGGAACAAATGTCAACATTATTACTTTGTGGTCTTATATAACAAGTATTAAAAATAACAAGCATCAAAAATATTACTTTTTTGGTCTTATGGAACAAGTATCAAAAATGTACATTTGTGGTCTTATGGAACAAATGTCAAAAATATCCCTTGGTGGTCTTATATATAAATATCCCTTGGTGGTCAAAAATATCCCTTGGTGGTCTTATTTATAAACAACCTACAAAATGTCACTTCATGGTATTTGCATCACGAAGTGAAATAGTTATCGTAAATAATTTCAAATCTTTATTTATTTATATAACTGTTTGTGTTCACAACAATTTATGCAACGTGAAAGCATTCAAGAAGCTTATCTCTACACCTGTTTAGATTTGATAAGCATTTAAATGCTGCATTGTCTAATCAGCAAACTCTGTTATAATGCTAGCTCATGCACGGATTGATAATTTACTCTTGTTCACTAGAAGTGATGCTACCATGTATAATTTATATTCTGGACATAATACATTTCATTGGTTGAAAGCATAAATTGTGTGTTTGGATATGAAACTGTGGGTGTCTGTTCTATTTGCCTGTCCCGCAAGAGATACGGTGTGGTTAAATGTATATGGTATATGAACGCATAAAAATAATGTAGACATTTTTTTGACGTCGGCATCAAACGTAGATGAAAAAAGAAATGTTAGCGCGGCTCTATAAAATGTACATGTTATTTAGATTAATTTAGATAAGAGCCATTAATATGAATGATACATACATATATACAACCACGCCGTTTCCCTGTCAGGGTAGGCAGAGAGGAGAGAGCACCAGAGTTTCCTATCGTGGCGCACATTTTTCGCCTCTTCTACATCCATATATATTTTCATACAACTCCTTAAGATTATTCTGACTTTCAACATTCCCTTCTTTCAAAATATCATTCACTTGACACATATATGTTATACTTTGTTTGATCACTCCTCTACCACACCTTTCAGTCACATTTGCATTGTATATTTGTTATACATTTTTTTGCTATAAAAAAGCGTTATACAATCCATATATTTATTAAGATCAACATTCATTGTTGAAAAAGACTGAAAGGAACCAAATAAATGCTGAAGAAATACGTGCACTCAGAAAAATACACGGAATGATTAGAGATTAATGTGAACTTAAAGTTGTGACATGACTGTGGTGTGTCGAGTAAGATGAAGAAGAGCATTGTGAGATAGCTTGTTATTTTAGATTGAAAAGTAGCTGTAATAGTGATATTTTTCAAAGAAGCTGTAATAATAATATTTTTCAAAATAGCTGTCAGTGCTATTTTTTAAAGTAACTTAAACAACCATGGGAACATCTTTCAAATGGCAAGTGTAGTTAGTAGTTACATCATAGTAACGACCTCCATTGCCTTGTTGGTAAGACACTTAACTTCCACCGTGAAGTTTAAGGTTCAATTCCCCGTGGTACCTGAAGAAGAATAAAGAAAAAGGGTTCTAGTCTGATAAAATAGTTCGTCTGGTGACAATAATCGCGTGCTAGACATGTGAGAGTATTATTACCTCTTCAAGTGCGGTAGTATTGTTAACACGTGCGATTACGAAGAATGAGTTGTGTGCCTACTCCAGCGATTCTCAGCCTGAACACTCGACCAACAGAGTCGAAGACAGCTCTTTAATATGCCTGAATCAACAATTCGGATATGTTGAAGAGTTGCATATGAATGAATGAATGAATGAACATCGACACCACCTTTGTGTACAACTGACCCTACCTGAAAACTAGATTAATGATATGGTAACTTGCAAATATATTACGTCGTAGAGTGATGAAAAAGGTGGCGTGCTATCGCGTCTAGAATATAAATAACTCTTGTGAAAAATTAAACACTCACTGATCATAATTAAAATGTAGTTAAAATCTATAATGTATCGTTGATAAATAAATGAACAAAACGATTGGTTATTTTACTTTATCTTTTATCGCTTAATAATCTGAACGTTTCAGCCGTTTTATCAAAATTTACTTCCGATAACGATATTAAAGTATAAATTTAACAAAAACACGAAAATCCTAAATTCATGAAATTAATCATACAAAGGGTACAAAGCACTCTCAACAGGGTGAATTGCGTAAACCAAAAAAGTAGGAACTCACTATATTATGACACAGTGTAACTAAGTTGTCCACGTCGTTCAAAACTAAATTCAAAGAGATTCTATTGAAAAGAAATAATGTGGCATTTATTAAAACCGGTTTACAGCCCCCGTTCCACTTCTGTTTTACAATAGTATTATATAATTTGAATATTCAAGACCCCTGACATTCACCTGAAAGCGACAGATTGTACATCTAAAATACCTACAGAAGCCCCCTTCACAGGGGCGAATTAAGATATTTAGTGGCCCTAAGCACTTTTAGATTTTGGTACCCCCCCCATTCGTTCATTCATTCAGAGGACAATTTTATATAGCACTGTTTAGAGAGTCAACTCTCGTCAAAGGCGTTCGGGACTCGAACCGAAATTAACGCAGATATAACAGCGTCCAGCACCCGACTTGTCACCAACTGATTATCATCTTTTCAAACATCTTGATCTCTTTCTTCGAAATAAAACATTGATAAATCAAGAGACCATAGTTAACACATTTTATTTATTTTAAAGACGTTGAGTTTTATTAGAGAGGTTTATCTATAGTTTAGTATCACGTTGACAATTTTTTTAATATGAATGGTGCATATTTTAACTAAATTAAATATATTTTTTTACTATATTGTATTTTCATTTCACCATTAAAAATCGAACATTTCATGTGGTACAACCTAATATATAAAAATGTACTTTATTGGAAAACAAGATACTGCGGATGATACTTGATCTATGAGCAGGAAGAAGTTAAGAAGTAATAAATAGATCAATATCTAGTCTGTATAACCTGTATCATGAATCATGTATGTGTACATATAACACATTCTTTGTATACAGTACATGCAGAAAGATAATGAGGCTTTAAGTGAACTAAAAACTATTTTTTTAAACTGGTTTCAGTGGGAATCGACCACGCTACCTCCGGGTTGAAAGATAGGCATACCATATTATTAATATATCTAATTTAAAGTATAAACAATAATAAACCGAAAATGAAAATTGTAATTCATTTTATCAAACACTGTTTATTCCACTTTTTTGTAACGGTATAACTCTACCGGTTTTAAGGCTTTCACCTCATCTTCAGGGGAGCACAAACAAGATTAAATTATGTTCGAATTGGTACCGATATACACGCTTCTACGGTTGGGGACTAAGGGCTGAGGGAAGCATGGGACGATCTCGGCCAGCAGCGGAGAGATTTTTGGGATATGTGTGTTTACCAGATGCTCGCCTCGGTGTATTGACTTAGAAATTTTGGCCGAGATCGTCCCATGCTTCCCTCAGCTTTCAGTCCCCAACCCGAATGTCCCTAACCGTTGAAGCGTGTATATCGGTACCAGTTCGAACATAATTTAGCCTTGTTTGTGCTCCCCTGAAGATGAGGTGAAAGCCTTGAAACCGGTAGGGTTATAGCGTTACAAAAAAGTGGAATAAACAGTGTTTGATAAAATAAATTACAATGTCTTTAAACCTCCACAACGTTAATGCCTTAACTTTAAACAATATACGAAAATGAAAATTTATTTTTCGAAATAAAACAAAACCTACAGAAAGATGAAAAATATTTATTTTATATTCTCCCACTTTATTTATGAAAAGTTTTCTGCTACTTTTTTAATTATAAAGTCTGTGATCAGATCCTCAAAACTACGTTAATTACGTAACATATTCGCTTCTATACTTAGTAGAAATAATGCATCCAATCTGCTTTGTACGATATAAGAAAGTGTCCACCTTCCCTTGATGCCTTAAACACTTGCTTTTTTTTGCTTAGTGGTTAAACCAGCCCTGCCCCTTCAACACGTTACAACAATGTGGCAGTCCACTCCTCGTTCAAAGTCGATAAATCTTGCTAATTTATTATGCAACCATTTGCTACAATCGGCATAAGCGATTATCATGATATTGTGTAATCAATTTGTACGTCATTCAATATCCCTCGCAATTCTTTCATCATCTGAGAAAATACTACCTAAATAGCAGAATGCTCTAATACTCGTATTATGCGTCGTTCAATATTCCTCGTAACTTTCATCGTCTGAGGAAATACTACCTAAATAGCAGAATTCTTCAACTTGCTCTTACGAGTATCTTTCACATACTCGTATGTCGCATTTACTTTTCCTTTCACGCAACATTCATTCTCAGATCTTTCTCTTTAGATATCTCATATAATTTGCTTATCAGATTTGCAATTCATCCTCATTCTCCGCTAACACCATCATGTCATCAGCATAAGTAGAAGTAGTTTACTTTAAAATGTTCTGTGTATAATTAATTTATTTAAATAAACTTGGATTCTGAAAAAAACTTATCTTAATCGCGAATTACGCGACACTTTGCAAACTGAAGGTCGTTTGAATGATTCCGATTAATTTATTCAGGCGATTTAAAAATTTGAGGCTCCCTAGGATCAGTGGAATGTTGCCAGAACTGAAATTACAATTCTAGATTCCCGTGGCCTTGATGGTTAGACAAGTATCTTACAGCCCGTAGGTTTAGTTCCCGCTGGTTTATTTTAGGTAGATTTCAATTTAAATATTACGTATTGCAGAGGGTTTCATGTCGCAACTTCCTGAAAAGTTCAATGCACTTTCTTCGATATGACCAGATGACTTCAAAACTACTCGCTGTTAAAAAGTGTATCTATATATTAATTATCGGCGTATAATGAAATGTTTCCAATAGAAGTATGCAATTTGTTCGAGAGAAATGCTCGAGTACCAACAAAATAACATAAAATGAGAAATACCCTTTTCTTTCACACATGGACAAAATCTTCCTGATTACTGCAGCCAGTGCCGAAAGGGCTTGTTTTATTATCTATGTGTTTCAGTGTTTTTCACTTAACACATGTACTGTATACCTAATAGTAGCGAATTAGTACATTAGTGTGATATTTTATTTATTTATTGAAACATTTCATTAAACTTTTTGGCAGATTTCTGTCCAAGAGTAATATTTTCAGCCAAATAGGAAGCTGTTTGAAATACTCGTATTTACATTAAAGTGGACTCTCGATTATTCGGGATTCGAGTGAAAAATTAACTCGGATAAAAAAACTCCGAATAATCTCAAAAAAAATTATTCTTCATACTTAACCTTGTTTTTCCTTCTCTTCACTTTTCGGCAAACGCAGATTTCGCAATATTAGCTTATCGAGAAAGGTTATTATCTTACTATTGCTACAAATAATCGAAAAGGTTTTTAACGCTAGTTGATCGTTTGATATGTAAAACTACGTATCCAGATAAATTATCATCTGGTTTTATCCGATCGCGTACAGATTCGGATTTTTTACTACCCCAGATAATGGATAATCTACTGTATACATTATATTTCCCTTCAGTGACGTAGCATGTTTCTTGGTTCTCCTTATCCTTCATCCCTATAACCCCTCCTTTCTCTAAGTCGCAGATGAAATTGTTAAATTTGTAAAATTTAAATAATCAAATGATTCATGTGTTTTTTTAAACGTACAATTACTTATTTTATCATATTGTTCTTTCATCCAACATTAAAAACAAAATTCTTAAAAAAAATGTCGTTGGGCAATTGTACATTGAACATTAAAGTTTTTAAATAAATAAAGTTTTACATTTTAGTTTTATTGATGAATATAAAGGTATTAAATAGATCGACAAGATTAAAAGAAGATAGGAATAATTTAATAATTAGGAATAATTTACGTACCTATAGATTATAAAAATTAAAAAAGAAACTGTTATTTACTTAAGTAAATACAGTCATTCTAGGTCGCGTGATCGGCCATGATCAATGAGTTTATTTGCGATAGTCGACTAATACACTCCTTTCATTAAAAAGTGTAAAACCTATATTTGTATTTTCAAAATCGTATGTTGTGTAGTATGAACAGATATGTCTGACAAAATTATTATTTATTTATTAGTTTGTGTGGTATGAATCATTATTGTTGCAGAAGTGGATTAGTCATTTCTGTTACGAAACCGCAGCATTTCTTTAAGCGTTTCAGAACATATCACCGATAGCGGATTTAAAATATTCTTTTCAATCATGTGCAGATGCGGGTAAGTCTAATGACCGTAACAGCTTCCTTCCTATCATTATGGCTGTTAATAATTATTCAAAAATCATACCTTAAAATATTGTAATAAAAATTTAATTAAAAGACAGAAATTAAGAGGGGGGGAATTGGATCGAAATTATACAATGGAGAGATATTTCATAAGTAGTTCTCTTTTCTTTGATTTTGTGAATTGACGAGTGCTATTTTGTGGCTACGAATGACGATTCTTTGTAAAATGAATGCTTCTAATTTAAATGTTCTTTTTTTGGTGTACTGTGTTTATTGAGAGGTTTTTGCTTATGACTGCTTTATGTGTTTATTTTTTCTTTGTTATATTTTATGAAACCTACCCGTCTTAAGATAGACACACGAGTGCGTCTAGTAAGGCAGGGGAGTACTTTATAAATTTCATTATAAAAATTAAAAGGGATATTTTTTTAAATGTAAGAGATGAGAAAATTTTTGAGATTATAATTAATATTTCTTTAATTTTTTATTTAACATGGATAAGGATGAAGCAGATTTTAACAAGTCGACAAGATCGTTCATAATTCAAGCTGAAAGAACCGCAAAAGATGATGTGTAGAAACATATATTTGCGTTGGTATACAAACGATTTTCACGTTACCAGATCGGAGGACAGTCCATTTTCAAAAAAAAATCCTGTAGGTTGCTGAGGGCAGTTCGGATTGTTTAACACTCTAAAGATGATTGATATAGCATAAAGATTAATTCACTGTCTCAATTTAACCAATTGGAGTTTAGTATGATATTCAACTTCAAACATGATCAGGACCTCTTCAGTCTATCCAACAAATCCTCACTAGTATCAAAATAGCAAACATGCTCGTAGTGTAATATTTCTCGAGTTTTAGCATGAACACTGTGGAAATTAATGTTTATTCAAATATAATCAAAAATTTAAACACTGCATATCCACTTACTACAATATATATATTTAACCCGACTAGTTTCAAGTCATATGCGACTCATCTTAAGTGTAAATACCCTTGCAGTGTAATCCAGTTCGGAGTACTCCTGAAGATAAGTCGCGTATGACTTGAAACAAGTTGGGTTAAATATATATTTCTAGTGGATAAAAGTGTTTCAATTTTCAATTATATTTGAATTCCCGTAGTGAATTAATTGTAAAATGAGGTGATGTCATGCAATGCAATAGTGATCTATTGTAAAATGAGGTTATGTAATGTAATGGAATAGTGATATTTTTTTAAATTGTAATATTATAAATTTTATAAAGGTTCTAAAATAAGTAGGCAAAAACTTTATCAGCAATGGATCTTGCTACTTCAAACAAAATATAAAAAGAAAAGTAAAATTTAAATAGAAAATCGAAATGCAATGTCCAAAATCTACAGTAATATTAAAAAACAAAGAACTCGATAATCATTCAAAGTCGAATATATCGTTTTTTTTCAAATGTTTTCCCAACTGAATACTTATTTTCCCGTATTCAAGATTGTCTTGTTTCACAATTTAATCCTAACCTAAAAAAATATTATTTTTTTAGGATAGAATATGGATTAAAAGATGATGCAGTGCTAAAGATGAAGAAACATTGAGATGGTTCAGCCACGAAGTAAGAATGAATAATGAAAGATTTAGAAAAATAATCTATATATGATATGTAGTGTAGAAGGGATGAGAAATTTGGAAAGATTTAGAAAAACGTGGTAAGACTAAATTTATCAAATTCTGAAAGAGGGAAGAGTGATTTGTTTTTACAACAGGAGAGTATGCATGACGAGGTATATGTACGCGGCAGAAGCGAAAGATGTGTACCAGGATATAATGAAGCTGAGTTTTCTTTGTTTACCCCAATAGCGACATGGTGGGATGGTGATGTGAAAAGTTTTAAAAACTACGCCTTGCGCCGTTCTGTCACCATATACCATACATTGTTCTTTCTTGGAACCTTCGTATCCTGTCGTCATCCTGCAGATCTAGTAGAGTAGCCATAGCGTGTATCAATATTTATATTTTTTTAGAATAAGTCTTCTAAAAAAGTTTTAAGTGTTAATTTTTTATTTAATGGTTAATTATGACATTCATTCTTCAAAGGGATGACACACTTACAAATTCTTTCCTTGCATAAGGGTGCGTTTAAACCTTACTTGTGTGGTGGTTCCTCACTACTAGAACTCCCAATTACGCCTTGGCCACGAGAGATTCAACAGCAAACTTTTTCGTTTAACCTAGTATTTTGTTTTTCGACTTTTTTGGACTTGCGACCCCCCAAAAGATAAAAAAAATATAATTAAAACTTCGCGACCTTCTTGCGAAAACATGTGTTCGTTTTTCTTTTGGACACGTAAGTTATTTTTATTTTCGCAACCCACATGCCAATAAAAGATAATTTAGTTCCTTCGCTCTGTTTTATTTATGTAATTTACGTGCATGTGGCTACCTGGATCAATCCGCAGACCACATTGTGTGAGACTGTAAGGTAAGTAGTCTGAAAATAAGGAGGAGCTCTATTCCGCTATACTTCGGACTACCTTAGGCTCGATTGGCAACTCTTACTTTGTGGAGACTGTTTTATAGCTTTTTCTGTGAAAAAATATGGTAACATCTAAAATCTTGAAAGACGTTCTTCTACAGAGACTCTTAACTGGGAGGCTACGAAATGTTTTTTGGGAGGCATCATGGGTAAGTTAAGTTTGGTTTTTGTTATTATAATCAGTAAATAAAATCACAATTTAAAAATAAATATTAATAATTATTATGTACCATAAGTAAAAACTAAGGGCCGCGAAAATATTCTTGGATATTTAGGGGGCCGCGAGTGGTAAAAGGTTAAAAACCACTATTGTATTGTATAAATATTATATTATATTTTTATAGTATAAATATTATATTTTTTAATTAGTTATTTTCCCAATTGATTTAAATGTTCCATGGACGTGAAACAAGACTGAAAAGGGACGAATAAAAGCGTGCATTTAGAAAAATACATGTCATGACATTACGGAATTAATTGATAGGGATGAGTATGAATTTAAGACTGATGTGTTGAGAAGTTGTCTGATAAAGACGAGTACTCTGAGATTATTTGGGCACGAGGAACGAATGAATGAAGAAAGACTAACAAAACAACTATATAGCGCAAATGTGAGTGGAAAGCGTGATAGAGGAAGACAAAGGTTTCTTTATTTTAAAATAGCATACACTTGATCCAACAAAGGTATGGTTGGATCAAGTGTATGCTATTTTAAAATAAGGAAATGTAAATCAGAGAAATCTTAGGAGTTGTATGAGATGTATGGATGTAGAAGAGAAGAAAATTTTGACGCTTTCTCATTTCTGCCTACCTCGATAGGGAAACGGTGTGATGATATGTATGTAAGATTAAAATTTTATCTCTAACATTGGTATCTGACCTTTTGTCGGTGCCACCGACATGCTTTTCACACTCCGGTGTGGTCCCAGAGCAATGGTTCCTCCCTGGAAACAGCTCTTTCATCAAACTATGACTAAATAAAATTTTCTTACGGGTGTACGATTGCACTGTAAGAAAACCTAATTCGTTCCTAGAGACAATGGTACGAATATATAAAAAGATAAAATGAAATATAATAGATAATATTTTATTTTATGATAATGATAAAGTTTTGTAAATATATATTAATGCATTTTTATTGTTAATGAAAATATAATAATTATCTTCGCGATAATCGAATGCCATTTACGTAAGTTCTCTGATGATTGTAGCAATAATAATTGCACTTTTTTTATCTCGAAGTACAAAGAAGATACAAATTGTAAAACCGGGTTTCGTATCGTTGCGCAATTCTTGAGATATGAACGGTTTAATATCGATAGAATCTTTCCGATAACGCATAATCTTAATCATTTTTCGAAATGTCTTAATCAAATATACGTAGAATAAAATTAAAAAGTTGACTCGGAGAAGCTGTTTCATAATTTAACCATAAATTTTTATGAGTATTTTGAATTGAGGAGGCAAGTAAGAAGCGCCACTAAATAAAATCAAGTGTATCAATTAATGACGATTTCCGTGGATTAGTTAGTAAGACGCCTGTCTTTCAAACCGGAGGTTACGGATTCGGTTCCCGTTGGAACCCAGATTTTTTTAAAAGGATTCCAGTCTGGTGTTCACTTAATGCCTCTTTAATAGCTTTCTGGTTGGTTAGAAGATATTGCCACATAGCAATAAGCCCGCCAAATTGTACTGTATGCAAAGTGTAATACAATACAATACAATGAGATTGGTAATAAAATACATTGATACAATATCTATAGGTGATAAAAAGCATATCAATAAAAAGTTTATCGTATCAGATCTATTTTCGTTAACAGTTTTGCTTTATCTAATCTCATTCTGAAAGAGGTAACACTGAAAAGGATTTTACTTTTCTCGAATCCGTAACGCTCTGGACGGGAGACAGTCATCTTTCCAACTGGGCTACGGAGGATTGATGGGTCTAAGAATAGATAATTGCAATTGAATATTTAATGGCGACATGAAGGTCTGGAGGACGTACGCAAACAAATTAATTGAACAATCTCGGAACAATCAAAACGCGAATTGACAATCTTACATAACACTACAGAGTCTATTAATTTTCCATTTGACAGACTCAGAGCCGCATTTCCTAACAGACAAACCCAGACATTTGCTCAGGAGTGCCGAGCCAAGCCAAAGAAGGCACCCAAAGATTCATAAACAGGTTATAAAAATGTATACAAGAACGATTTAGATTAATGCTTTATTGAAGAATGCGTTGACTGCAGTTCATATTAAAAATGTAATGATAACCACATCTGTTGAATGCCACTACTTAGGAAACTAATGATTCACAAAAAAATAGTAGATGTTTATCCAAACATTTATAATACATTATAATTTGTTTAGTCAAACACTGTTTGTTCCACTTAACGGTATAACCCTACCGGTTTTAAGCCACAAACAAGACTTGTTAGTGCTCCCCTGACAATGAGGGGAAAACCTTGAAACCGGTAGGGTTATACCGTTATATAAAGTGGAATAAACAGTGTTTGACAAAAACAAAAATACAGTGTCTTTAAACCTCCACATCCTTAACTATAAATAAAATATAAAAAGAATAGATTTTAGTTATGCTCACCAAAAACAAACTGTTTCGCAGAATGATTTTTCATTATTGAAACGATTAAAAACATATTTAAGATCAACACAATAACAAAACAGATTAAATGCATTAGCCATATTATCAATAGAATCAGACAAAATAGTGAATATGGACTCCGTAGATGGATACCGACACAGGTAACATAAAAGCCTATTTTACTGGGGACACGACAAATGAAAGGCAACAAACACAGATGCATAAAAATTGTGTCCGCATTAAATTACCTGTTGTTTTTTCATAAATTATGTATTTATAATTTTTTTGTCATGTATAAATAGATAATAAAAATGCCGAGAAGAAAACAAGACGTAAATTAATGTTTTATTGTGTAGCGCGACACATCAAGGCCATCATCCGAAACGGAGAGGGTAAACATTTTATTAATTATGTATTGTGGGGGGGGGGGGGGCTGTCTATATAAATGCGGCACTGATCAGACTGGGTCATCAATTAAATGATGATATTAATAATTCAACGACAATTATTGTAGTACATCACCGTTTAGATTGCCCATAAGGAGAGCACACTCTCCTCAAGGGCGTTCTGATTCGGGAATCGAACAAACTCTTATTGACATTAAAAATAAAATAAATTGAGTGTGATAATGGGAAGTTGTTGGCTGAGTACATTACATTGGGTACTTCCTGCATAAATAACATCACGCCATTTCCCTGATGAGGTTCGCAGAAGACAGAGTGCTAGACTTTCCTATCTCGACATACTTGTACATACTTGAAATCTTCTGCATCCATACAACAATATACTTTCAAAATATCATTTACTTGATCTCTGTCTCTACCACGTTTTCCACTCACATTAACTCTGTATATTTGATTTGTTAGTCATTCTTCATTCATTCGTTCCATATGCCCAAACGATCTCGGAGTGCTCTTCTTCATCTTACTCAACATATCAGTTCACATTCATCCCTGATCGCTTTATTCCGTATTCTGTAATACATTGTATTCTTCACCTATTCTTCTCAGTGCACATTATTATGATATTGGAAATAATGAAGATCTACGACAAAATTTGCTTGTACAAAATCCATCATGATAAAATGTAATTTTTTCATGTCCGTTAATCTACGAACCGAATGAATACAGATTTGGTTCTTCTTCATTGCGTGCTCAAAGCTCCTCTGTTGTGGTCCTCTGCTATGTGTGTGTGTGGAACTTGGTTCATCACCTGTCTCCGTCCTTTCCGATCCTGGGTTATGTTAAATGCAGCGTTTAAATAGGATCTTATTAACTCCTTTATCCGACTGACCTTCTTTCTGCTTTACCTCTACCCGTGATCACCAGCTTCTAAAGACTTTCAGTGTCCATTGTTAGGATCCTTTTCCTACATGTTATCAAAATTATTTTGGTAATCGCTAGTTCTTGGATGATAAGAGTCGTTGGTGAGCTTTGCGGTTTACGGAATACAGAGCATCTGCATCGAACACCTTAAAGGTATGTCATGTTTCTTTCTTTCTTGTCACCGATGTTTTCCTTCCATAAGGTGTTATGGAGAATACTGGATATTTGACTAGACATATTTTGGTTCTTGAGTATAGAATATAGGTTTAGCCAAATTGTCTATAAATTGTTTATCATTTATAGTTAAGGCATTAACAGTGTGGTGGTTTGAAGACATTGTAATTTGTTTCATCAAACACTGTTTATTCCGTGACATAAAATGGAATAAACAGTGTTTGATAAAACAAATTACAATGTCTATAAATTGACTTATCCTGCTTCTAAGCACAACAATAAGTTCAGACGAAAAATAGGCTTCCAAATAAAACCAGCCCGAAAATCCAATGTCTATGAATGCACTGAATTTTTTAAAGATTTGGCGATTGATTTACTAGCGAACACAACACAAAATCTGCCATAGACCTTATTTACTACAGCAATACAAGAAAAAATGTTTGAGCTCATATTCATTTAGATTATCAGCTTATATATCAACAGTCCATAATTAACTCAGTGTGCCAGGCTATACGTTCCTTGTAGAGTCACATCTATGTTAATTATTTGTGTAACTCCTACATAACAAAACTACACAGTATGGGCATTGTATGGACTTTATTGTTTTCGTTGTTCTTGCCTGGATATATTGAGTAATTTATATGCGTTGACTTTTTTATTGCATAGAGGTTCTCTTACACTGTTTTTGTTATTGTATAACACTGCTTAATGTTGATTTTTAAGTTGTTATTTTCTTTTAAAATATCAAAAAGCTCAATAAATAACACATATTACAATTATTTCTCGTAATAATATGCTTCCGAAATAGCGAAATTCTAAAATAATTATAAAATGAAATAAAAAAGGAATCATACCTTCTGTCCACGAGTTCCCAGAGTTGTGTCAATCTCCAGGACACTACAACCAAGAGGTAATACAGCGTATCCCATATCCTTGCATATAGCGTTGGCGTCGTCTTCATTTTTGTACACTCCCTCCTCAGCAATGTTATTTACAACTTATATAAGGTCACAGGCGATAAGCAAAAAATATTTTGCAAAGCGCAATATTAAATGCAATCACAAAACTTGTTTACGAAACACGAGAAATAAAATAAAACACACGACATTTGCATACACATCACGTGGATTAGTGAACTGTAGACACGTCCAGACGACGCGAGAGGTAAAGACGAAGTGAGGAACAGGCGGCTGCTGTCAAATTAGTCCTCCGTTGTTGAATCAATCGGTGAAGAATGTTAAATATTTATTCTTTTTAGTGGATATGCAAACTTTGGTACTCGTAACACTAAATTTCATTAATTCCTTAGTCTTCCTCTACCACGCCTTTCATTCACATTTGCAATATAACATATGTTTGTTTTGTCAGTATTCCATAATTTACGCCTTTTACATCATAATTCATGCCTAAACCATCTCAGAGTGCCATTCTCAGTCTTAAGTTCACATTCATCCCTAATTATATTATTCCGTATTCTGTCATACATTGTCATCCCACATATTTTTCTAAGTGCACGCATTTTTACAGCATTAATTCACCTCATTTGTCTTTTTCCACGTCCACATTTCACTCCCACACATCAAAGTTTTTACTGGAGTACTGTTGTGTAATGCCATCCTAGCAGATTTTAATATTTTCCGGTTTGAGTAACGGTACAATGTATACATACTCGTAACATACTATGCGTATCCAGAAAGTAAGTGTACTGAGGCTCTCACGACCGGATGGATTTTATTTTCGACATGTTGGCTACACTTCCGTGTAGCCTGACCCTTCCCCTCCGCAACGAGACCGGTTCGAGGTCAGTACGTTGAGAAGTGTCGACGCGACAACACGTTTCGTGAAAAATGTCAATCCAATCTCCCGCCAAGTGCAAAATACGCGGCGTCATCCATTATCTCGTTTGGAAGGGAAAACCTCCGGTTGAGGTTTATAATGAGGTGAAAACTGCATATGGTGATAAAGCTATGAATCGTACGAGTGTGTACAAGTGGTGTCGCGAGTTTAAAAACGGTCACGTCACACCTCTTCACCCTTCGCCAAAAAGTTCAAAACCACAATTTCAGCCAAGAAAATCATGGCATCCGTGTTTTGGGACTGTCAAGGCATAATTTTAATTGAATATTATATGCCTCAAGGGGAGACCATCAACTCTGCAAGATACTGTGAGACCCTAAAAAATTGCGGAGGGCGATTCAGAACAAGAGGAGAGGCATGCTGACAAAGGGAGTCTGCCTGCTGCACGACAATGCCAGACCACACACGGCCAACGCCACGAAGGAACTGCTCGCCTCGTTTAAATGGGATGTCCTGAACCATCCCGCGCATTCCCCTGACCTAGCACCTTCAGATTACTATCTCTTTACCTCCCTGAAGCCGCACATGGGTGGAAAAAGGTTTTCAACCGACGAGGAGGTAAACGAGGAGGCGGAGAAGTGAACGGAGGGGTTGGCGGGAAACTACTTCGAGGAAGGCATCAAAAAGTTGATACCCCGCTTCACCACCTGCATTGAGAAGAATGGCGACTATGTCGAAAAATAGCTTACATATGTACTACGGTAACCACGTAATTTTTTTGTTTAAATAAAAAAAATTGTAGCCTACAAAAATTCAGTACACTTACTTTCTGGATATGCCTCGTACATCACAAAAATATTTTATAAATTATAGGACATCAAAAGAAGGGTAGCGACGGGGACAAAGTAAATGGATCACTTAATGTAATATATGTTATAACAACACGCTATATCAAAAGTAGCAAAAATGCTAATTACATAATAGTGAGTTGGAGCACACCTGAGGTATGGAAGTGAAACTTGGAGTTGACAGAAAAATGATAATATTAAGATTACTTTTGTGAAGATCCGTGGACTAAGGAAAATTTATGGGATGTCAATGTTAGAAAGAAGGCGGGATGAAGACATCTCAGACAAAAAAGGAAGGCAGAATGAAGACATCTCAAACAAAAAAGGAAGGCAGAATGAAGACATCTCAAACAAAAAAGAAGGCAGAATGAAGACATCTCAAACAAAAATTGACATTTTAAGTAAGACGAAGAAAGGAGCTTTAAGATAGTTACGACATGTGGGGAGAATGAATGACGAAATAATAATTAAGCGAATATGTAAGTCAACAGTCTAAGGTATGCGTGGAATAAATAGACAGAGGAAAATGTGGCTGGATTAAGAAGGCAAATTGAGAAGTATGAATAATGGAAGATTATGCATGACGAAATGAATGAATGTGGCGAAAGTTGTAAGTTGAACAGAAAAGTTTGGAGATCTGTTATTTCTGCCTATATCGCAAGGGCCACGATATGATGATATGTATGTAACTTTATTATCGGTTAATTGTTAAATATTATACTTTTTTTTAATTAAATCTAAAGGACAATTTTACATAGCGCCGTTTAGAGAGCAAACTCTTCTCAAGGACTCTCCAACTCGGGATTCAAACCCACCATCATTAAACAAATCACGTCTGGCAGCTATATCAGCTCCCAAACGAACATTTTCTTTGTATGCAGTACAACATTGTGGGATTATTGCCATGTGACAATCCTTACAACCAACTAGAAAGATGTTAATGAGGCCTTAGGTGAAAACGTTTTTTTTAAATATGGTGTCCAGCGGGAATCGAATCCGTAACCTCCGAGTTGGAAGACACGCGTCGTACCAACTAGGCGTCGTACCAACTAGGCGTCGTACCAACTAGGCATCGAAGGTCGTTAATTTATGAACTTTACTTATGGATTGTATTGCATTGTTAAGTTCCTGAAAAAAAAAAAACAATTAATAATAAAATTTATAAGGTTTCCTATCCCTGTATAATACATTCTTGAATGACCCGCCTGATAAAGAGCATCGAGTGCGATGAGTAATGCCATAGCGCCGGTGCAAGTGTACCCATCGCCGTAGCGAAATCTCTCTCCCATATACGGAACAGTGCTACCATACTGGCTTGATGCCACACAGTCATAGCTACGCGGAGCATCGCACGATCCTACTACCGAGTATCGATGGCCCACGTCATACTATAATAGTGACTAGCGAGGCCTCCGCCTGACTAGTCACTAGGTTGATCAGGGCTGCCTAAAGAATATTTAATATCAATATTGACTCATGTAATTGAGACTACCTACAATAAAAACAAATATTTTAGTATTTGAGTATTCCTGAAATTTATTGCACAATATTCAGCTTATTTCTTCATTAATTTTAGTCGATAATAGTGTATTTTTCGTCATATTAACATGTTTATTTTAATATTGCAATTTGTGTAATGATATTTATTTATGGTTAATGTTTGTTTTCTCAAATAATATTCAATTGGATCTTTGTCCGCCTAAAAGCGTTAGATACATGGGTGGCGTGTGCAACTTTAGGAAGTACATGAAGTCAAACCTTTTTGAGAAGTCTTATCAAAATTTATTATTAAATATTACACACATACCCACATAAAACTGAATATATCACTATCGTATATCGGAAGATCTACAAGAAACCTTTGTTTCTTTGTAGTTCTTCTAGTATTGGTAAGTTTTCTGTGGTTTTCTTACCAAATATATTTTTCTAAACATATGCAGATGCGGTAAAGATAATAATCTAATGACCGCAGTCACTACCTGGCTATCTTTTTACTTAACTTTTTTTGTGCGATTTTTAATATTTTAATAATTGTGAGTTTGAATTTTGAACTAAAGGAGAGTCTGCCCTCTAAACGATGCTAGATTAATTGTCATTTCATTAAATACGCACTCAAAACTAATTAAATTACAACCCTCCGAACTATCGCAGGCCAAACACTTAGAGATAGAATTAGAAATTCCTCTATTTGAGATGGGGTAGAAGCCATAGAAAAAACTAACGTGAGAGCACGTGGAAAAGATGGATAACACAAGGGTTATCTACGATTTTGTGCTTACCCAGTCATTTAACTCCATTTATTAATTTATTGTTTCCAGGTCCTTTGTACATTCCAGGTTTTCCTAATTCGTACAAGGACCAAACATAACAAGTACAAAAAAATATTTATAAAACATTTTAAGACTTATAAAAACTATTGTAAAAATTTACTTGTTACACTAAAATAGTAGTAGCAAGTATTAAACAATTTTGTAATTATATTGAATAGTAAAATATATTTTATGTGGAATGCAGATAAATAGCTGATGTGATATGAAAGGAATAATAAATGCCAAATCACAATATCAACTCATATAAAAACCTAGAGATTTGATTTTAGTTGGATACTGTTGAAAATTAGAGGAATTGTTAACGAATGACTTATGATTTTTGACAAATGGATTCGAGAGCACTATTATTATGTTTGGTTTAAGTAAATAATATTGAAATTCCCGCTAATAGTTATCTCCCAAAAAAACCTTAAAAAAATGGGAGGAGAGCTGGGAGTCAACATTTCAAGAAATACAGGTCTAATTATAACAGACCACTGGTATAATTTAAGAGAAAGAAGAATATTTTTTCTTTAACAACTTTCTTCGTTTAATTAAAAAAAAAACAAACCGAATGCAGGACATTTCTGAAACTTTATAATAAAATAAGGATTATGCTAAAAATGTGATCATATTAAAAAAATAAAAAGTAATGAGGACAGGTGTAATTTCATTATCATATACCTTTACGGACCATATTAGTACTGTAAGGCCACTCCGGGCCCACTTTTTTTTTTGGTAAAAGTGTATCAAATAATTTATTCATATACAAGTAGTACATGTATGTCTTTAGTAAAGATACATGTAAAAGTCTAATTTACTGGAGTCAATAGGATACAGGCAAAAGCCTAATTCACTCGGTTCAGTAAGATACAGATAAAAGCCTAATTTGCTTAGGTAAATGACAGACAAAAACCCATTTGTTCAATCATGTAAAATATATAAATAAATTTATAAGTATTACACGTTAAAAGTTTACCAAATAGTCTCGATATGCAGTCGAAGTGTTTTGTTTCGCTCAAATAGCTGGATTGATTAATTCAATATTGATCGTTGGTTTACCGCTCGAGTACACTGTAATCATTGCTCACAAAGCAAATCGGCCCTGAGTCTGACGTTATAAGATAACATTCCGAGGACTTCTGTCTGCTTGAATATCCTGATGTCCTCGTGCCAAATATAATGCTTTCCATTGAATAATCCTCCTGCTATTGTCATGCATGCATTTATGGAATTCCACAGGGACACATTTTAAATTCATTTTGAAACAAAAAACACAGTTTTGTAGATTCAGAAAATGCAGAATTTTATCTATACATGACATCATGCCGTTTCCCTTTCGGGGTAACCAGAGAGGACAAAACGACTGTTTTTTTTTATCGCAACATATATCTTTCGTCTCCTCCACATTAATTCATCCTTTCATACACCACTTTCTATTTCTTAACTTTTAACAATTCTTTCTTTTAAAATATCATTCACTTGGTCCGACCATACTTTTCATGATTTTCCTCTTTCTCGTCTTCTACTCGAATTTTGTAAGTATATTTGCTATTTTAGGCTTTCTTGATTCATTCGTTCCATATGCCCACATCATCTCAGAATGCTATATTTTTATTACTTAATATTAATAACTTAATTTCGTATTGTGTCATTCATCCTCACCCCACGTATTCTTCTCGTATTTATATGTTACTTACCCACATTCACATTTCATTCTCTTACATCAAAATTGGGCGTTTTATGTAAACATTATCTAGCCCACATTGTACCAGTCCTGGGATAGTGAGAATATAATATCTCGTCTCTTTGCATGGACAAAAAAATAAGATCGAATTTAACCATAAAACACCCACTTCACTGGTTTTATTAGCACGTCCATCATTAATTTATGCTTTTCGAGTCTCTTTGGGCAGATTTTTTGTAACTAAGTGATGGTCACACTCATAATGAAAAAAGAAGATTTTGATCTTCTAGTGTGGATCACACTGGATTAGGACTTATATCGTATTTCTTAAAAACGTGGGTGATGGTGGCATCGAACTGAACTGACGAAAGGTATATATAGGACATTAAACAGTTATGTAGTCATAGAACTTGAGAAAGTCTGCAAAAGTGCAACAGCAACCATACAATATATTATATAATACCAATAAATACGAGTACACAAGCGTAATTCATTTATAGGATAAAATACGTAATTCATTTATAGGATACAATACAATACTTTAAAATATCTGGGATAACTTATGAACAATTTAAACTGACTTATTTTTTTTTTCAAAGAAACAAAGTTTTGTTAATCATCCAAATATAGGTATTTATGACTTATTCGATTCATTATGACAAAGCGAGTAAATTTGTGATCGTTTTTCCCTTTTGCCATAAAAGCTATTATTCTTGCTGTGTTATCTTGCTCAAACGTTTATCAACTAGTCACAACAAATGAGTCATGAAAAATCGTTGTTCAGTGAATAATGCATGCTTAGTTCAGTTCAGTTTGATACCACCATCCACACACACACACTGTTATGGGGGACACAATAAGTCTTCATCCAGTACGATCTACACTAAAAAATCCAAATATTTTTTTATGACCGTGACCGTCACATAGGGACTCCTCCAGGTGACATATCAGTCCAAACCGCCTAGCAAATTGCCAGTACTTTCACAGAAAATTTCGAACCCAGCAAAACTATCCTTTGACGCCACAACATCGGAGTAGTCAGTCTATCCGAAGATGAACCGATGTAAGGCTAAGTGGAGGTCGCTTTAGAAAGTATATACTCGATTAGTAGAAAAGAATAGTAGCGACGACGGACTTAAGGTCCGAACTATTTGAAGATGTAAAATGTCTCGCAGTGTACTAAATATACTTATAAAGCGGCTTAAGCGGAATGATTAATTGTTGAAGCGAAAAATCACCCTATGATTGGTTGTATTTAAACTTTGACAACCTCCGTGGCTTAGTTAGTAAAAAAATCTTACAACCAAGGGGTTGCAGATACAATATATGTTGAACCCGATTTTTTAAAAGCATTCCAAGCTGATTTTCGCCCTTAGGTCTCTTTAACATATGAGATATCTGATTGGTTGAGAGAGATAGCCGCATGGCAATAAGCTCACTAAGTTATACTGTACACAATGGAATCGTAAGACATATTAGCTCAGAAAATACAACAATCTCACTGGAAGGTACTAAAAAGTTTACTGACATCTGAAACTCCTCATTGTTGACTGTTGACGCAATTGTTCGGCTTGGCTCAAATTATAGTCCCATTTAAGGGACAATAATCTCACCGAGTTCGTATCATAAATGGTGACCATTTGATTTATATTGTACATTTGAGCTTAACTGCTGAATGTAGCGATACGAAAATGATCACTGGGATCTTACAATCAAGTTTAATCCGTTTAGACTGTATTTACATTTTTTTTCTAGTGCCAATTAGTGATCAAAGATCACTCTAAAGACACCTACATTATTGTACTTAAATAATAAAGAAAGTGTATTTATCATACGTTTAAATCTGGTTGAGTTCCGTTTGTAACATTATTTCTACTGAAAAGTATTTATTGCTGTGTTAATATCTATAATACAACATTTACAAAGTTTCAATAGAATGACAAATATAGAACAATGCAAGTATAGATATAAAGAGCCTTAGGCAAGGGCTGTGATGAAATAGTCACATTCCTTAATCACAAATTTCACAATCATTTCTATTTGCAACCCGAATTAGTATTCTTACACATGCTTATATCCCAAGCTATCGCATGCACAATTCTATTTACATATGTTTATTATCTAGCGCTATTTAATGCGATCCTCTCGAATACTTCTTTGCCATCATTATGTCCAGAGAAAGAATCATCCATGATATAGGGCCAGCCACTCTGAAGTCGTGTTTCGGTATTTTCACTCGATCTACCTCAATTACACTCTGAGACCCGACGATCTGTGTAACACGTCTGCCAAAGGGCATATCCTTAACGCATTATTATATCGTGTACTCCGACGCCAGCTGGACCTTTCAGGGCTTTGAACAATATAAGACACAATTAAAACCTCACACCTCAAGACACATCAACCAGCGAAGCTTCTTCAACAGATGAGTTATTCGATTGACTTTGCTTACATTGAAATTCAAGCGTGTGTATGTTTTCTGAAATGTGATATCATCATTAAATAAACATACAGACAACGTTCATCCTCAAGACGAACTGACACTTCCGTGGCCTAATTGATAAGACGCCTGTCTTCCAATCCGGATGTTGTAGGTTCAATTCCCGTTGGTACCCATTTTTTTTAAATGGTATCAGTCGAGCTTTTACTTCAGACTTCTAACAACTATCTGATTGGTTGTAAGTGGTCGCTGCTCGGTAATAAATTCGCTAGGTTGTACTGTACACAACGAAAGTGTTTTAAACCTTTAAAAAGATCAAGTCTTTAATACTCGTAGATCTCACAGAGCTTAAAATATTTGAAGTTTGATTTAAGGGCTTATGGATGCATAGTTGAAAACAGTGGTATTCAACCTGGGGTTCACCTAAATGTATTACGCACTTTTAAATTTTTAAAAAGTTAACCGTGAACCGCGAGACCGTGAAAAATAAATACTCTTTTTTATCCAGAAAAACGGTTAAAAATCCTTCCATTCGCATCCACTTATTTGTGCAAAACTGCATTTTCGGCTCTAACTTCAATTGTGCCCTTATTATAACCAAATGTATGAAATTGTGCATGTTTTACGTGGAATTGTATATACACCGTGTGTTTCTAATGGGATGGTATCTTTATATAGTTATTCAAGGCAGGCCATCTTACGTCATAGGGCCAGCAATATTAAAAGCCCTACCACAATACCATGCCCTATTGGATCGATTTGGAATAATCAATTTATTTGAAGAAGATGTAATCAACCTCAAAATTCTAGTTCTCTTCTAAAGTGGGATAGACTCGAAAGATACAACGGATACATTAAAAAATGGAATTTTGGATTTGAAGTTTTGGATTTGGATTTGGAGAAGGAACTTGAATATAAGTGACAAAATTTAAAATCAATATGTTCGTGACACTTGAGCAAATGTAGACATTTTAGAAGTGGGTTAATAAAACATACTGTCATATATCAACGTAGTAACTACATTGAAAATGGACTGGAGTCTAGATATTTACGAGTTACTCGTAGGTAGACTAGAATAAATAAAATTACAATAGTCAAGACACCATATAACAAATAAATAATAAGAGTTTTAATTTATTTTGTTGGAAGACATCACCGTATATATTTTAACTCTCTGAGATTATAGAAGCCTGAAGAAACTGTATATCATAACTAATTTGTCTATGGAAACAGAGTTTACTATCAAGATATAACACCAAGAAACTTGATGCTATCTTTTAGATAAATACTATCACCATGATTGATAACGCATCCACACTTACTCCGGATACTTTTAAGATTAAGAAATAATAATACTTTATCATCAATTATTATCAGAATTTACGACACGATATCACCGTTAAGTTTTGGTGGCACGGCAATTAAAATATTTCCTTTTTGATTAACCGAGTTAACAATATTATAATGTACATATTATATAAACTATATATATATGATTAATAATTGTGTTGATTTAAGATAAGCCTGGGTTTTGGTTTACGATATTAACAAAACATGAGTGATTACATGGTTATTTCCAATAATAATACTCGTAATATAATAAACCGGAATTGATATAAAATATTCATAAGAATTCCGTGAATTTTTTTTTTCAATATTGAGAATCGAGATCATTGTACGAATATGAGAATCAATGCAAATTATAGATTTTTCGTTCATTTTTTGTAAATTACGATAACGTCATAAAATTACAGTGAAATATTCGAGTATTATCATGATTATATTATTCGGAAAGTGCGTGCTCAGATTATGGGAAAACGGAAAGAAATGTTGAATGGCAAAATACGAAAGTAATCAAATCAAAGGGGGACTAAAATATACATCATGGCAGCCATCATCCTACGAGAAACGACGGAAACACATCATTCCTTCTAAGGCCGGTCTTAACACTAAATATTAAAGCTTAAATATATGTTATACTGAAAAAAAATAGTAATTAAAGTTAAACTTAGTACTAATTTGTCGTAGCCTTTGGCTTAAATAAGGGAGTTACATGAATTCATTAACTCACTTTGAAGTTTGAAGCATACGAGGTCCGACTCTGAATACAAATAAGGAAATTTTTAAGT
Organism: Odontocerum albicorne; assembly: GCA_949825065.1. Taxonomy (NCBI): domain Eukaryota; kingdom Metazoa; phylum Arthropoda; class Insecta; order Trichoptera; family Odontoceridae; genus Odontocerum; species Odontocerum albicorne. The sequence continues at coordinate 14,414,679 of OX463845.1, forward strand.
TAGAAATTAGTATTTGCCGTACTATGAATTCGGACCTAAGTCTGGCGCTCGTGTGGAACTATATTTCTTCCTGTGGCTCTGCAGAGCAATTCTCGATCTGCACAATCAAGCACAGATGTCGTCTAATCGGGGAAGTACCCAATCTAATGGCCGTAGCCACTACCTTCCTATGCGGTGTAAATTATTTGGATGATGACTTCGCTTCGCTCTTACTGAACTTAATCTAAAACATGCTGTAAAGTGACGATTAATCGGCACAAACAGAAATCGAGTCAACACTGCCGATAGATTTCTCATGAACAATATGGTAGCATGTGCCCCCTAGAATCGTGGGGCTCCTGGGCACTGCCCTGTGTGGCTATGCCTTAAGACGGCACTGGCTCGAATAGCGCTGTTGAATTAAAATACCAGCTTCATATATTTTGAAATAAAAATGTCAACCGTAATAAATGATGACCTCCGCCGTAAGACGCCTTTCTTCAAACTTGAGGATTGCGGATTCGATTCCCGTTGGATCCCAATTTACTTTTAAAAGATTTCCAGTCTGGTTTCGCTTAAGACCTCTTTAACATCATTTTGACTGGTTGATCTGAAAATATTGCCACATAGATATGAACCCGTCAGGTAGCACTTTATACAACGAAAGTGTTATATAATACAATACAATAATTTATCACAGGTTTTGGTAACTTTGTGGAACTCTATATTAAAATATTTAACATAAAATTACTTTGCTTTACACCAATTACATTAATCGACGCGACACGGAATAAACAAATGAACAGAAAAGAGTCGTCAAATGTTTCCTGTACACTGATCGCGAAATCGCCCTTCAAAAATAAGTAGCACGCGTGTACAAAAAGATTAGGTAGCCCTGGGATACTCGTATAGCAGGGTTGGCCAACGGGTCGAACGCGAAGCAATTTTTAGTTGATCGCGGCTGGCATTGTAAATTAAAATACGGCGTGCGATGTTGCCAAATCTCATTTCGCGCATGCACTTGTCAACGCTGTCGGCACCTGTCTACACTCGGAATATGTTGTCGTTTGATTTACCTCCTGTCTTTCTCCCGGTGAGCATACAACTTCATATTTGAGTCTACCACTCAGCGTGTCACACAATCGATAGGAATAAACTCTATTCATTTTTATTCAGTTTTTTAAGCTGTGGGGGAAAAAGTGTACATTCCTTTCTCTTGGGAATTTTAATATCATTCTAATTGAAATTATGAATTCAAAAAAATCCAAGATTCACCATTTTCACGAAGAATGGGAGCATGCCTACTTTTTTACAATGGTAAATGAAAAACGTTGTTCCTTAATATGTCATTTATCTGTAGCCATAACTAAGATAATTACTTTGGAAAGACATTTTGTATCTCTCCATAATAAATATCAGTAGGAATATACATTAAACAATGATTTATGAAGAAGTAAAATTAAAGAGTTCAAGTCTGTTATTAACACAACAAAATGTGCTTAAAATACCTGTATCGGACGTATGCGTCAGTCAAAACATGTGATGTATTTGTTTTCCTGTTTTTTATTTGGTACTTTTATGATATTATATTTTGGTGTTATTTGGTATTTTAATGTATAAATTGTAGGGTATTTTTTGATGATTTGTATGTCAATTTTATGTTTGTTGAGGTACGTACTGTGTCACGACCGTAAAGGAAATGTTCCTTATGCACGGCCATTACGAGACAGTATCAAAATTCGGCCAGCCCATGCATGCGAAAACTCGCGAGAATTGTGATATTTCGCAAGTTATTACGGCATGCAGGGGCGAAAACAGGCGCTTGCGATGAGCGATTGGCCGCACATAAGGAGCGCCAAACGCCCACTCTGTTGCCTTTTACTTGCGACCACCTACTACTCGTACCTGCCTAAGAGGAATCTCTTCACCCTGCTACTTTTCACCGACCTTTTCACCGTGAGCCGAATCTCCGAGCATTGAGCAGCAGCCATCCACATATTTCTACAGTCTTTGTACCGGTGCCGTACAATACATATTTTAAAATCACTCGCAGTGACTATTGCATCATTCAAAGTCAGCTAAATGTAGGTCATTTTCTGATGGAGAATTTGTAAAGGAAGATTTCTTGGAAATAACGGTGTTTTATGGGTTAAATCTCGTGAATTTGATAGATCGAGATTAACTTTTTACGTAAAAAGTCGATCGCGACAACAAACAAGTTGGCTACCCCTGTCGTATAGCACCGTAACAAGCTGGCATTAGTCAGGAGATGTATCCAAGAATATCCAAGTCTCAATTATGTTTTACAATTGAATATTACGCTCAACAAATTGTGGGCGCTAGGAATACAAAAATTAAGGTAATTCGTTTAATTCAGTGACAAAAGAGGGTGACAAATGTGACTCTGATTATTTTATTGTTAGCTGGAAGCTTACAGGATCTACTGCGGAGATGGTGAATGCAGGGGCGTAACAATGGGTGAGCGAGAGGGGCAGTAGCCACGGGGCGCATCCCGGATTGAATTTGAGCTTCGTTAAAAATTTCAAATTCCAATAATTATTATTGGACAATCTCAATTAATCGTTACTTCTCTGGAACTTCGCAACATAATCACGAATGAAACCTTATCTTAACATCGAAATTATGTTCTGAATATTTTGAAAACGTCCAATTTCAGAGGCTTCAGCTGAACGTAAATTTGGCATATTAAAATTAAGAACTAACTTTGATCAACAATGAAATAAGAATTGGCTTAGGTATTTTATTGTTTACTCAATCACCGAAATTATCGATTATAATTAAATTATTGAAACATTTGGGAATTTAAAGGCTCTACTATAAGCATTACAATAAAACATATTTAATCCATTTGTATTTATCAAACTATAAGTAACTGAGGACTGTTGAATTTAATATTAAGTATTATATATATACATTTAACCATACCTCTCTTATTACGTGTTCAAATCGCTATCAAAAATACAAGTTTTATATTACATAAGGGGCGCATTACTTTTTTCCTACCCCAGACGCTAAAATAACTACTTACTACGCCCCTGTGTAAATGGGAACAATAGTTCAATCTTATTAATCGGCAATACAAAAAGGAGCGCTCTGGGAGAATATTGAATGAATAACTCTAGGGTTTAGACCCGTATTCAATCATCAATTTCCACCACGATTCGTTCAATTTGACCAAATTACTATTGAGACCAAAGGTACTTACAATTGAGACCAAATTCTCTCTTTATTTCCAATAACAGTAATATTAATTTTATTTCCAATAACAGTAATAGAATAAACCGTGTTCAAAATATAGAAATAACAAGAGTTAGAGCCGCCTATTTGCAATAAGCTGGGACCAAATAAATGAGCTTTACTCCATTTTTTTTATTTATCGACCTCGCTATGCGCCGCGTGATTGCACCCTTTGCACTTACCTTAGGCCGACCCTGATATGACTCGTATTAACGTCCAATTTTCTGATATGTTCTAAGATTTTCACGGCTGTTTTCCATTAATTAAAAATGTTTTTAGGTGTCGACGCTTCGAAAGCTTTTCAGCCTTCATACTCAGGGCGTTGTCAAAAAACATCACCGAACATTCGCCCTCGAAACGTCGATCATCATTTAGGCCAACTCAACACGGCAACAGTTCCGAAAAACATTTTAAACAAGTCCATTTTTCTGTCAAGTCATATTGTTAAGATACATACTTTTTTTTACCATTGGTTGATCGTTGTGAAGTTCTAGGAAAACGATGGCCGTGGAGAAGTAAGAAAATACGAAAAGTGTGTGTCGGAATAGGAAAATCTCGTGTTCTTTCATTTCTGTGTACCCCGACAGGGAAACGGGATTATGGTATGTATTTATACCATGTACGAGCGCAATGCATGTGCACCTACATAGTGAGCAAGGTGATAATACCAGATCTCTGTGTGTACCAACTACTATGTAGGACTTGTTTTACCATTTTCAGTTATCAGTAATTTTTGTAACAATGCAGGGTGCGGCAGAAGTAAGTCTCGTATTTGCCACCGTCGCTGTTCAGGCATTAGTGGTGCAAAGTTGTGTCCTTAAGTAGGGCATACCTTATCATTTCAGTCACCATCATGGCATGGGAGTGTTGAGCATTGTGTTTGAAACTTTTAAAAATGTCCATTCTGTCATTGCAACCAGTGTTGTCAGTAAAAATATTCCGACCTCGACTCAAGAAATTTTAAATGTACGACTTCGACTCTGACTCCGATTCTGATTCCAATCATACTACATACTCGTATATTGCTAACTATACGATATACTTAATTATGTGGCGTAACTACTGAAATGCCAGTTTTTTGGAAATAATGTCTATGTGATTCCTCATCATAGTACACTCTACCTGTACTAGATGGTACATAATTCATAATTTTACTATGTAATTTATGTAAGCAATAAGATTAAAAAAATTAAGAGTCGAGGTTGATTTTAGAATAGCTTTTCCCAACTCCAACTCTACAAAAAAACCAAACGATGACTCCGAATCCTGACTTCGATTCTACAGCCCTAATTGCAACGCAGCAATTATTTATAAAACCATATTGTTATGGGTTGTAAATTTCAGAGCCACAGGTTTGGCTTTAAATATTAAACTGCCTGGTATATCTCGCAGCGTTCGAATATCACAAAACGACATACTGTTATGGTTTGGAAATTATAGGATGAGTCCTGTGAAAGCTCACAAATTTGCCCCAATACAACCTTGTAACGATGTTCAGTAATTTTATTATAATTGTTTTATCAACTTTAATATAAGCCTCAATTCTAATAAATAGCAAGTTATTTAGGTAAATACATTACATTAGGTTGTATTGGGGCAAATTTGTGAGCTGTCACAGGACTCATCCTAGAATTTTCGAACTATAGCAAATATTCATGACGTTGTCCGTAAGCATGCTGCTACTATGAAAATGTCTGATCGGAAAGTGAGGAAAATTTTCTACACAAACCTTCAGTTTCATCCGTAGAAAATGATGGTTGTAAAGAAACTTTCTAAACACGACTGGGTCAACCGCAGTGCAACTTGTCAGGTTGAAAGCTGCTATCTGAAACAAAATCAGGGCAATACCATAAAAAATTATCAGCACAGTAATGCAAAACTTTAGGGTGAGGACTTCAACGTGTATATAAAATGAAGGTTGGCATTTGTATGATATAATTTTTTGAATAAGGTAAACAAAATGGTTAATGTTCTTTTAGATTAAAAAATAAAATTTTGAAAAACATAATGCCTTTTTTATTTACTTCTCAAAACAGGTAGTTATTACTGCTGCATCTGTATTACAAAATTGCTATAATTTTAGCACAAAAACAATATTATTAGTGCATAAAACAGTTTAGAGAACACACTCCCTTATCTAACCCATTATTTAATGATCAAGAACAGTATGAAAAAAATCTAACCCATTATTTAATGTTTAAGAACATTATGAAAATAATTAAAAACAAGTTTAAGGATAGGAAGGTGGGGGACTCTTAGGTATTCACCACATTTGCATATGTTTAGAAAAACATATTTCATAATAAAATTGCAAAAAACTTACCAAGGTAAGACGAACTACAGAAAAACCTTTGTAGATCTTTAGATATTATTTATAAAACATACATCTGAAGCTGGACTATAGTGTATTCATAAATTTTGATAAGACCTCCCAAAAAAGGTTGTCTTCAAGTACTTTCTGAAGGTGCACAAGCCAGCCATATAACACTTGGAGGCAAACCATTCCATACTTTGGGAACAGCTACCGTAACAGCTTTGTAATGATATCCTGTCCTATAGGATTAAATTTAAAAATTTTACTAACGAAAGTTTTTGCAAGGAATACATTAGTATAATAAAACCAAAATTTTCTTCCTGTAATCTCTGATATTTCCGATTTTGGACTATGTGTGTACAGCACCAGTACAAAGACTGTAAAATAGGTGGATGGCTGCTGCTTAATACTTGGAGATTTCGGTTTACTTCTTGCTTTTCCGGTGAAAAGTAGCAGGGTGAAGAGATTCCTCTTTAGCAGATAGAAGTTGGTTCTAAATAAAACACAGTCAACGTTCCAGAAACTGAGAATACACTTTTGTCATTTTTCGTCCCTTATGTGCAGCCCATCGCTCATCGTAAGCCCCTTTATTCGTCCGTGTATGCCATCACGGTTTTCTAGATACTTGCTAGATACCATGTATACCGCACTCTATCTGCATGCATGGACTGTTAGATTATTTATAGTGATTATTGCGAAGGCTACGCATAAGGAACATTTCATTATAATAGGTGCAATAATTACAATTTTTACAGATATCAACTCGACAATATTTACACAAATAAAATTATCTATTTTAGGTGACGCATACGTCCGATACAATGCGAATGACTTATTTGGATATTACGGAGGAACAGCTGGACAAATTACAGCGTCTTCAAAATGTTTGTCTAAAATTTATTTTTAACCGAGAAAGTACGATCATATCTGGTTGAACATGAGAAATAGCCGCCCTCTATTATCTTACTGAAAATTTTCAATGCTTTTCCGATCATGGACTTGCGCTACACTCAGACAGAGATTGTTCATTGGCCTTCCCAGTTCACTGCTCTTCTTTTTTTATGTCATCCTTAACTGTCCACACAGTAAGACTCTGGAAAAAGTTACAAACCAATGTTAGACTAGCTCCGTCTTTGGCATACTTTCAGAAGTGACTGAAAAAACTCTTAATTTCTAATCAGTAATATAACGTCAATTTTCTGATTTTTCTTTCCTTTCCACCATCCCTTCCTTTTCTTTTGATTGATGATATTTCACTTTTACTTTAATATGTATATGTCCAAAAATTTCATAAATATGAAAAATCATTTGAATGTAACTTGCTTTATTTACTTTTGTCTTGTTGGTTGGAAGAGATTACTGCCTGGCAATAATTTCGCCAGATTGTGTTTGCAATGAAGTGTTAAATAAATAAATACATCGTTCCTCGTTATACATAGGGTAATAGGTTCCATGCCACCCTGCGGATGTCAAAATCTGCGAATAATAGCGAATCCCTTTGGAATTAACAATCTTTTTTCAAGGCCATTTGTGAAACTTTTGCAGTTTTACGTGCGACAGCAAAACTAATCCAAATTTATTTTTCTTTTTTGAGCAATTAACAAATAGAAGATTCATTCTTGACTTATATTATAACAATGACAGCCTTTTCTTAAGATTTTAAATTTTTTCACAAGAGGTCATCTTGGTATAAGCGAAACCGCAGATAACGAGGGACTTCTTTGCTTGACCAGAAAGCAGTAACATTGTATTGTGTATAATGTTTATAGAATTACAGAAAAATCATTATTTTTTATGTAAAAATATACAGCAAATGCAAATTGTATAAGACTTGAATAATGGGTTTAACCACATTTTTAGATGTCATTCCACTCATGTTTTTTTTCAATATCCACAATACAAAATGTATGATTTACATTGTTTTTATAAAAAACTAACTAAAGAGTATAAAATATAACAAAGACAAAAAAAGGCCTCCATTTGTGGATAGAGAGAATTATCGATATAGAAGTTGTCTAATTCCTTAGTAACAAATTTCATATATTTAACAAATTTCATATATTTAACAAATTTCATATACTAAAACACCAGCATTCATACTTAAATATCAAGATATATTATACAATTTCTACTGTATCATAATTTCAACAACCACATTAAAACATGTCCAACAACTTCTTATTTAGTGGCACTTGCAAGCTACTGTGAGGTGATATTTTATTAAAAAACAAGACTTAACAAGTATTTTTTATACATACCATTTCCCTGTTACGGAAGACAGAGAGGACAGAGCACCATACTTGACACGCATCCTTCGCCTCTCCTACATCCACAAACCCTCTCATACAACTCTTACGATTTCTTTGAATTTTACATTTCCTTCTTTCAAAATATTTACTTGATCCAACCATACTTTCCTTGATCTTCCTCTACTACACCTTCCACTTACATTTGCACTGTATATTTGTTAATTATTATTCTTTTTTCATTAATTTATTTTACACCCCCAAAGCATCTCAGAGTGCTCTTCTTCATATTACTTAAGACATAAGCCTTAATTCATATTCATCCCTTATCACTTCATTCTGTATTATATCATACATTGCACCCCCCCCCCCCTTCCCATGTATTCATCGCAGTGCACATATTTCTACAGCATTTATTTGACTTCTATCAGCCCCTTTACACTTCTACAAATACTATTGTCGATTATCATCTAAGTAGATTTTGATACTTTCTGTTTTTTTTTTGTTGTTAAATTCAGTTTTTAATCAATTTAATTTTATACTTAGCGGTTTTACGTTTTTGTCAATATCTTTAAAAAAACAGATAGAATGTGAGTATAATCTTTTAATCAAATATGTGTTCAATTATGCATCCATTACTCAAATGTCGAAGTAACATTAACGAGAAAATCGGCATAACCAAATCATAAAATTGACCAAGACAGAGGCATCACGTCTACAAAATTTATCCTAACATAGTATGTTCAAGCATTGATATTCTCGATCTTCCTATATGAAGTCGGGTCATGGACAATATGAGCCCAAGAGAGACGAAGAATAGATGCTTTTGAGATATGGTACTGGAGGTGAATGTTTCCGATCCTCTGGACAGCGAGGAGAACTAAATCACCAATCCTACAAAAGACTAAAGAGAGTGACAGACACTTGTTCATTTTCTTGAAACTTATCCTCGCAGATTAGTTCCGAGAGGTTGGTCATAACTGAAAATGTGGAGGGAGTAGGGGAAATGGAGATCCCTGCAAGATGGACCAAACAAATAAAGGCGACTGGTCCAACAGTGGTCGAGGCAATACGAGCTGCGATGTGTCGGGAGAGATGGAGGTGAACAGTAAGGTGAATAGTAGAAGGAATAACAATGGAAGGGCACAACTCGCAGTCATGAAGATTACGACAAGGAAGAAAGACAAAAAAAAATACTAAAATATTTATTTAAACAAATATAATTTAAAAAAATATTGTTCATCATAGTATATACGTGTATATATATTGTAAAACTGTAAAATCTTATATGAAATAAATACTGACATTGCATAAGGCATAAAATTGGAATTCATTGTATGTGCATTTTATATAAGATATATAATTTAATAAAAAAAAACAAGACTGCTAAAATAAAGACATGATCATCATAACAATAAAATTATTAATTCCTAATTATAAAATCATTTTAATTTTTATAACAAATCAATGACGACTAAGTCCATCAACAATTTTCATTTAGCTAAAACACACATTTTAGAGGACATCTGTTGGAACTTTCCAAAACTAAATTCCACAATAATCCGAGGAACAATTGTTTTGCTAATTGAATTGTGGAATCTTGAAACAAACTGCCCATTAATATTGTGAGTGATGTGACATTTAAAACCAGTTTAAAAACCGCCTGGACAGGTCCTACACACAAACCCAGAAGTGCTGTTTTGGAGGTATTTTGTCTACTTTTATAATTTGTTTTTTTAATGAATATATGATATCATGATAATAATAATACTAATTAATATCAAATCTACAACACACAAATAATGGTTGGTTATTTTTCATTTATTACAAACATTTATTTCCTAATCCTTTTAAATCATTAATACTACAGCAGGAGTAGAGGCAGACTGTTTATTTAGTCCTGGAGGTCCAAGAAATGAGACTCAAGTATGTGCATGAGGTTGAGATATTTAGCAGGACAGCCCTCCACCTGCATTTCTGCGCATTTCCTTGCGCACATAGTCTATTTGTTCGGGACCCAGCCCAAGAGCAGAGGCTTCTCGCTCCAGCTGCTCCAGGCTTCCCACCCCTACCAGGAAACCATTGAGGCGTGCAGCAATGTGCGACTTTTGAAGCATTTCACCACCCTTAAGCCCAATTGATTCACACAGATCCCTGTGGCCTTGCAATCTATACTTTTGGTGGTAACTGGAAAAAAATCATTTGCAAATGTTTATAAAATGCCAAATCTTACTAATAACACTCATAAAGCAACATAGTTTAATAAGGCATTCTTCAGTCGGAATGATAGAAACACGTGTCACATTTAGAATATTTAGATTTTTTCACTTGTAATATGAAGTTCCACAAAGTTATGGGTAAAACATTTGATAAACTGCAAGTTTATCAAAATAGGTTGAAAACTTATAGTATATTAGTCTTTTTTTATGTTTGAATGGTTTAAAAAATCAATTGGGCGTGAGGAGTTAGTGCTTCAACGGGACTGATGACTCTCAAGTATTTTGAAGTATTGAATTCTCACAGTAGACCCAATTGCGATGGAATCGAATAAAATCGATAATATTCAATAAAAATCGTAAGAAATCAATGTCAAAAATTGGTAAAAATTACTAGGAAAATTTAGCGAAACCTTTCAATTAAATGTGCACTAAAATTGCAGTAATCAAGTCTGACGTGGCGAGATAAAAAACAGAAATTCATAATTTTTTTAAGTTGCCTTTTAAGTAACATGATTAAACTAAAGATATTCCCTTTTAAGATAGTTTTCCATCTAAAAATATTAAGATAGGAAAAAGGTTCCAAATTCCACATTCTTAATACATTTTTAACTTAAGGAATTTTAATTGGCTGGTCCCTTGAAAAACTTCATAAAAGGGTTAAATCAAATTCGTTCCAAACAAAGGGATCCCACAAAATGCTTCCATCCAGGTCAGGAGACCGACCCTCCAGGTCCTCCCACATTAGGCCAAGACTATGAATCTTCGCCAGAGGATGAAGACTATTTTAAATGAATACTGAACAATTAAAATAATATATGATTACTCTTCAGCTGGATAGAATGGTCCTGCAGGAGCAATCTCAGTTCTCAGTTTCTCATTTTTCTGTTTTTCCACTTCGTTGTAAGTCTCCTCTGCCAGCTGTTTTTGTTCTTCATCATGGTAGAGAATCAGGGACATGTACTGAAAATAACAATTTTAACAAATAACTAGCTTTATAATTGTACATAACAAGCGAGGCAAAAAATAGTAACTGATCTATCATAAATAAATTACTATCATAATAAAGTCACTGGTTCGAATTTCGCACTGTGCTAGTCTCTTTGAACGACACAGGCATTTTTTCTGCCTAGTATTCGGGGGTATAAAGATATCTACAGGGGCTTTCAATAAGGACACTCGATTTTTAAATGTAAATTAAACAAGTTATGTGTGAGATATCCACTCAATTTTTTTTTATTTGAAAGAATATTTTATGGCATTAAGTATGGAATATAACGTTGTTCAAATGTCCGCCGCGGCTTTGCTTGGTGACACGTATTCGGGAGGTCCAATATTCGATGACTTTGTCACATAAATCTGACTGAATTTTCTGGATGGCGTTCGTTGTGTTGACTTTGAGGGCATCAATTTTTTGCGGTTTATACGCATAGACCTGCGATTTAAGATAGCCTCACGCAGAGCAGTGATGTTTTCAGCAGACCTTGCGTTTTGTTGGCTGATTATTTATCGAACCGGTTGACTTGAACTTGGCCACCAAACGTCGAATAGTCGACTCGGCAGGACGGTTGTGGCGAGGATAAAAATCACGTAATGCGCGGAACGTTTCTCAAATGTAGCACTGATTTTGAAAATAAAATTTGATGATTTGTACACGTTGTTCAACGCTATAACCTTCCATGGTGATTTGCCATACACTACTGAAACAATTCACAACAAATTTGACAGATGTTGCTTTAACAACATGGCCGCTATAACCTAACAAATTTCGAGCGTCCCTATTGAAAGACCGTGTATAACTTCGATAATATCTATTCTTTCAAAAAAATTTAATAAAATATATCAGTGTGCTCTGATCATCTCCCTTCAGTGTGCTATCAGACCCAGTATAGTGGTGTAGCCAGTGAGTTTATTCGTTCATTTAAAAGAAGAGAGAGAAAAGAAACAAAACTTCACGGCACAGCTTCGCTTTCCATCTGAATTGACAATGGCGAGCAGATCCTCGACTACAAGGCCCAGCAATGACGATGACTATCATAATATGATCAATAGATTATATATGGCATTGTTTCATAATTGTTTATCTAATGGATTGATCAAGTAAGGAGACTTAAATGAAACCCTTTTTTGAGATGCTACTACTGACTGACCTTCAAAATTTATGAACAAATGAAATGTATTTGGTAATTTTGGATCATAGTTTTGCCATTAAAGCTGCAAGCACTATGAAGCTTTCATTTGGGTTAGTAAATAGCAGTATCTACATATACAAGAGCGTGTATCATGCATTTTCTTTTGTCTTATGTTTTTATTACAACATTTAAGTTATAAATCCCCTCAGGCTATTCCCAGGGCATGCATCAAGAGGCTCATCATGTGGAAGTCTAGATATTCAAGGTGTGTGATAGATAAATAATTGATATGATATGGTATTGGAGGTAGCTCTTATTTATTCCATGAACTTTCAGAGCCAATTTGTCGAGCTCGGGGTTAAGGTGCATTTCTCTATTTAATGACTGAAAAGGATCTTAAGATATATGTCAAAGACACATAGAACAGAGGGAGGGAGACAGTTTTAAGTTGATGATTTTGGCTGGAAGTGTTAATGACAGGACCTGAGGCCAGTGAAAAAGGCAGCAGAGTGTTCAGGAAGTGCTGCATAAGTAATATAATTTATATTATACTTTAAAGGAATGTTTAATAATCATGGTGATCCAAATCATTCTTCTTGGTTTTCATATTGTTATTGAGCATCCATGACAAGGGTAGAGTGGCCCAGGTACCAGCTCCAGGTACAATATCTGCCATAATCATTTAAAATTACCACGAGTAAGTTCCTGTTCTAGTTAAAATTTTGTTCAGCATGGAGAGTGTACCGCACAGGGTACAAATAGACTGTAACGTAGGTACGTTGGTTGCTGCGCCGCGCTCGGAGAATCGAGGTAGCGAATTCCAAAGCGAAGATTCAGAAGAAGAAGGTAGCGGGGTGGAGAGATTCCTCTCAGGCAGGTCGAAGTAGCGGGTCTCAAAGTAAAACACGGTAGAGTCGGTTGTTACTGAGAATATAATATATTTTCGCTAAAAAGGAACCCTCCTTATTAATGGTCGGTCAATCATCACAAGCGCACATTACCCGCGAAATACAACAACTTTCGGGGTTTTGAGCGCTGCTTAAGCCGACCAGCCCGTGACCTACTCACGACGGTCCGCCCGCAAGTCCTTTATTTCCCTTGCGGTCGCGAACACGATCGGAGTCAAACAAACATAAAATTACAAGACAATTTTTCATACAAAACACATATAAATTTTACAATAATCAAGAATTTCATATACAACATGTCAAGTATAAGGATTTACATCAATACACATGCAAGGGTGACTGCACCCGTCCGATACAGAGAGCCTAATATTGTACAAGTTATGAAAATAGCTTTAGTAAGGTGTATTGGTCATGACTCTGTGTCCGAACCCATTGGTTGAAGAAGCGGTGACCCAAAATGCACATAATGCACTGAAACTCAAAATTTATGGTGAAAATTGCTGAAAGCCAATTTGCTAGACTCCACTCAAGGCTGCTGCGCTACTCATGATAATAAATATTTTTTGCGAAATTTATGTTTTTTCTTAAATACTAACATATTAAAGAAATTGAGAATTGAAATACAATGGGAAAATATCATAATTATTTATTTATGTCATAATTAATATCATAATTATTTACCCGTTTTAAGAAAATGATACAAAAGAAATGTAATTTAATTATGGATGTGCGTTTTAGAATGAGTGCCTCAGGCTTTTAAACATCTCATCACCGCTCTGATCCATTTGTGGAATGTATAGAACATGTGAACCATAAAAAATAAATCAACAATGACAATCCATCTTAAATAATTATTTAAATGAGTTAACTTGAAGGAAGGCAATGTCAATTTAATTTACTCTATTATAAATTAAGAATAATATTTATATACTTGAATGACAGGAAGTAAAATGAAATATTGTATTGAAAGACTTATTTATTACACCACAAATGTCTAGAATTAATGCTGAAACTAATTTGTTGTTAAGAAATTTATATTTCTCATGCTCATATGTTAATACATTATAAAATAACAGTTAAATCTAGGGAATTATTTAAAATAAAATTGTATTTCTTTTGAATAAAATTTTCAGAATTATATTAAATTATCAACTTATGTGAAAAACAAATACAAGCAATCCTCGGCTTTCGTACATAAAATTTTCGTACAATATGCTATTTTATATGTGTTATTGATTTTTATACATTTAAATAACTATTTCTTATAGTCTACAATGTTAAATTAACCAATATCAGAAGAAAAAAACAATGGAGATCATATATACGGCAATTCATGGAAACATAGTATGCTATAGGACTGTTTGTCAAGAAAAGAAAAAGAAGAGTAGTATTCAGTGGTGTGTTGGAGCCAGCTTGCCCGGTTTATTAATTTTTTTATGAATTTATCGATCTGGTTGTTACAAAAATACTCATTATTGAAAATTAAATGATATAAACTTAAAATGAAATATTAGGTCCTTACATATGAAATTGGCGTTTTGCCGTACTGGCAACTTTGATCTCAAATATCTTCTCTTTGGTTAGGAATTTCAAATTCAAATTTATACAGCTATTTACTCAAGTATTTGTGTTTCGAAAACTATAATTCATTTGTTTTTTCCTCAATTGTTTTTTTTCTTTGCGTCACTCAGTTTACAAAATGGAAAACTTGAAATATCGCGTTATTTACGAGTACGAGTTCCACCGTGGCACCAGTGCTGCAGAAACGGCTCGAAGGATTAATGATGTGTATGGCGACGGTGCCGCAAAAGAAAACACAGTGCGTTTTTGGTTCCAACGTTTTCGTTCTGGAAATTTCGACCTGCAAAACAAGCCCCGTGGACGGCCGGAGACCAAAGTTGATAATGAAGAATTGAAGGCTATTGTGGAAGCGGATCCATCGCAAACCACGTCCGAGTTAGCTGCAGGCTGCGGTGTTAGTGATTAAACTGTTTTAATCCACTTGAAGCAAATTGGGAAGGTGAAAAAGCTTGAAAGGTGGGTACCTCACGAATTGAGTGAAGCAAATCAACAAACGCGCGTTGACTGCTGCGTTGCATTACTCAACCGGCACAATAATGAAGGGATTTTGAATCGAATCATTACCTGTGATGAAAAGTGGATCCTGTATGATAATCGGAAGCGCTCATCGCAATGGCTGAACCCTGCCGAACCAGCCAAACCATGCCCCAAGCGAAAATTGACTCCAAAAAAGTTACTTGTGAGCGTTTGGTGGACTAGTGCTGGTGTCGTTCACTACAGCTTTCTTAAATCTGGCCAGACGATTACGGCAGATGTCTATTGTCAGCAACTGCAAACCATGATGGAAAAGCTAGCTGCTAAACAACCGAGGCTGGTTAATCGCTCTAGGCCACTGCTGCTTCATGATAACGCTAGACCACACACTGCACAACAGACGGCTACCAAATTAGAAGAGCTTCAATTGGAATGTCTAAGACATCCACCGTACTCTCCGGACCTTGCCCCAACAGATTACTATTTTTTTCGAAATTTGGATAACTTCTTGCAAGGGAAAAAATTCAACTCCGATGGGGCAG
The DNA here is from genome assembly GCA_949825065.1 of Odontocerum albicorne. Classification (NCBI taxonomy): domain Eukaryota; kingdom Metazoa; phylum Arthropoda; class Insecta; order Trichoptera; family Odontoceridae; genus Odontocerum; species Odontocerum albicorne. The sequence continues at coordinate 14,430,329 of OX463845.1, forward strand.
TCCAAACCGACTTCAAAGATTTTATTCATTCCCATCCGAATGGTTTTTTTAGTAAAGGGATCGATGAACTACCTATGAGATGGCAAAAGTGCATAGATAGCAATGGTACATACTTTGATTAAATAAATATATTATATTAAAAAAAAATCAACTTTATGTTCCTCCCAAACAAAACGCCAATTTCATATGTAAGGACCTAATATTTAAAAAATGCGGATTCCCAATCTGAAAGTGTGAGAACGAAATTGCAGAACGTTGACATTTCGTTTATATCAAGGAGTATAAGTAAATTCACATTCACAATATTATATATCAAGGAGTATAAGTAAATTCCTTCGCAAATGCCAACAGTAAAAAATATATCTTACATATTTCCAGTACTTGCTGCTGAATGGAAAAGAAACAGCTATACTTTTCGATTAAACATTTCTAGCTACAAAGTTTGTCTAGTGACTAGTGACTTTGTTTTGTTGTTAATTTCACTGAAAATAGTACGCTGGTTTTGTTCGACCGGTTTGTCCATTGTAATGTGTATTGAATTTGTGCATTATTTATCAATTACTAAAACGGTTAATTGTGCTGTTATTTGATGTGCAGTCGTAATAAAACTTATAATGGTACTGGAATAGTTTAATAGTGAAGCATATATCGGATTCTATGGTAATAAATTTACTGAGCGAAAATTTACCAGACTGGGATGCTATATCTTTCGTGAAATCTTAGATGAGCTACAGATACCAGAGTGAAACCGAAATCAAGTAAATCAGTGTATGAAAATCAACTAGCAATATGGAACATACAAGGTTAATATTTGACTACTATGTTTATATATTGCATTCATGAATATTCACTTACATGAAAATCAACTAGCAATATGGAACATGCAAGGTTAATATTTGACTACTATGTTTATAAATTGCATTCATGAATGAATATTCACTTACATTTTTATAATGAAGTGTTTTAAATAACACCTTTCATGTTTTTTTTATATTGTTCTATTTTCATACATTTAACATTCTTCCACATTTTCAGGAATCAGCTATGTACGAAAGTCGAGGACTACCTGTATTGATAATTTCTGTGGCCTAATTGGTGAATGCTTGTCTTCCACCCGGAAGTTACAGAGTAAATATCTGATGGTACCAAAGATAATAAAAAAAAAACACCCTCAATCTGGTTTTATACACAGGAATTTTAAAAGCCTTCTATTTGGTTGAAAGAAGTATGGTTATAAGCCTGCCAGATTTTTCTCTTTATGACAGTATGACACAATACTAGAAGAACTCTGAAAATGGTTATGCTCTCCAAAACTTCGAATTTACTCCCCTCCTCATAACTTTTCTCTATTTTTCTATTACAAATTAAAGATACATGATAACGTAGTAAACACATGTGCAGAATGTCACCAGTTTAAAATCTACGCTATGCCACTCCACTTTTTGCTGCCTTGTTTTTCAGGGTATATGGATAAAACCAGGAATGTATATAGCACTAATTTGTATTCCCCGTGGGACTGCAGGGCAAGTAGAATATAACCTCTATCTTTTTATGGTAGTCTTTATCAGTAGTCGATAAGTGGTGGATATTCACAAATAAGACTCCAGGATGTGCCAGTCCTCAAGATTTCTAAACAGTTGGGTTAATGCTCCAATGCCCTCAAAATAAACTATTACAATAGCCATAGATCACCTCGGAACTAGTTAGGCCACATCATCAAAGAATGCCAATTGCCTAGGTGTGGACTAACCTGGACGGAGGTGTTTTATGGCATCCCTGGTTTCCTAATGGAATATATAGGGTGATAATGAAAAAAATATTAGCAATACCGGTTTATTCAAGAATGCATAAAAAATGTATGTTAGGCAGCTATGAAATGCTAAGACAACTTCAAAATTTAGATGAACTAAGGATTCCAAGTGAAACAAATTCAGAAACCACAGGGAATCAACCTTAAATACCTGATTGCTAAACAAACGTGCTAACCACCAGGCCAGGATGTGAACAATATACATAATTTTTTGTATTTTGAGTCTCGAGTTTGAGTTATTGGAGGAAAGATAAAGTTTTGAGGATAGATTTAATGTACAAAATAATAAGTTTATATATTATATACCTGTCTCTTAATTTTGGTTGTGAGTCCGTATTCATGATGATTCCAAAACATATCTAACAGACCTCTGTAAGAGATCTGCTTTGGATCATAGTCTATTTCAATCACCTCTGTGTGGTCTCCTCTAAAACAAGAAACATAGATCTAAGTTTTGCTTTGTCATATATGCTCAATATATGCATATGTAAAACCAATTGTCCTTGACAATAGTTATTTTAAAAATACTTTAAGTTCCTCAATAAAAATACTTTAAGTTCTTCAATAAAAATACTTTAAGTTCCTCAATAAAAAAGGTATAACTTCGAAACAGATTCATGATGACATGCAATAGACATTTGGTCTACAATGTCCATCTCAAAAAATTGTTAAAAAGTGGACAGCTGAATACAAACACGGTTGGGAAAGCATCAATGCTCATCATCAATTAAAGAATTGAAGATGGAAGGAATTCAATATCCACCACTCGAGAAAACATTGATAAAATATACATTATAATGGGTGAACAAAGATTGAAAGTTCAGATCTCATTTCACAAATTTTGTTTCGAAATGCTTTCAAACCTTTCATATTCACCAGATTTAGTCCTTTCTGACGTCCACCTGTTCTCAAATCTAAAACATATTTGGGTGGAAAAAAACAATCATAAATGATAAATGTTGAATCTGCTGTTGATGCCTTATTTGAGAACTTCAACAAATCATTTTTTAAAAGTGGCAATATGTTGTTTGAATCACAGTAGACAAAGTGCGCTGAAATTAGGGAGGAATATGTTAAAAATTAACAAAAAGACTTTCTTAATCAAGCCATGAATTTTTCAAATCACCTTGTATCAAGGATTTTCATTCAAATCTAATAAATATCTACACATACCATATATGCCATGAGTAAGACTAATAATAAAAAAAGGACAATTTATACGGCGCTGTTAAGAAAACAGTCTCAAGGGTGTTCTAACTCAGGATTTAAATCCGCTATTATTGACAGATAAATACAAAATAAATATACGAGGCATATCCAGAAAGTAAGTGTACTGAATTTTTGTAGGTTACAATTTTTTTTATTTAAACAAAAAAATTACGTGGTTACCGAAGTACATATGTAAGCTATTTTTCGACATAGTCGCCATTCCTCTCAATGCAGGTGAAGCGGGGTATCAACTTTTTGATGCCTTCCTCGAAGTAGTTTCCCGCCAACCCCTCCGTCCACTTCTCCACCTCTTCCTTTACCTCCTCGTCGGTTGAAAACCTTTTTCCACCCATGTGCAGCTTCAGGGAGGTAAAGAGATAGTAATCTGAATGTGCTAGGTCAGGGGAATGCGCGGGATGGTTCAGGACAACCCATTTAAACGAGGCGAGCAGTTCCGTCTGGCATTGTCGTGCAACAGGCAGACACCCTTTGTCAGCATGCCTCTCCTCTTGTTCTGAATCGCCCTCCGCAACTTTTTTAGGGTCTCACAATCTTGCAAAGTTGATGGTCTCCCCTTGAGGCATATATTCAATTAAAATTATGCCTTGACAGTCCCAAAACACGGATGCCATGATTTTCTTGGCTGAAATTGTGGTTTTGAACTTTTTGGCGGAGGGTGAAGAGGTGTGACGCCACTGTTGAGACTGCCTTTTGGTTTCAGGCGTGTAGTGTGCAACCCAAGTTTCATCTCCAGTAACGATGGAGCGCAGAAATTCATCTCCATGGAGTTTGCAGCGCCTCAAAAACTCTTGCCCGGCCTCCACTCGATTCAACTTGGCGGGAGATGGGATTGACATTTTTCACGAAACGTGTTGTCGCGTCGACACTTCTCAACGTACTGACCTCGAACCGGTCTCGTTGCGGAGGGGAAGGGTCAGGCTACACGGAAGTGTAGCCAACATGTCGAAAATAAAATCCATTCGGTCGTGAGAGCCTCAGTACACTTAGTTTCTGGATACGCCTCGTATATAAGTCGAATGTAAGAAAAGGAAGGTAATAGAAGCGGTCATTAGATAGAAACTTCTTTTGTTTATAAAAACATGTTTAGTAAGAAAACTGCAGAAAACCTACCAAGGGAAGACAAACTACAAAGAAATCCTTGTAGACCTTCCAATATGTGATAATAACAAATTCGGCTTTAGGTATAGTGTATTGTATGTGTGTGTACTGTTCATACATATATAATCATTAACTTTGAGAAGTCCTCCCAAAAATAATTGTTTTTATGTGCTTCCTAAAGCTGCACATGCCACCCATATTTCTAACACTTAGAGGCAGACCATTACATGCTACAGGACCAGTAATAGTACCCTGCCTTATAAGATTGATTCGGAATAATCAATTTATTCGATGAAGTCGAAATCAACCTCAAAGTTCTACCCATCTCTGAAGGAACGTAAGACGTGAATAATACAATGGTTTTGTGGTTTACTCATTATAGTTGGTTCCAATGAGAAACAAACTCATTTCACTTTATAAACTAGTTATTGATTCAAAATATTAATAGATTACTTTAATATACTATATAAGATATGGTATGAGAAAAGTAGTAATTGACTGGCAACATGAAAGTTTCAATGAAGTTATATAATTTATCACTGCAAAAGGCACATTTGCTATTGTTTAAAATAATCATGTACGTGCAGAGGCACCGACACTTAAATAACTTAGTTCAGCACAAAGCGTCTAATTTATATAAGTATTGTTTACCAGACAAACTCTTCAACCAGAATGCCACTCTTTTTATTTATTAACTTTTTAAGATAAAATATAAAAAATCTAACATGCTCCTATAAACAGGGCTTCTGCTCTTTCCCCCGGCGTAACCGACACGGGTGCGTATGACCCCCTCCGTGCCTCCAAACAGAGAGTCATTGGACCAGAAGCAGCCCATGCCAAAGGTTGCTTTCTTTACAGGTATGTCCACATGATGCAGTGGTTTCAGACCCTGGAAAAGACAAAAAATGAATATAATTTCATTTAATATTAATATACGAGTATATACAGGCGGCGCTCGACTTTCGCACATTCTACTTTCGCACATTTTTTAAAATTCAATTTTTTAAAGATTTTTGTCGATAATGCAAAAATTGTTCGCTTCCATCATGCAGTCGCTTCCACTCCGTGGTATTGAACTACAGTGGAACCTCTCATAACGAGTAATTCGCATAACGAGCTAAACAGATTGTGAAAAAAATGCTCCCTTAACGAGCGACATTTTGCATAAAGAGTGACTCAGAAAGGGGAAGTCCCATCTTCACGTCACTCACTTGTGAGCCAGGACTTCCGCGCCAGTGCGTCAGTCTCTGGTTAGCACTCGTTCCGCTAGCACGTTAGTGTCACATGTGATCACACATTTTTCCAAACTTGTGTTCAGACATTATTTGTAATTTTTTTTGTGCAAAGTTTAATAACCCTTGCAAAAATGTCCCTGAAGAAAAAGCCACAAGAAGACAGCCATAAGAGAATAAAAGTAACTGTAGAAATGAAACGTAAAATCATTAAAAGCGAGAACGAGGTGTGAGCGTGGCTGATCTAACGCGCACATACAATCGGTCTACATCAACGATTTGCTCTATCCTCAAGAACAAGGACAAAAGTAAGAAGATAGATGCTTCAAAGGGAGTGTCAAGAATGTCTACGAAACGGTTACCTATTCTTGATGATGTTGAAAGGTTGCTTCTCATATGGATAAACGAAAAGTAATTGCAAGGCGATACTATTAACGAAAACATCATTTGTGAGAAGGCGAAAGTTATTTTCGCCGACCTCGTTAAGAAGACGCCAGGATCATCAACTGCCGAAAAAGAAGTACAATTTAAGGGAAGTCATGGATGGTTCGAGAAATTTAAGAGAAGAACCGGCATCCACAGCGTTGTGAGGCACGGTGAAGCAGCAAGCTCTGACACAAAGACAGCAGAGAACTTCATCAGCGACTATAAGAAGCTCGTAGATTCTGAGGGTTACCGGATTTTACTTCTAGTAAAAAAGAATTAATTATTTGTCATAAATAAAAAACTAGTTATTTCGTTTTTTTTATTGTTTTTTGCAAATCGAAATCGCATTCCGAGCTGTTACGCTCCTTAACAATTTATAAGTATGTAATTTTATTTGAACAAACGTTAAAAATAAAAAAAATTGAGTATTTTTTTCGGCATGGAACGCATTATCGTATTTTACATTGATTTATATGGGAAAAATTGTTTCGCTTAATGAGTGTTTCACATAACGAGTAAGATTCTGGAACAAATTATTCTCGTTATGAGAGGTTCCACTGTATAATGATGAGTTATATTATCAGTACTAATCTCCATCATACCAAAATTATTGTAGATGGAGAATATTCTCCTAGTCAAATATTCAATGTAAACGAGGCGGGTTGATTTTGGAAAAAAATGCCTAAATAAGACACCTTGAAGCTTATTTTACATACAATTAAGATAACGAACGAATATTAAAATAAAAATCACAAATAAGATAAAAAATAATCCTAATGAGAAGGATGAACCTGGTACGCAGCTATCAAGTTCGGCTCTATTTTTGTCAGCAGCATTCTTAAATCATCAAGATTAACTGCTATTTGCAATCGGATTATAGATTTGTGATATTATTACAGATTTGTGACCGCACTGAACCCACGTTCCACTAAATATGATGAAGGAAATGCAAAAACTGTTGTACTATAGCCCATAATCCAGGATAAATTATAACATATGTATCTGCTTTTGCAGTCAGAACTGTTGGTAGCCATCTATGAATTTAAATTTCAAATCCTCATTTGTTGTTACTTCTATAATTTCTTCTTGTAATTTTGGAGATTGTTCTGTTTGTATGTTACTTGAAAAAGAATCCAAAACCCAATCGGGTATATTCATTTTAAGAATATCTTCAAATCATTTATTGAAGTCAGAATGGAGAACCTCCAAGTGCCGACAGGAGCAGGAACCTCCATTCTGACTTTAATCTCTGGATAAGCAAGTATTTATCATGTTTTTCTACTGTTGATAAATTTAAAAACTTCGATTAAGGGATGATTAATAATCAACCAGAATTCCCTACTCTATATGATCCCATACACCATTGTTCTTAAGAATATCTGTACCTCAGACGCAGACGGATGCAAATCCAAATAGTGAGTTTTTCAGTAGAGCTAAAAACATAAGTACTTTTTTAGAATATTATTCTATCTCACTCTTTCTCTTTTCACCCACCCCCATTATTTTAACTTGTCATGGGTAGTAAACATGTGTGTAGTGACATTTTTTAAGATCTTCGATATTCTTCTTGATGTTTTTTATGTATTTTCGAACATTCTGAAAAATGTTTGTAAAACATTTTAATAATTGGTTATTTTAATATATATACCTTCATATTTCTAGGCACTTTTTCTGATGAAAACATCAGAGAGGTGGTTGAATGTCGACAATGTTACAAGGCAGTTGCTGGGGTTGCAATGATTGACTTCTTAGTCCCTGGTTTTCCTTAAACTTGATTAAAGCGTGCTCCAAAAAGAAAGACATGAAATAGTTGTGCGAAACTCATTCTCAAGAATTCTGAAAAATACACGCTGGCAGTTATCATTGAGAAGACTATTCCCTGCAAATCGCGGAAAAAGTTGCCGACAGAGTCCCAGATCTCATTTCCTCGTAATCTGAAAATTACGAGCCGACACTTATCTTTGAGACGGTGCGATATTCGTAATATCAAGGAAGAGGAGGTTTTGTGGTGTTTATAGTGGGCCGATCCTAGCGGTACTGCAATGCTAGGCCAACCCGTGACAGGAGTGGAGCAAGCCCCGAACTACCCGTCAATTTCCAAAAATCAGTTTAATATACTGGTCCCGCATTGCGGGAACTATCAGATATTAAGCTGATAAGAACAGATACTACACTTTGATCTTAGCCAACAGGCCGAGAAGCGATACTTTAAAACTGGCTTCCAGAGTATATATGTGCGAGCTGGAACCATCCGCTTGGCAAGTATAATCGATTGTAGTGACATCTACCGACAAATGATGAAATTATACTTAAAAAATAAAAAAAGAATGATTATAAAGTAAAGAATGTTAAAAAATCATGTCGTTTATTATTTTAAATTAAATATTTATCTAATAATAATCTAAACGGTACGATTATTAAATAGTACGACAATGGTATTATTAGTAAATAATATGAAATAAGTGGAAAAATATTGTTAATAAACAAAACTTTGCAAGTGTGTGTATTGATGAAATACGGGCACCGATTCAAGAAAATTTAGTAATTTAAAACTCCGCTACTAAAAAAATCATTCTTAATAAATAGCATACGAAAAAATGTTTTAGTTATCAATGTTTACTTTTTTGGATCGAGTCTTAACAGCGTCGATCGCTAATACATACTGTGGATTTATAATACGTAATAGATCTGTAATAAATAGGTTTGGTAATATCTTTTATATTCCCATGTTTATTTTTCATAGAATAAAATCAATGTTTAGAAAATTATTATTTGCAATGATTTCTGAAAAAAAAATTAAAAAAATCTTTTAAAAATGAAATTACTAATTACGGTATCTACATAAAACAAAACCCGTAACCGGAAAAGTGCAAAAAAACTCAATTTCGTATTTAGTCGAATTTCAAATGTTGTACATGTTTTAGTTTATTGTATTATTATTTATGGTATCTAATTATTTTTCATGAAAACGTTAATTTTTGTGAATCGAAAATGAGTGCACTTGAAACTAAAAAAATACGATTTCCGCAATGACCGGGAGAACTTATTAAGTATAACTTTCTGAAAAAATCAATGTCATGCATCACCTACCAATGTTACCAATATTAATAAAAAATGATCATTAGATTGAAAAAAATCATTAGGTTAAAAGTTGAATAACTGTTTTATTTATTTTTAAATTGTGTTGCCATTTGTAAAAAATAAAAACAACGTTAAGTATTTTTTCATTACAACTACTTCTTCTCCCTGGCTCCATTCCAACTCACTGTCTGCGAATACTGTTGGGGTCAGCTCTCTTCGTCCTCAGGTTGTATGCTCTTCTGTCCCGGACTACATCCCCCAGGCCGTGCCTCTGCATCAGGTTATCCTTTTGCACCACCCATGAATTATTTGGTCTTCCTCTGGTTGTTATTCGAGGAAGATCCGTGGAGATTGCCTGGTTCACAATGTGATCGGGTGCTCTGCGTCCAACGTGCCCATACCATATCAATCGCCTCTCCTCCATCTTACTGTTGATGTCTGTAACACCTAGGCTTCCACGAATGCGTGAGCTTTTTATTTTGTCTCTTAGGGACACACCAGCTGACCATCTTAGCATGCGCATTTCAGCAGTTTCTAGTTGCCTAGAGTAAGAGTTATACATCGTCTAGCATTCGGAGCCATAAAGGAATGCGGGTCTGACAATCGTTTGGTATACTTTTCCTTTTAACTTTACTGGCATTTTCGGATCACAACTACAACGTTTACTAATCAGAAATTAATTACATACTAAATTTTACTTGAATTTGTCACTTTATGTTATTTGTAAAACATAAAAAGGATTTTAATGACAAGTATTTAATGACAAAATTTCTAAAGCGCTGTTTAGAGAGCAGACTCTCTTCAAGGGCGATCTAACTCGGGATTCGAACCATTATTATTGAAAGATTAATCGGACCCATTTATCAACCTCAATCAGTATAACGTATCGGAATCGTCAATGTACTCGAAAATGGAAGTAAAAACTAGGCAATGCCACTTTCGATCAGTAGCAATATTTTCCCACTTATTTCGTATTATTTAATAATCGTACCGTTTAGATTATTTTTAGATAAATATTTAATTAAAAATAATAAACGACACGATTTTTTAACATTCTTTATTTTATAATCATTCTTTTTTAATTTTTTTAAGTATAATTTCATCATTTGTCGGTAGATGTCACTACAATCGATTATACTTGCCAAGCGGATGGTTCCAGCTCGCACATATATACTCTGGAAGCCAGTTTTAAAGTATCGCTTCTCGGCCTGTTGGCTAAGATCAAAGTGTAGTATCTGTTCTTATCAGCTTAATATCTGATAGTTCCCGCAATGCGGGACCAGTATATTAAACTGATTTTTGGAAATTGACGGGTAGCTCGGGGCTTGCTCCACTCCTGTCACGGGTTGGCCTAGCATTGCAGTACCGCTAGGATCGGCCCACTTTAAACATATCAAAACGTCTTCCGCGAGTTGGTGAGGAATCTCGTTCATGACTAATGAATTCAAGACGATTAGAGCCTTGGTCACTGTTTTACCGCATTCTCGCTCTTTCCAATGGAAAACTAATTTTCTTAGGAAATGAAAAGCCTGATAATTCTGCAAGGACCAAGAAGTCTTATCGTTGGTCTCGCCAAAAAGTGTCTAAACTAGAGATAGGCGATGTATTTAAAATCAATTATCAAAACGTTTCACAAAAAGATAAACTCCAGAACACGTCTCGGCAAGAACTTTACTTTTAAGAAGTCGCATGGAAGTTCACACAATACCCATACTAATTCCTCAATCTGTGTAGAATTGTTACGCATATACGTTATACAAATATAATGAGTACATTGTTAAACAAAATATTTTGTCTGGGGGGACGGGGGGGGGGGGGACTTACGAGGAACGTGGCGCTCGATAATTAGTTCCGAACCCTTAAAATATGAGCAGATAATGTGAGGTCAATTATTTTACTTGTCTGATAATGAGACTCGCCACTTCCAACAACTGACCGTAGTCCAAAAGTTTATAAAACGTAAAGACTATCTGCATACGTTTAATTTTGACCAATCAGTTTTCTGCATTGTGATCATCAGGAATTCAAAATCTCGTCTAAAACATACGATCCTACTTGATTTTGTTGTCCGACCAAAATGAGATATATGGTTACTATACTTGAAAAAATATTCACATAACATAGTCGTATGAATATTTTTTAGATAAGCGTTATAAGAAGAGCAAGGCGTTTGTTTCGTCAAGTGAAAGTTGAATAATTACATAGCACAAAATAATGAGGGGGGAGGGGTGAATTCGGTGCCACGGCATGTCTAAGAGGTATGGTATGCTCTCAACTCATGGGTCGAGAGCAAAATACGAGTATATTTTATTTAAATATTCAATTAGATTATCTTTTTTGTCATTTATGGTGAAGAGCCAATACACAGGTTCAGTGCATATATTTTAGAGTTCCATTGACTGTATCTCCTATCGCTACACACCGTTCGATATTTCCCGTAAATCTTCCATCATCTGAGAAAATGCTACATGAATAGCAGAATTCTCCAACTTGGTCTAATCTTTCATTACTCACCCGTATACTCGTATCACATTTACTTTACCTTTCATACATTTCTATCACCATGACTGATTTCGCAACATTTATTATCAGATCTTTTTCGTTGCATCTCTCATACAATTGACTTATCAAACTCTGTAATTTACTTTCATTCTCCGCTAACACTACTATGTCACCAGTATACATTCTCATTCGACATTTATTTGCCACCCATTGTCCTATATGGTTCCTTCACACAAAATCTATGTACATTTTAAACAACCAGTGAGACAAAACACATCCTTGCGTTACCCCCTATGAAATAACTACTAATTTGAGAAACCGTTCGCTCTAATAAACGCTCTACATTCAGGATATAATTAATGACTTTCCATTTAAAATATTTTTTTAACGTATTATATTTATAAAATGGATTTTATGGTAAGAAATAATACTTGATTGGATGATCATTGGAAATACGAGTATCTAATTCCTTTTACAAAACAAAATATATGACGCACATGTTTAAAACAAAATATATGACGCACATTTTAAAATATCTTATTAAACAATATAAAATCGGGTGTAGGGTAGATGCCCCAAATATCGCCTATTTCTCTGTATCTCAGCCTCCTGGATTAGGAAATCAAGATGGAAACTAAATTAATATCACTAGGAACTATCCTCTTTTGTTTTCCAGGAATCAAATCGCTTCTCAACCTATGCTAGTTTATGTTAACTAGCAAAATTTCAAAAAAAATCCTAAGGAAATTTTCCAAGATTGGGTTCATAATATCGCCTACCCCTGTTCCTATTACCGAAATTAGGAGCACCTGTTAAAAACGAGTTGCTAGTAGAGCACACATACCTTTTGTAAACTAATTTCAAACTTTTCCAGAAAAAAAAAATTAAATTAAATACAAGAACAAAAACTAATGCTTCATAATTTATAGGAAAAAAAAAATCTTGTTTCCCAGCCCCGCTCTTTAAAATGTTCGCGTTTCATAGTAATGAACAATAAGTAACAGACATACCACCTCGCTTTCATCACGGAGCGGCCCCCTAAATGAATTGAATTAGGAAGGGTAATTAAGGGAATATAGTTCTATTATGTAAATAATACATAATTTAATTTAATAATTTTCACGGATATTGTCCATTAGTTGAAATTATTTTTTGGAAGTATTGCCGAGTTTGGTTGGCTAAGAAGGCGGTTAAGTGTATGGAATAAAACCGGCAACAGTTAAAGAATTGAGACTAGCCATTGAAAGATAATGCGCCTAAATACCATAGCAAATGATTCCACGTTATCAGCAGTGCATGGAGCAGAACGACAATTAATTTGAGCACTTGCGATAACTAAAATAATCTACGTCTGTCTTCTTTAATTTGTAGTTTTAATCTTAGATAAGTCTTAATAAATACTAAATTTATACGTGTATAAACATTCAAAATGTATAAATTTTTTTGGGACACTTAATATAAATGGTTACTGATAACTAATAAAACACACTCGATCGAGAGCTATACGATTTATTTATACGAAGAAAATAATTACGGATATTACAATTTGCTCTACTCATTTAAAATCACAGAATTTGCGTAAATGGAGGAATTACTGTATCCTTAGTAACGGTGCTATTTAACCGCGATACTTAACAACACTGAAATTCATACTTCAAACAGCTGATTTACAGTATAAAGTTTTAAAAGAAAACCAAGATTCTAAGAAACGCATTTAATAATGTATTCTATTATTAAAAATAATATTTTCTTTTATAACAAGAAACATACTTTAATGAATGCCATTCAAATTACGCGGTTTAATTTATTTCATCGTAAAAACAACACAATTACGTAAATGTCATCAGAACGATAAAACATTTTTGTAAAGTCATTCAAATAATTCAATCAATTAATGCCAATGTCTCGTTCAACGATGGCAATATTTTTTAATTTAATATATTTTGTCATAAATACTCACACTGCTTGCTGGTGGTTTCATTTTAGAGCCGAATTTAGAAAAAAAATTAAACATAAATAATGATCACTTTCGAGCGAGTTTTATAATACAAGTCTTTCTATCACCACATCACTTAAAACGCGACTGTCATCCGACTACGCACGAAAACAATGGTATGTAAAACAAAAAAATAACGTAACTGATATAATATTAACTGTTATTTTTGCTTAACAGTTAACGTTCAGTGGAAAAGTACCGACATTAAAAGTAACCGTTATTTTACAATATAATTTTTTGAGGCGAATATTAAATATTTTACATTAATATCAAATAATTAATACTCGTCTCATTTTGTACTTTGTAAAAAAAACGTCAATCTAGTTTTAAAATTCAATAGCCAAAACTTGAATAACAACAACTGTCTAAAAATTTGAAAAATTCGTCTCCACACAAAATTATTAACCTTATTATCGTATTTTAAATGGAATTCTTTACATTATTGATTTTTTTAGTCCATTAATTAAAGCCTGTATACTAGTTCTAACGTGTATTTGTATAATATAACGATCCTTGTTTTAAGAATGTGACAACGTTTATCAATGTGACAACGGCCAGTGTTTTTTTATGATTTTTGACATAAAAAGTCAAAATAATTAAATTATCTCTTGTCAAATAATAATTCAGAGAATAATATTAAAATATATAATAAAATAATATTTAGATTGCGAAAAATCGAAACGTGAGAAAATGAAATCAAACTAATAATTGAACAAAACAAAAAAGATTAAGTTTTTCTCAACACCCAAATATATTCTCGGATAAATTATAAGAATTTTTTTTATGTGTATGAAACTAAAAATAATTTATATTGTTAATTTGGAGCGTTGATTAGAGCGATTTAAATTTAGAAAGTTTTATTCATTATGATTGTACAGCACCCGTGCATACACTATAAAATACAATCTGTCAAGAATGAGTAGAAATTAATAAAATTGGAACTAAAAAAATATAGCTTGGCAATACCAAAATCGGACGGGTTGAGTAAAAATAAATAAATTTAAGTCGGTCGATTAACAGAATGAATTGGCTAATAATGAAACAAAAAAGTGGGCATTGGTCATTTTTGGTTTTATAGGGTGCCGAGTCAAATGACTCCTGATTCTTTCGTCTCTTGGATCTTGATGTTTTGATATATTTGTTAGTTTTTCTTGATTTGCCCTGTCGCTGATTAAGGAACGCAACCCGTTATTTCACTAAGTTCTACCACTCAACAGCAATCTCTTAACCTAGCTCTAACCATGGCTCTTTGAAGTCATGCCGGAATCTCCGAAGAATGAGCTGCAATTATCCACCTACAGTCTGTTAAAAAAGAGTAGAGAATTAATGAGGGTGCTAAAATCACCTGGCTGGCAACACCGTAGTTGTATATATCTGATTTCAAAAGTGGACTAACCCACAAAAAATAAACACTAGCTGTTTTGATTAACTTAACTATAATATAAAAAGAGTAGAAATGATATTTTACTATATTCCGTTGAATTTCTGAGTTAAAAAAATAATTTTGCTTAAGCTAATTAAGTAAAATTTTAAAAATTGTTTTAAGTTTCCTGAAAAAGTATTGCTTTTTAAAAAATTGGATCGAGATATCAAACTCAATACGACAATTTTTGCTTTTTGCACGCCAAACCGGAGTTCCCTCATGGAAAAGGCAAATATCGCAGCAAAAAGGAAGGCTTATTTAAAAGTTATAATGGACAATCAAAATTTGCCTGAAGAATTAAGAAAAAATATCGTGTATTTAGATGAAAGTCATATACTCGTACATTCGTCATATAAAATACAAAAATATTGACAATCGGTGAATGTGAATGGAGTGCAGCATGATATTGTCAAAGGTAAAAGATGGATCATTGTACATGTAGGAAGGGAAAAAGGTTTCGTATCTAATGCGCTTCTTATATTCAGTGGAAATAATAAGAAGGAAGACTATCACTCTGAAATGAATGCACATAATTAAAAAAAATAAGTGATAGAAAAACTTATTCCCAATTTATCGGAAGCATTCATAATTGTTATGGATAATGCGCCTTACCACAAAAAATGAGAACAAAGCACCACCTTCAGCGACGAAAATAAAGTAAATAAAATTATGGTTGCTAGAAAATAAAATTTCCTTAGATCCATCTTTACGGAAGCCCTCTTTTATAAGCCGTATTTTTTGAGCGACTTTCCTTTTAGCCAAAGCCCATATCAGTTATATAGGATTTAAGTCACAGTGGTAAGGTGGAAATCTAACTACAATGTGACCATGTTCTCCTAGAATTTTGTCTATTTCATATATGTTATGGGCTCTGTCTTGTTTTTTTACCAACATTAATAGGAAGAGCTTCCGTAAAGATGGATGTAAGGAAATTTTGTTTTCTAGCAACCATCATTTTATTTACTTTATTTTCGTAGCTGAAGGTGGTGCTTTGCTCTCAATTTTTTTGTGGTAAGGCGCATTATCCATTACAATTATGGATGCTTCCGATAAATTGGGACTAAGCTTTTCTATCACCTATTTTTTTTATTATTTGCATTCATTTGAGTGATAGTCTTCCTTCTTATTATTTCCACTGAATATAAGGAGCACATTAGGTACGAAACCTTTTTCACTTCCTACATGTACAATGATCCATCTTTTACCTTTGACAATATCATGCTGCACTCCATTCACATTCACCGATTGCCAACATTTTTGTATTTTATACGACGAATGTACGAGTATATAACTTTCATCTAAATACACGATATTTTTTCTTAATTCTTCAGGCAAATTTTGATTGTCCATTATAACTTTTAAATAAGCCTTCCTTTTTGCTGCGATATTTGCCTTTTCCATGAGGGAATTACGGTTTGGCGTGCAAAAAGCAAAAATTGTCGTATGGAGTTTGATATCTCGATCCGATTTTTTTAAAAAGCAATACTTTTTCAGGAAACTTAAAACAACTTTTAAAATTTTACTTAATTAGCTTAAGCAAAATTATTTTTATAACTCAGAAATTCAACGGAATATAGTGAAATATCATTTCTACTCTTTTTATATTATAGTTAAGTTAATCAAAACAGCTAGTGTTTATTTTTTTGTGGGTTAGTCCACTTTTGAAATCATATATATACAACTACGGTGCTGCCAACCCTTTTTTAGCGCCCTCATTAGTTCTCTACTCTTTTTTAACAGACTGTAGGTGGATAATTGCCGCTCATTCTTCGGAGATTCCGGCATGACTTCAAAGAGCCATGGTTAGAGCTAGGTTAAGAGATTGCTGTTGAGTGGTAGAACTTAGTGAAATAACGGGTTGCGTTCCTTAATCAGCGACAGGGCAAATCAAGAAAAACTAACAAATATATCAAAACATCAAGATCCAAGAGACGAAGGAATCAGGAGTCATTTGACTCGGCACCCTATAAAACCAAAAATGACCAATGCCCACTATTTTGTTTCATTATTAGCCAATTCATTCTGTTAATCGACCGACTTAAATTTATTTATTTTTACTCAACCCGTCCGATTCATAATGATGCGATAACGTAAGAACCACATACAGAAACGTTTTATTACAATACAGCAATATTATTTACAATGCAATATTAACATAATTTACAATATTAATCTCTGTGACGCACACTATATACCAAACGAAATGAATCAAGAAATATGATTTCCTCAGATTTGCTATATTTGTTTTGTATGCATGACATCAGTAAGGCATTATGTTATATTTTTTTAAGGACGTAATGTTTCCAAAATAAATATTTTTTATATGTTTTCAAATTCACAAATAAACAATATTCATAACTATACAATTCTTAATTATTGCAAACCAAGAGTAAAATTCGAATTTCTTTCTACGTATTTTAAAACAGAGTTTATATGTCTGCTTATTTCGTTTAAACCCGAGAACAACTCAACCCTATGAAACTATCTTAAATAACATTTTAAATTTCTTGAGAAAGATACGGGGTATAATATTAGCAACATAATAAATATCACGGTTCTGGAAGCAAGTGTAAAACTGAACAAGTTTATGAACAGGTAATATTCGTTCCGTAGCAATATAATTACTGAATAAAAGAAACATTGAAAACATAATTGGTATCATCTTTCAACTTTGACGAAAATATTCCACATCAAGGTTTGTCTAACTTTTTTTAATAAAAATTTAAAGATTTTTTGAAGTAGTAATTTTATAAATTATATATCTTCAAAGGGGATAAATTGAATATATTTTTGTTACTTTTTTACAAAACACGATTATCAAACCTGACGTACACTTATTTTTATATGGATTTAAGAAAAACGGAACATAACAGATTATATTCTTTATGTTGTAACTAAACATTTTGTAAACAACGTTTTACGAATACCATAAATATATGAGGTTTTTTATATTTTCAATTGTAATAGTGAGGTGCATGGTCGCGCGGTAACGCACTGGACTTCCGTCCGGAAGGTCGTCGGTTTAAACCTTGCGCTGTTCTACTCCCCTCGAATGACACAGGCACTTTTTCCGCCTAGTGTTCAAGGGTATAAGGATACCTTTGACTTCGGTCATATCTATTCTTTTTAAGAAAAAATAAATAATAATAACTCTTTAGTAGTATTTCTGAAATAAGAACAATTCGTATAAGTTCATAATATCAGCGTATAGTTAAATTAATAGCAAAAATTTAATTTCTGCCTACATATTTTTTTTATCGGAGACTATCTAGTTCCGTAATAAAAATAACTGTGACGGGTTATGTTTAGTGTAACAGTATTTGAATATAAGGATTCGTTTATCTGCTATCAGAGAGCTTATTTTGCTACTTTAAATGAAATTCATACTATATTAATTTGTTGAAAAGTAGCGTCAATGAAAATATATAGTGCCGACTTGAAAATACCCGTTGCTTAATCCTGAAGTAACAGTAACAATTACGTTTGAATTATATGATAAACTGCGATCACTTTGATAAAAAAAACTATGGAAATGTATCGATTCTTTCGCACTCTCAATGTAGGACGATGATATCATACAGCTTTGATTAGATATAATATATATCCTATTATATTTGGTAGTGTGGTAAAGCTTAAATCAGGATTATGAACAAAATAAAACAATCTTGGGAGCCATTGATTTTTCTTGTACTTCTGTAGGTTTTACTAATAGATTTAATAAAATATTTGAATTATTATTAATTTAAGAATTAAACAACAAATTTTTGAATAGTTTTTTTCAACTTAGTGAATCGCTAAACAATCCACAGTTGTATTACAAATGATAAACTCGGGCAAAATTAAAACTATTTAATAAAAAATGGACTCAAATAAAACGCAATTCAGGAAAAATCCCTTTTAGAATAAAAAAGTGAAATTGATCAATAGAATAGGAGAAATTCTGTTTTGATGCCATAAATTTCTATAGCTCATTATCAGACGCCAGTTTATCTGTGGTTGTAATGGAACTACTATCTTTGTAAAAACAATGTTCAGACTAGGCACATTCTCGTCTGCTCGAGATATTTTTTAACTTCTAATAATGGTCATTAACCCAATCTGTGCATTAACACCATGCATTAAAATCATGTGTCGTCACTTAAGGTCATCCGTAGTTAACACCAAATTGCGTACATTCAGTGTGATTTAGTATCTCTCTCTCTTTGAAAAATGGCCGTGAACTCCTATATATGAAGGAGTATACGCCGAGATGATTTAGTATAATATATGCTTTCATGTTAAGCAATGTTAAGGTCATTTGTATTATCTTTGGTTAAGGTTATCGTCGTTTTATCTGTGCCTGCAATTAAAAGGCACTTTATTTTGAATACTCATTGTAATTTATTCTTCATTTGTAATTGAGATACAATTAAAATATATGTTTCTCTCATGAGAAAACAGAACCACGTGTCACATATTTACTATGACTCATAGTAAGTCGTACATATGCAAAAATAATCGAACCAACATTTTACGTTTTGAGATAATTAGATGATATAACAAATAAGCTTTGAACAAGAAAAACATTTAAGGCAAAATTCAACCATGAATGTTTTTTTGTTGGTATGAAATGTTTGTATTTGAGTTGATTCGATATTTAAAACTGTCAAAAAATGGCTACATTGGATATTTTTTGCATGTAAGGTTGGAATTGTGTATGCTTGGGATTTAAGTATGTGAATGTTATGTTAATGAATAGTGTTTTAGTATTTATGACAAATGGATGAAATTTGTGATTAAGACATGAAACAGCTTCTTCATAGCCCTTGTGTAGTCAAGTGGTTTTCTATATTCATAAAATGACATTTCTGCATTAACAATAACACCATCCAGTAAGGAAACATACATGGTGCACATGTACTAAAATCAACCACCTAACATTAATAAAAGTTTCTTAAAAACTCCAATAAAATCATTATGTCCCCCGCCACTGCTATGGAAAGTACATTTTTGTGAAACCTCAGGGTAATATCATAGTAGCCTTACACTAGATCCCCACAGGACTGGATTGATTGTAGCATGCCCACCCCACAGTACTCAAGAGCACATTTTTTGATGGTGTGTCAAGTTCGATCCTTACGTAGCATGCTATTGCCAGCCCCATGGAAACTTCATGAAGTGAAACAAAGTGAATGTGTTTTTAGTCTGCTAATAAATGCCATATTATAAGAAAACAAGAGTTAGAATGTTTATTTATACATGACAAGAAATTTTATAAATACATAATTAAAAAAAAAAAAAACAACAGGTAATTTAAAGTGCTGTGTCCCCAGTAAACTAGGTTATTTCCTGTATCTTACTGAGAACATGAATAAGATTCCTCTATTTCTCATTTCTAGCAAATCAATATTTGTAAGCTCTAGTGTATGCTTTAAGTGAATTATAGATATCATTCATAGAGAAAAGGAAAAACTCATAAAAGCGAGAAATTTGTGGGAACTCATAGAGCAAGAATTAGTGATATTCTTAGTTTTATTATTTCTTCCATAAAATCATATTTTATTAAATCGCATACTTAAATCATCAGAAAATTATCCCTTTTTCTTTCGTATGATACCTTTCAATATGTCCGAATTGGTAATTTGGACATAGGGATGAGAGTTGCTCGGAGACAATATTGTCTTCAACCCCAGTGTATCGGACGTGTGGCGTCACCCTTGTGTGTGTGTATGTGGTATGATGAAATAGACAATGCTGTGTAGATCTGGAGGCAAATTCACCCTAATATTTGTCTATTTAAACTGTGTAAATCTATGTATGAACTCTGTTATATGTATAAACTTATAATTTGTCATGTACGAGTAAACTCTGCTATTTTGTTATCGTTTGAAATGTACGAGTATATGTTCTTGTGTCTTTGTAATAGTATGTAACACGAAATATTAGACACAGTATGTTGAAATGGTTATGTATTTGTATAATCATTGTATGTGTATAATTTATTACATATATTTGTATATGTAAATGTTTGCTATATTTTGGAGTTTATATGTAAAATGTATGTTTGTTTGACTCCGATTGCATTCGTGACCGCATTGGAAATGTGACTTGCGCAGCGATGCATCGGAGTAGGTCGGGGGCCCCGCCGAGTTAAGCAGCGCCCAAAACCTCGAAAGTTGTTGTATTTCGCGGGCAATGGGCGCTTGTGACTGCCGACTGACCATTAATATAGAGGGTCCCCTGATTTTGGAATTATATTCTCAGTACTACCGACTATACAGAGTTTTACTTTGAGACCCGCTACCCTACATCGACTGCCTGAGAGGAATCTCTCCTTGCTACCTTCTTCTTCTTCTACTGGATCTTCGCTACGGAATTCGCGACGTCGATTCTCTGAGCGCTACGCGGCAACCAACGTGCCTATCTACAATCTTTGTGCTCCGTCCGGTACACCCAGTAATAAATCCTTTGGGTTTAGAACAGCTGGAGTAAGCATGGAACTCTCGGTTCATCATTGCATATGTTGGTTCATCACTACTGCATGTGAGACAATACTCACACATACCCGATGCGTGTGAGTATTGTTATCTGTTGAACTCTTTTACCAGACTGGGACCTTTATAAAATGTTTTTTAGGTACAATCAGGAATTGAACCTGAAATCCCTGGGTGGATGGAAGTCGAGCGTTTTACCAACCAGACCACGGTGATCATCGTCAACAGTCTATGAGTAAAACTAGTTCAGAAGGGAATCCGACAAGAATGCTAACCATTAGACCAAACCTGGCCAAACCAAATTGCCCCACGGGCCGCATTGACCTAAAATTTTCCAAGGGCCACACATAAATAAGAATAATTGCAAATTTTGTTGTTTTTTTCGATATCTGGTTTTACAACGAAATTCGTACTTTTTTTTTTGTGATTTATTTGGATGCAGAGGTACATAGAAAGTGTTCAATAAGTGTAAATCTGAAGAAAAAAAATGATACTACAACTAGATATGAAGAGAAAACGTATTGAACCAACAACAAAATGTATTTGTATGTTAATATAATGACTTAGAGAAGTTATTAATTCGTAAATATATTTGTATAGTAAAAAAAAACATTAGTCATATATGACCGTGGGCCGCAAATAAGGGCGCCGCATGTGGCCCGTGGGTTGGCCAGCCCTGCATTATGTTAGACCATGACTGTCAACTTGATTATGAAAGATTATGCTAAATATAGGTTTGATACAAATGGTTCTGTGATGGTTGATAATCAAATTGGTTCAAGATTATTGTTACCATTCCACTTGACTGACAATAGAAATCTGTTGGTTAATGGACATGGCCTCATTTATTACTTTTGGAAGCATTTCGTACGAGTTCAAGAAAGAGTATGCTTAGAATTTTAATGATAAAATTCAGATCATACGCATCATGTATTACCTCATACATCTTCTATTGATGGAAATATAGGTACAATAGTTTGATTTGGCCCGATTTATAATAACGCCTATAGCAGGGGTGGCCAAGCCTTTAAGCCACGTGCCAAAACCAGTATTGGGTAAAGGTTTGCGGGCTGAAAGTATATTTTTTTTATTAATAGGTATATGAAAATTTGAATACCTCAAAACAAGGTAACATGCTCCAATTTGTTCTGATTTACATAGTGCTGTTTTGTATTTTTTTTGTTACCCTAACACTATCTTCTGAAAGGCACTGTGTTAAGTATACCTTCGGCTTGCTAATTGCCTTTTACAAAGGATCAAAAAAGGATATTTTAAGTATTGTCATTGCTGGGCCTCGTAGTCGAGAATCCCCTCGCCATTCCAACGTCAATTCAGTTGGAAAGCAAAGCCGAGCCATGGAGATTTAGTTTATTTCTCCTCTTTAAGTGAGTGGGCTGTTGCACACCAGCAAACTCACCGGCCACACCAGTGTACTGGATCTGATGGCACACTTGAAGTGAGATGATCGGAGCACACCGGCATGTTTTTTTTCCTTTTTTTGAAAGAATAGATATGATCGAAGTCATAGGTATTCTTATACCCCTGAACACTAGGCGGAAAAAATGCCTGTGTCATTCAAGAGGAGTAGCACAGCGCGGGGTTCGAACCGACAACGTTCCGCATGAAAGTCCAGTGCGTTACCGCGTGGCGATGCACCTCATAACATGCATTTTAAGTATACTTGTGGAAAACTCACAATTTTTTTTTTCACCACACGTGTCTAGCCTAAGTATAGGTCATATGAGAGTAAAATACTTCACCGCACGTGTCTAGCCTAAGTATAGGCCATATGAGAGTACAATACTTCACCGCACGTGTCTAGCCTAAGTATAGGCCATATGAGAGTATAATACTTCACCGCACGTGTCTAGCCTAAGTATAAGCCATATGAGAGTATAATACTTCACCGCACGTGTCTAGCCTAAGTATAGGCCATATGAGAGTATAATACTTCACCGCACGTGTCTAGCCTAAGTATAAGCCATATGAGAGTATAATACTTCACCGCACGTATCTAGCCTAAGTATAGGCCATATGAGAGTATAATACTTCACCGCACGTGTCTAGCCTAAGTATAGGCCATATGAGAGTATAATACTTCACCGCACGTGTCTAGCCTAAGTATAGGCCATATGAGAGTATAATACTTTTAGGCGCCTTTTCTTAAACCTATGAAAACAAATTCTCACACAGGATTCATTCAGTCATGGAGGCTCTTGCTAATGAACTTGGAGAGATTGACTGGCCATGACAGAGGGAGAAGTGCTAACATGAACAAATCTGAAATTTTCAAAGCCAACCAACTCTTGTATACAATTATTTTTATTTAAACACCCCACATCTGTTTACTTTGTCCGATTAAGTAGTCTTTCAGTTGGACTGGGGCTCCAAGTATTCACTCGTACTTTGTTGACTATTTTTCAAAAAGATGATCTAAAACAAGAAAATTGATTGGATATGTAGAATCTAACAAAAAAAGGTTTAATACAATTTATTTGCCTTCTGTACACATTTGAGATAACATCTCTATGAAAGATGATGGAGATGCAGCATTCCCTGTAAGTCTCAGGTAATTGAACTGAGCCACGTTTATAGCTGTGTTTTGTCGGGGGCTATGTGATTAAAAAATACAGAACTTACAATTTGTTGTGCCTATTATAATCATAAATCACTTGCTGAATGATAAATTTCATTCTAAGTGTTGTCATTATAACAGTTGTAGCCGTTTCAATTGTTGATATTGATGGCATATAGAATCTATCTCGAATTGCTTGCCTGTTCTTTTTTTTCCTCTAGTTCCAAACACCATAAACCATATTAATATGAATTCACATATATGAAGGGATTAATGTATATAAAGTGAACCAAGTTACCACTGCTTTAACTTTTCATGCATAAAAATTTAATAATTCATACAATTTAGGTGTAATGTACATATTTATAATATGTAATGTGTTGGCATACTTAACTATTAAATATCTAATTGTGGACAAGTTACAGAATAGTTCCAAATGGATAGTATAATACCTGGTCTTTCCACCTCTTAGGTCCTTTTTTGTCTATAATACTCGTATAATAATTGTCAACTTTGTGATCTTATGGAAAAAAATACCATTTGATAATTCAGTTTGATTTTTATATTCGAAATTAAAGTTTTTCCATGATAAAATAATCTTCGATGACGGGAAAATAATAATTTAGATTAGTTCACAGATTATTTGCAGGATTAATTAATACACTTAGTTCTCATGATTCGCCATAACACTATCTAAGATAGACAGCTCAATAATAAATATGATATAGATATAAGAAATGGTTGAACTCCACCTTTTTCATAAATTTAATAAAAAAGCATAATTATATAGTACAGATTTGGCACCAAAGTCTGGTAGTTTCTATACTTACTTAGCAATTAAGATTTCTGAGCTGGTACTTCGAGACTTATTATAAGTTCTTAGAATGCTCTTGTGGTAACCAGTGTTACAAAACATACCTTTATAAATTTCAAGATTTTTTATTTTAAGTAACTTATGTTACTCAAAGAGTACTCCTAATTTGATGTTGATGACAGTTTATGTATGACAATAAATTCAAATGAAAAACAGACGGCAACTCATGGTGAATTGAAGCCAAAAAATCTAAACAGTAAGTAAAAATGCCTGAATCGAAGAATTCACGGTTATTTTCCACTACTTTAAAATGTTTTTCGGGGTTGTTGCCCTGTTGAGTTGAATTAAATAATGGCCAACACTTCAAAGGTGTTAGTTTTCATCCTCAAGGTGATGTCATAAAATAATCCAAATTTCAACATAATCAAAAATATATTGCCAACTCAACATGGCAACAACTCCAAAAAAACATTTTAAACCTTAAAAATGCTAATGATTGAGTCTGGAGCTGATGCAGTCAAGACTAGATTTCCAAAAAAATATAGTTTTATAAATACATTTAATAACATAACACAAATTAAAATGAAGAAATGATACTCACAAATATTCAGTTTTCTTTATTGTAATATATATTGACAATAATAATCGTAACACGTACATTCAATTTTCTTTAAATAACATTTTTCTGAACAGGAGCTTAACACAAAAATGGAATGTATCAAATATTGCTGGTATAATCAAATACAATAAAAATATAATCACTTAAAAATATAAAGCAAAATTAAACAAGTAAATACAACCTTTTAATGAGGTGGTTGTTCCCAATGGCAAAATAATAATAAAAATATATTTTAAAAAGTAATTTACAAATTGACAATGTATGAAAAAAGATCACAAAATAAGCACATGCTTAAGAATAAATAATTACATAATTTTTGAAGAATGTACAGTATTCACTATTTACTTTCTTACGGTTTAATATCATTTGGAATAAAAGGATTCATTAAACTGAATAATATTATACAATAGAATAAAATTTGTAAATTAAGTACAACAGTACAGTTGAGGAATGGATAGGTTTGAATAAAAAGAATATTGGAAAGAAAACTCACATGGAGTAATTTTACATTTGTATAATTTTTTTTGCACAGTTCAAAGTAGATTAGAAGGAAACTGCATCGTTCTTAATTCTGTTTTGTGCCATCAAGAACAAGGGTAATCAAATAATAGAGTTGCTATAGTATGAAGCAGGCCCTATTTATAAATTCATCATGTTTTGGTTTCAAGCTGTGCAAAAAGTTCATTCTTACAATACTCATGGAAATAATAATAATATTGATACATTTAAAAATGAAGAAATGAGTAAAATCTGTACTATTTTATAAACCTAATCCCTAAAAAAATAAAAAAATTGTGCCTGAGAATGATATGTTATAATTTAAAGATTTAAGCTTGATTTTTTCAAGATTTTAGTTTAAGGTGGATCGATTTTACTAGAAGTACTATAAAATAATTTTATTTTTGTTATTGTTTGAATGAACAAAAAGAAAACAAAAGTTAAAGTTACACTAATTGCAAAATCTATTACCAAACAGGGTATAAAATAGAATAGATTGATAGCTATTGCACATTTTGCAAGTAGAACTTATAGTAGTAAGTATATATACAATCTCAGGTTAAAAGTTTAACTTTCGATTTTGGCAAAAAATATAGCAAACCTTACTTGTATTTTTTATTGCCGTGTTTGGGTTTGGAACATGAAATTAATATAGTTTGAATGTTAAATAATATTTATGATCAAAATCACAGTTTATCAAAAGTGTAATGTATAAAATAAACAGTAATATTAAAATAATTTATAAAGATTTTTTTCGTAGATGACAAGTTTATAAATTGAGTCAGATCACATAATGTCTAGGTCCAGAGTAAGTACTAATGTATGATATATCACTAGGTTTGTAATATGAGCAATAAAGTGCTCAAATGAAATGTTTTAATAAAAATATGTTTTATCACAACTTAGAATGATACTTGCCAAAATTACGTACATTTACAGGATAATGCATCAATTTCAAGTTGAACATAATAAAACAAATTTTTACATCTATTGAAAGATTGTTTCTTAGAAAAAAATTATGTTGATATTTTAAATATTTTTTATTATTATTACTAGAAATAAAAATATGTAGATATAATAAACCCAGTTAAGCTACATTTATTGTTCTCTAAAATATGCTAGCTTAAATTATTTAGCTAGAAATATAGGAATTCTGAAAATGCATTTCAATAATGATCACACTTTCAAAAGGAGCATGGATGATATTAAATATTTTGTAGCGATTGGAATAAGATTTGACTGGGATTGTTTTTCAACTAACAGATTATTTACAATAACTTGAAAAACAAAGTATTTCCTCTGATAATATAGTTTTAGATTTCAAGTTTATGAAGCATAGAAATATAATTTTAACATTTTTGTTACAAGAAGTTAATTATCATTCTGAATTTGTTTAGTATTGTTTTTGATATAAAAAGTGCATTTAAAAATAAATAGTTAAAAGTTTGAATCTGGACGGAAGAATAACTACACCAACTGGAATTATTGTGTTATTTAGCATTTTAGAAAAATAATTTGTATCACATTCTTCATTGCACAAAATAATGATAATTTCCTAAGCAAAATAAAGGGAGTTTGATAACAAAAGAATAATATGTTTATTCAATTTTGAGCTAATTGATATAGAAGGCACCAATAAAAATCTTAGAAAAAAATAAATAATATCTACAAATTACTTTTCTCAGTTTGTATATTACACAGGGAAGTTTTAAAAAAAATAATAATCAATAAATACAATATTTACAAAAGAAATGGCCTCAAAATTATTGAGCAGAAAATTTTAATTTGATCATCACTAACAAGGATTGGTCGATAGAAAAATACATCATTCAATTTAATTATGACAGACTAGAACCTATGTTTCTAAAGGCAAGAGCAACTAAAAACTAAAAAAGAAATATAAAAATAAAATTAATCGCACAGCAGTTTTACAAGATAAATGAACATGTTATACGAGTTAGCACACCTTCCTTAAAATTTCATTTGTATTTTTTTCTTATATATACATAACACGGAAGCCTGCAGAATATTAATGTAAGGAACATATTAAATGAAAATCAATGAAGTATACATCATTCAGTCTTGAAATACATTAGTAAAAACCTTTCTCATCCATGGATGTAAGATAAAACTTATTCAGTGAAATGACACTCATCTACAAGTATTTATCATTGTATTACTACGAGTAGATCACGGTATCTGTCAATGGAGCTTTCGTAAAATTGCGATGCATATGCTATCAAAGTTGTTTTAATATATGAAAAATATTATAGAGCTTGATCAGTGTTTTAATGTACTATTTTGCTGAAGTTTAAAAATGATATCAGTTATTCAAAAGGTTGGGTGCTAAGACCAAGCTTTATGCTATGTTTACATTAGGTGAGCTTTTAGTATTGCTTTTGTTTATTGCGGTCTAAAAATATGAGCGTAGTGTCTAATGCTTATTTTATTCAGCAGTAAATGTCTTAATGGTTTTATAAATATGTAAATTCATCAATGGTGATCTGAAAATTTTAAATGTTTCAGAACAAAGATTAAAGAAATCAATAATAAATTAAATAAGTAATATGTTACAAATAAAGAAAAAAAATATTGGAAGTAATGAATTCATACATAAGAATTTTCTAATAAAATGTTCAAAATTTAAGAAGGCCCTCTCTGTAAGGATAAGAATAAGTCACACGGAAGGCCTATAATTTAAAGGTAAGTCTATATATGGCTTGACTGTTCTTTGACAATAATAAAATATTATTTTGAGTCATCAAAAATTCTCTACACTTTGAATACATAATATTTTTAACAGCTGTATATTTTGATTCTTAAAATACATATTAAACAAATAGACCTATATTTGTATAAGATTGTTTCCTAATATAATATTACCTCAAGAACACTTTGTTTTAGGATTTATAAATGGCAGCTCATAAGTGTCGCTAAATTATTTTCAGTGGGTCGATGTCTGAAAGAACATTTAATATTGGGATGCCAATAATGAATAACAAGTCTAATATTCACCTTTCTATTGGCACAGGCAAATCTACTTTTGATATTTGGGCATATATTCAGAGAATTATGATACTGTTTTATTTAGCGGGTTATTACAATTCTATTGTATACAGTATGATTTGACAGATTTATTGCCATGTGATAATCACTTCAAACCAAAAAGATATACGAGAATGTTAAAAAGCTTAATGAAAAATACTAGACCCTTCTTTTGTTTGGTCTCCAATAAGAATCAAACCAGAAACGACTATGCTGCGGAGGTCACCATATAAGTAATAAGTCAGATGATAAATTAATTCAATTGAATGTAGGTTAGAAAAAAATCTGAGAATAAAAGTTAATACATATAGCATCATATGTAACCATTTATTATCACCCTATACATTCCATTAGGGACACTGGATTGCCACAAAACACTTTCCAGGTCGTTTCACAGCCTGGCACTTCACGCCCTTTGAAGCCCTAGCCAAATTAGTTCTGAGGTAATTTATGGCTTTTGTCATCTAGTGTAGAGCAATTGCGAAAAAATAAATTGTAATTTATTATATTATGACTTAAATTCTCTCATATATATAGACTGTACCTTTAAAGTTTACAAAAATAAATTTTCACACAAATAATGTTTTCTCGTAATATAATTACATAATATAAATTATTTTACAATCAATTTACTGTTTTTGATATACGAGAACTAAGCTCCTCAGTTTATTTTACAATTAATTACTTACAACTATGAATTAAATTGACTATTTTATCTTACAAATAAATTACTACAGTTTACAATATGTATTTATAAATATTCATCAAAAAATTAAAGACACATTCAAATATTTAAAATTTGATCCTACATTATTCTTTATTTTCAAAATGTGACACGAAATTCATTTTGCTATGCAATTTATTTTTATATATAGTAATTTTCTTTTTATTCATAAACTTGTTAAATATTAGTAAATATTTAATTCAAATTGTTTTATAAAATGTATATGAATATCATTAAATTTTAAAAGGAGTTTTCTCTATATTAAAATTATTTAATTTAAACTGAGAAAATGAGTGTGATTTTATTATTATATAAATCGATACTAGGAATTTATGTATCAATGATGACAATGACCGAGTATTGAATTCTATATTCCAACATGTTTACAATCAGAAGAAACAGGAGATAGAAAATTTGGACAGGTGTTACAAACAACAGAGATGCCTCTATTTTATACGTATTTCATGCTGTTTCCACTTTTTCTTTAAATCATAAATTTTCCACGAAGAGTGGCATCAGTTAAAATAAGGGCAGAGCTTTTTATTCTTCAGTTCTTTGGTCAAATTTCACAAAAGAAGGGCATGGAAAGACTCATAGTCATTGGTAATGTGGAGGTTGCCAAGAGCAGCAGTACATTGAAGCGACCAGGTGAAGAGTGCTACAGGCTCTGCGAACAGCCAAATGCTGTCTGGGGAAGAATGTGCACGACATACATCTATTTCAGTGTGGGTCACGTTCCTCAGCATTAAAGCCATAACACAGAAGAAGAATTAAGAGCTATTCCCTGTTTCTATATTCTTTTTTCCAGTTTTATTTTAAAATAGAACTGTGAAAATACTGTTTAAAATTTCCTTCAAGTACTACTATAAATTAAATATTGCCTACACCAATAAGTCCTGTTGAAGTTGGATTGAATGTGGTTGCAGCGCATATAACAATCAGAAGTGATGATAGGCAAACTCCCCACACTGTACCTATGGTGATACTCAGATATTTATCCCGTATATGCTTTTCTGGGATTTGAGGTACATACTATATAATTATTTGATAAGTACGAATTATTATTTAATAAGGTGAACTAATTAAATTTAGTTCAAATGAAAATAATTGGAATTTGAAATGAGATATTAGACTCAGAAGGTAGTCAATTGTTACATCATTACAAATGAACCAGTGGTGCCAATGCTATGAAACTTTTATGGAAGATAGTCGAAATGTGTCACTAGTTAACTCATTTATTCATCCACAGATGGCATTAATGATTACGCGAAAATAAATCAGCTACCTTTCCATTGGACAGACTGTGTATTTCAAAACTAAGTAAACACCCATTTGGACTTAAAACACACATAGATTATTTTATTTTGAAAATCATTAAACAGAAATCGTGTAATTTTCGTGCACGTAGATTTATCTCGAGATGAGTACAATTAACACTTTGAGTGGAATGATCGAAGGAAATTTTCATACTTGTCTAAATTAAGATTTTTTCTTAAAGATTGCAAAATGAGACATCTATTTCATAAATGATGATTTGATAAATAGGCAATAATTAAATAAAATTATATAAAATAATAAATATTAATAATTGAAAAGAAATTGTTCTTGAAAGGTCGTAATCTTTTAGCAATGATGTTACTGAAGATTGTATAATTGTAAAAACATACATATTATAAATTCCTGAAATAAAAGTGTTTTCCCAATACTGTTTATATGCCAATGTCTAAAATGTTTCCTATATTCAAAATTTTCTGCTACATTTAGTAATGTCATCACTGAATCTAGTATTTTTTTTGTATTAAATCTTTAAAAAATATATCTTAAATATGAGTCACAAGAGGTTAAAAAGTGTGATACTTTTTTATTTTATTCATTTTAAGAGAAGTTAAAGATGATGCATAAATATTTTATGAAACATTTGGAATTGTAACAGTTTTGTTTTAAAAGTGCAAAACATTGATTTTTAAATAAATTGGAAAATGTAATAGAAAATATATTAACACTTTTTGAAATATATATACACCAAGAAAATTACATTTGTAAGAAAAAACATACAACTAATACAAATATAAAAAACAATTTATTTAATAAGTACATAGGCACACCTCATCACAAATATGAGAATAATTGAAATATTGCAACTTTTGTTTATTAAAACATCGAATAAATATGGACAATTAAGTATTTACAATACTGTGATTCGTGTACGACTAAAATTAAATACTGAAAATTTTAACAAATACAATTAACAACTGCAACATCGACACTTCCTTACATCACATATTTTTTGTTTCAAGAAAATTCGAATTCTAAATACAATCCTAATGATAGTTGCCATACGGGACAGGTACAATTTCAATATTGCTATGATATATAAAGGCAAGCCGCATATAGGAAAAATAGACACTGTCATGTCAATCGGTTACAACTTGTTTCTGACTTAAAAATATTCAGATACATTTTTCATTTGCTTTTCATTTCCAAATTCAAGTAAGAAAAAGAGAAAACTTCAACAGTATTCATGTGAATAGTACTATATTGCATATTACATATGCTCATCTGATAATTCATGTTTTTTTAAGTTATTTTAACTGATACCATAATTTAAACTGAAAATCTAAAACATGAAGCACAATTAGATATTTATTTATGAAAAACTGCTGTACTTTTTTCTTTGAATCAAAAAGTTTCTTAGTTTATCAACAGCAACATGTATTATATTATAATAATCAGTTTTCATTTTTAAGATTTACGAGAAAAGATAATTAGAAAATAAAAATGAATCATTAGATTAGTTTAGGAAATTCTAAAAATCAACACGCTTCTGTCAGTCATTC
Source organism: Odontocerum albicorne (assembly GCA_949825065.1). Classification (NCBI taxonomy): domain Eukaryota; kingdom Metazoa; phylum Arthropoda; class Insecta; order Trichoptera; family Odontoceridae; genus Odontocerum; species Odontocerum albicorne. Next base: position 14,462,712 of record OX463845.1, read on the forward strand.
CCTTGACATTTTAAAATTCTAAATAGATAAAAAAAATATACAGAATTTTCCTTTACACCTTTTGGTCTAAAGACCTATACATACATTTACATGTTCTTGTATCAATTTGGATAGCTAATTTGATCCCACATTCAATTCCTTTCATATTATTCCGACCTCCATAATTAATGTATAAAACCCACATTCCTTCCTACTATATTTCACTTGATATATAATTTATTTAAAAAGTCAAACATCCTTTCATTGATTTCATAAATAATTAATTAATTTAGATAAATTGGATTAGAAAATAATATAAACTCAGTTATTTTTATAGATAATTTTAAACAGCTTATATGTAGTGTTTTCCAAATTGGTAAGACACCAAAGTGCAACTATATTAAGAATTAATTATTTTTTAATTCCATTTATATAAAGAGGAGGTTTAGTTTGTTTAGTCAGTATCAAATTCGAGCAAGGAAAAATTGAATTGTTAATCATAAATTCTTTCTTCAGTAAATAAGTATACAACTTCACATGATGTTTCATGATTATAAATAAAATATTTCATTACTTCTCTCTTAAAAAAGAAGATTAATGATGTTTAAAAATGGCAAAAATAACTATTCATATTTTTCCTTCAATTAACCCTTTTAATCCCAGCACATTTTGCATCAAATGTGTGAAAAATCCCAAGCATTTTTAGTATATATTTTATTTGCACAGTAGTATATATTTTATTTTTTTATCTCAGTTAATATTTAGTTTTAAAACCTATTTTTTTGTGGTGACCTCCCTGTAGAGTGTAAAATAATAAGTAATTTTCATATTTCATAAAAAAAAAAAAAGGTTTTTTTATTCAACATAAAAACTTTGAGGCCGATGATCGGCCCCGTGGGAATTTTCACATACACCAGTTGGGCCCGATAATCGGCCCCGTGGGATTAAAAGGGTTAAACAATTATCATATGATGGACAACCTTAATATATTCCATTAAAACATTTTTTACTTTAAGAAATAAATTGGATACTTATTGTTAATTAAGGATTTAATCCTTAAAAAATTAACTATTCAATAACATTGAAACCAACACCAAAAAATGTTGATTTAAAAGTACACAACAATATGTTCTACTTCTACTAATTTTATTTAGCCATAAAACCAAGTGACATCAGTAATTAGTTATTTTACAGAAATCAATGGAAGAATTAAAAGCAAAATGACCAACTACAAGTTACTATTCTATATAATGTTGTTTTCTTATTTGGTTTAACAAAATGAATTAAATCCTCAAACTAAAGGGAGATTTTATAATGGTGCTAAAAATGTTTCTGCACTGCTATTTATAACTGAATATTTTCCTTTCAATCCTCTCAGGCCAAATACAAACTTTAGGGTGTGTACGAAAGTTTTAGTAAATTTGGAAGCATTCCATTAACACCATATTAGTCTTTATGTAGAAATTCAAAATATTGATTTGTCTTCCACATTAAAAATAGTCTTTTTATGAAAATCACCGTAATTAGTAAAAATAAAGAAAAGTTATGTAAAAGATGACTATAATAAATAAAAAAATTAGGCCTATAATTTAGGTTTCCCGGACAACTTTGTATTATATGGTGTATCAAATGATGTTTTACTGTGTTATAAATGTATGTAGTACACATTACCATAAACTCGCAATTAACTGGGATGAAGCTCACTGATTTGAGACTATAAATAATCTTAGGCAGGTTTTTTTATTGATAACATGATCACACCCATATTACTTGGTTTATGAAGTATTAAGTATAAAATGTTATTGTAAAAATATATTTATTGACAGTGATTTGATTTAAGTAAACTTTATATGATTAAACTAATACGTTTCTATAATAGATTTATCATGATTTTTAATTCATTTTGGAATAATTTAAATTAATAAAAATGGTTATTAAGTAAAGAAAAATATCCATTTGATATATAAATAAATTAATACATAAGTATTTATTATTTTATACTCTTCACCATATCTACACCAATAATACTTCATTTTAAAATTACGATTTAATAGGAAAAAAATAGCAGCCAGTTATTTGAAAAATATATTAGATGCATTATTTAAAGGCTGTAAAAACACATTGCATAAAAAAATTACATTTTATACATTGATAAAACCATAGGCTAATTTTATTGTAAAGTACACTAAAACGAAAACATGAAGCATTACTGTATTTCACTTTGAACTTGTGTTTGAAAAAAATAAAAATTTACAAGCACAATAACATATATTCTATCAAAAAATATATAAATTAGAAGAAGAGTTAAATTATGAAAAGATATGAACTTATCAGTTTTTACTGCTTCTGTCTTTAGACTGAGCATTTAATATTGATTCTGTAAGAATCATCAAAATATATTCAATGGGTTTAAAAAGACATTAAAAACTTCTTTTATGTAAGGAAACTGGGTTCATATGTTTTAGCATGCGATATTTTATAACTGTACATCAGTCAAAGTATTAGTAATTACTCTACTAAATTTTTAGATTAGATTTTTTATTTATAGACATTTATCAGAATCTCACATTTTTTTCAGTCAGACAAGATTTGTCTATGCATTAACATACCCAAGCTCAAGCTCTGAACGATGATTCAAAGTTATAAGTTCTTTCATGAATATAATATATTTTTTAAGTATATAAATAATATGGGGGAGATAAAAGAAGGTTTACAACATTTACACTATCCTCAAAATATTATCCTACCTCACTCCACAGCATTTTTTTCTTGCCAATTTTTATTAAAGTTATTTAGTCCAACTCCCCCGCAGCAGGAAGTTCTCAATCCATCTTGTTCATTAATCACTGCAGCGGTTTAAGCCTCAGTATCCATTAATATTGTAATATTTGATAATCATTAGGCAATCATCTAAGACTGAAAACCAAAACAACAGTCTATAAAGCTGTAATCACAACATCTCTAATATATGGATTTGAATCATAGGTTCCCTACAGCCAATACATTAAAGCACTCGAAAGACATCAGCAGCAGCAACTCAGGCAAATAATAAAGATTGTATGCTATCATAGATTATCAAATAATTGAGATTTTGAACAGAGCGAACTGTTGTAGCATCGAGATTCTGATGTCGCATGCTCGCTTACAATGGACATGTATTTCACATGTCCGACTTCAGACTCCCGAAAAATATACTCTTTCGTGAGCTAACAGAGGACCGAAGAAAACATGGTGGCAGTGCAAGCGATTATTAAGAACGTACTGCATAACATGCTCAAAAACTAAATGCTCAACGTAACTGGGAGCAAACAGTAGTATTGATCAAGTCAAATGGTGTAGAGCTGTTGTTTAACAGAGACCCAATGGAGGAAGGAGATGCAGACGAGCTGCAAGTACTGAAGCTCCATGCTCTATACACAAGAGGATATGCCTATCACAAATTCATCTCTGGTGGCATCTTACCTCTCATTTTGCACTGTGCCTTCTATTATATTCATCATAGGTAAATGGCATTAAATCATTTGCTGTATTGTGATATTGGCATTCTCTTCCAATCAACTAGAATGTGGAAAAACTAAACAAGAAAGGCTTTGTTAGATCATCATCAGGAAGCAAAAATTGAATATAAACATTCTACAACTTGGTCACAGAGGCCATTCACTGACACTTCTAATCTTGATATTGCACCGGAACCATTTTTATGAAAAATGGGTATAAACGGGAATCGAACCCATAAGTTGGGGATAGGAAGACAGGCAGGCATCTTATCAACTAGGCCATGGAGGTGATTTCAGCACATTGTATAATTATAAAGTATTCTGTTACTAACTTCCCACACCTGTACTATACCCTTCTAATATTAAATAAAAGCTGATACGAATCTACCATTTAAAAATAGTGGAAGTTATAAACCTTATTTAAACCACCTGTATTTTGTTAAGTACGAGTAAAGTAAGTATTTATAATATAGTATAATTTACAAGCAGATATTATCAACATTTTAATAAATAGTCCATAAAAATAAACTCAATGCCTCATTTGAGACTGTATACGAGTATAATTAAGAAGTTGATTTGAACAATTGGATTGTTTAACAATTAATTACATTTTTAATAGTAATTGTTCCGTTTTAAGCACAATAATTTAGATAGATTGATTTGGCCCTAGGTGATATTTGATAAAATAAATTTTACGTTTGATCTTTGAAAGTTGAAAAGCAATCATAATAATCAGACCTAACTTAATTTTACAAATTTCATATACAAATAATGAACTATCTTATTAAGGGAGAATGGAGGAACTTTCTAGAGACCTTACTATTTGAAAATGACACTGTGCTAATTGCAAATAATTAACTAATAGGCTGTCCGGAAAGTAATTTCATATTTTTAGGTCTTATTCAAAGACAAAATTCCACCAAATGATTGCAGATTGTGGTTTTCGATATTTTCAGTATGTCAGCAATTTTTCGGATTATATAATGCTGCTTATTCTTGATAAAACCCTTGATTTGGATGTCATCAGTGGTAATCAGCTTTCCAGAGTGGACACAACCTTCGAGCGTTATATCACCATTACAGATTTTTTAAACCACATTTGACACACACAATTACTTACTGCATTATCACCATACACCATATATATATATATATATAAATATATATATATATATATATATATATATATATATATATATATATATATATATATATATTAGGTGTACAAATAAGTTTCCGCCGTTTTTTATAAAAAAATGGGCATTTATTGTGAAAGAACGGAACCTCATGTTTTATTCGAAGTAGTACCCATCGCTTGCCACTACTTTTCCCCATCTTTCTGTCAGCATACGAATACCGCGTCAGTCATCATCATCATCTTTTGAGGCTATCCACGAATCGACTCAATTTTTGGTATCTTCATATGATGTGAAGTGCTGCTCAGACAGGCCATGCGTCATCGATCAAAACAAGTGGTAATCAGAAGGAGCAATGTCTGGTGAATACAGCGGGTGGGGTAAAACTTCCCAATTGATTGTTTCCAAAAAGGTTTTGACCGGCGCCGCAACATGTGGACGAGCATTATCATGCAGGAGAATAATTTTGTCGTGTCTGGAGTAGCAGTGGGCGCGCTTTTCCTCGAGTGCTCGACTCAATCTCATCAATTGTGCTCGGTAGACAGCCCCAGCAATGGTTTCGTTCGGTTTGAGCAACTCATAATACACGACACCAAGCTGATCCCACCAAATACACAACAAGAGTTTTTTTCCATGAATATTTGGCTTAGCTGTAGATGTTGAAGCATGGCCAGGGGTTCCCCATGATTTCTTCCTTTTTGGATTATCATAGTGGATCCATTTTTCATCACCAGTGACTATACGGTGCAGAAAACCCTTTCGTTTATGCCTGGCAAGCAGCATTTCACATGTGGAAAATCGGCGTTCAACGTTTCTCGGTGTCAGTTCATATGGAACCCAATTTCCTTGTTTTTGAATCATTCCCAATGATTTCAACCTATGTGAAATTGCTTGTTGAGTCACTCCTAATGTAAGTGCAAGTTCTTCTTGCGTTTGGCACGAATCTTGATCCAATAATACTTCCAATTCCGCGTCTTCGTACACTTTCGGCCTTCCGCTACGTTCTTTGTCTTCGATGTCAAATTCACCGTTCTTAAACTTTTGAAACCACTCACGACAACTTCTCTCACTTAAGGCAGCCTCACCATATGCTTCTACAAGCAATCGATGCGCCTCAGCTGCAGATTTCTTCAAATTGAAGAAGTAAATCAAAAGTTCCCGCAAATGACGCTTATTCGGCTCAAAACTTGACATTTTCGAACACAAAAAAATATGTTATACTGATAAAAATTCACTAATATTTCAAGGTCATATTGTTGACAGATGTCCAACCTTACGATAATGACATTTTACATCTGACAATTTTAACCATAACTTACTGGTGGCGCCAACTTTTGTCAAACGGCGGTGACTTATTTGTACACCCAATATATATATATATATATATATATATATATATATATATATATATATATATATATATATATATATATATATATATATATATATATATATATATATATATATATATATATATATATATATATATATATATATATATATATTTTTTTTTTTTTTTTTTTTGGTTTGTGTTGTATTTTTCCTTTGCTGTAGTAAAAAAAGCCAAAAACACAACTTATTATGCTTTACCTTCAAAATTACGCCAAAAGACTGCTCAAACAATTTAGAGAAACAATGGCAGAAAAAATGCACTAAACTATTACCTATCATAATAATATACATTCAACACATTTAAAATTCAATTAGCAATAAAAACTTTACCATATAACATAGACGTCTATCCGAAAAAAACATGAAATAACCTTCTGAACAACCCAGTACAATTACGGATACTGAAAAGCAATGGATTAAGGATAAGTAGAAGTAAAACTGATTATTTACTCTGACAGTAATGTTCGATGGTGAGCTTTTAAAAATCTTTCATGAAGCAAAGCATCTAGGCTCCTGAATCCACATGGATGATAGTTTTACTGCAGATGTAAAATGGCTAATAAATACATATTTTTTCCAGATATTGCTGTTTTTAGGAAGAATTTTATGTATAGTTTTTTTAGTTTATTAATAATAAATTTACACAGCACTATTTTGATATAGATATCATTACATGGTATTTATATAATTAATATGCAACGTTCGAAACTGCAATGAAAAAGGCCTGAAGGGAAATTGCTCTCGAGCCTGGTTAGGCTCAAACCCGAGTTTATGATTACATGAATAAAAAGTCAAAATGGAAAAAGTACTTTGATTGCTTTCTTTAAAATATGGTAATAATAAATTTTAAATCAACTAACCTTAAGATTAGTCATTCCAACAATAGATATGAAATAAATATATTATTAATTTTGATTCAATTCATATGTACATAACATTTTATAAAGAGATGATATAAAGAATTTTAATAAGTAATCTTTCATAAAGATAATTTTTCACTAATGACAACTATCCAACCTTAAATTTGGAAATGTTATTTGATCAATTTTAAGTACAATTATTTTGATTTTTTATGTTTAAATCTTAATGAACATTGCACAGTAAATTCTCCTTTAAGAATAAAGAAGAAAAATATAATATATAATTATTAAATTTATGACTTAACTCAAACACTTCTATGTTTTGCATATACGTATATATATATATATATATATATATATATATATATATATATATATATATATATATATATATATATATATATATATATATATATATATATATGACAATTTTTTTAAGAAAACTATAAAAGAAGAATTTTTGCCTTATTAAAATAGGTAATTGAGGAGTATTCATAGAACTAGTTTAACCCTTATAACTCCAGAGGCGACATATAGTCGCCATGGTAATTATTTTAATAACTCCAGAGGCGACTATATGTCGCCATTTTTTATGGTTGTATTGTTTACATAAACAAACATCTCGGGACACCCAGGAGCAGGTATAAACATGTTACATTAGTTTCACAACAACTGTTCTACTGTTTAGACGTGTTTCGGTTGAAAAATAATCAGTACGCACCCTTTTACACCGTTGAGATTACACAAGTTTTTTTTTTTACCCTCTAAAATAATGGAAAAATCGCAACTGAGTGAAAGTGAAGACGAATTTATTTTAAATGTATATAGTGATGAAAGTTGTGATAGTAACATCAATATTCAGACCTCTAGTGATGAATCAGAGTACATTGGTCATAAAAAACGCAGAGTTGGTCCTCTTCTATCATCAGATAGTTCTTCAAGTACTACAAGCGCTCAAGATTCACAAGACGATGAATGGATTGATATATCCAATACGGTGGATTCTCCTGACATTATAAATTTTGACATCGGAGCTCAGAATGTCGGACCAAATGTTCCTTTAACAATCAAAGAACCAAGTCAATTTTTCAAATTATTTTTCACGGAAGAAATTGTAACGGAGATAATACGGGAAACAAATGCATATGCAAAAGTCAAACTTCAATCAAAAGTTCTAACTGCAAATTCTATTTGGCAAAATTGGCGTGATGTACAAAAAGATGAATTTTGGGCATTCATTGGGGTCATTTTAAATATGGGAACAATGCCACTTGCCAATATGCAAGAATATTGGTCTACTAGAGATAATTCCAGAGTCCCATTCTTTGCAAATATTTTCACGAGATCTCGATTTCATCAAATATTCTGGATGTTACACTTGAATACACAAGAAACTGGCCATAGTGATTTAAGAACACGGATTCAGAAAGTCAGTAATTTTTTAGAATATATAAATAAAAAATTTGCTGACTATTTCATACCCAACAAAAATATCTGTGTTGACGAATCAGTAGTGAAATTCAAAGGAAGAATATGCTTCATCACTTACAATCCAAAGAAGCCTACTAAATGGGGAATACGCATTTACGTTTTGGCGGATTCTGAAACATCATATGTGTACAGTATTCTTCCCTATTACGGTAGTATTACTACAGAGAATTTACCAAGCCCAGATTTGCCTGTGAGTTCGAGAATACCCATCTACTTGTTCAGAAAAATTTTGGAGAAGGTACCCCATGCACAAGGATACCACTTGTTTACAGACAGGTACTACACAAGTCTTCCACTTGCTGAAGCACTATTGAAGATGAAATGTCATTTAACTGGGACGATACAGACCAACAGAAAAGGCATTCCGATCACCATAAAAAAACCAAAGTTTGGCAATAAAAAAGTTTTGGCTGTAAGAAAAAGAAAAACAATGCTTTTGGCATGGAAGGATAAAAGAATAATTACAATGCTGAGTACTGGTGATTCTGCTGGCATGTCGTCTGTTTCCAGAACAGGGAAGGGAGGTGTTCAATTAGTTACAGAAAAACCAAATGTAGTACGAAACTACACCAAATCTATGGGTGGAGTAGACCGTGCCGACCAGTATGCTTCCACATATTGTTTTCTCAGGAAGTCATTAAAATGGTGGAGAAAACTTTTTTTCTGGGGAATGGAAATTTGCTCAATCAATGCATACATCCTCTACAAGAATATAAAATTGAAAAATAATGAAAAACCACTAACTCATTTGAAATTTGTCAAGAATTTAGTTGATCAGTTGGTAGGAGACTTTCGGGAGCTGCGAAGTAGGCCATCAACTTCTACTTTTGATGTACGACTAGATGGTAAACTTCATGTTTTGCAGAAGGAAAAGAAGAAGGACTGTGTGGTCTGCTCAAATAGAGGCAAAATGGGCAAACGACATGAAACATATAAGTTTTGCGACACCTGTCCTGGAAAACCTAGGATGCATTTAGGGGATTGTTTCCTCAGATATCATACTTTGAAAGATTATAAAACTAAAAAATAATGTTGAATTGTTATTTTTTTTATCAAAATAAACTCATTTAAACATTTATCTAATAGTTTGAATAAAAAAATTGCATGAAACCTTATTAATTTTTTTTTAAATAAATTATTTCTAAAACCTATCATTTTATAGTAAAATTTCAAAAAAATACCCTGGAGTTGTTGGTATGTCATACAAAAAAAAAATCTGGAGTTCAAAGGGTTAATAGTACTTAATGCAATTTAAATAACAATTCTCAATACTCTTATCGATAATCAGCTCAGCACTTTCATGCATTTCTATGAACACTCTTCAATTGTTAGGAAAGTTTTCTACAATCTTGTTTTCTGTTGGTGAAATAGAAAAATGTACTAGTCCTGCTTTGTACTTCATAACTAGTTTTAGTTTATTTATTATACCACCTTTTATTGGGAATCAAACCATTCAGCACAAAGCAAAAAGTTAAAAGGTTCCTTCTACATCAATTTCAAATTGCACTAAAAGTCCTTTTTGAAAAGAACTATATTGAAGATACATCAATAGATGGTAATTTCCATTTCAATAAATGCTAAATACGTTTTGAGTTAAGTCTCGTTTGAAACTTTTCTTAGTCGTTCAGAATCACATTAGATTACAATTTATTGCTCATGAGCAATATTGCTATTAGATTAATGATAATTTAAGTTAACTAATGTTCAAAATATTTTATGTACACAATTTTGGCATACAAAATTAAATTCCCTCTAAGCTTTAAAAACTCAAATACAAAATCACTATTGTTGAAAATTTATTTAAAATAATATAAAACATATGTATATTCTTACTATTTTCTTAGCTCATTGTCATCGAAATTAACAATTTGACTATTTTGTCGTATAGTTATAAACATTTTTGGCATAATCGAAACAAAAATTAGGATATGGATGTGTCCATCAATTTTTGATCAACTTGAATTTTACCATTGCGTTTTTCATTTTGATCTATTTTGAATCAAGTCTTCCGTTTATATTTAATACACAAGTTGAATTTTTTTTAATATATATCTGGAACTAGAGTATTTAGTGTGTTCGGTTAAGTGTTTAGTGTAGTTGAACAATTCCAGCTTAGAGGGAAAATGTGATGATAGCCTTGATAGTTTACATGATTACACAACACCTCCTGGATCGGGCGTCCCCGACCACTTCACCGGTGTTGCCACTAAACCGAGGCACGTCCCCTGCTACAGGCTGGGGCGGAGAGGCGGGGGAACCGGGAGACACTGTGGGCGGGGAGGGTTGCCCTCCACTCGTCTCATTGGCCAGAAGGGTCGACTCTGTGGGACTTGCATTTCTATTTTGGGCCCGTTGCTTCTTGAGATCAGCTAGAGTGCCTGGAAATTAGTATATTGTAATAATGAAAAAATATTAATACATTCTAGTAAATTAAAGAATTAATTTTTTTCAGTTCAAACCAAATAAAAACGTGCCTCAAGACAACTTCTAGTTGTATATTTTTTTGTGGAGCTCCATATTAGAATATTTAACAATAAATTACTTTGTTATTATATTAATCCCCGCGACATGTGTTTCTACCTATCTCGAGGCTCTCTTTAATCAAAATGATTCCAATTTGTTGTCTTAACAATAAAATAAAAATCTAGAAATAATATGTATACAGACAAAGTAATATGCAACATACTCAATAATAAATAAAATATACGGCTAATAAATAACTACGTTTACCCCGTGATAAAAACTGAATGGTGGAGAAAATTGGAGATAAAATTTACATGTTGATGGAACAACCCCGATTGTCTCCCAGTAAAAATAAGACCTGCATATTACACTAACAATAATATAGATAAAAATGTTTTGAATGCTAAAGACAAGGGAGATAAATTACATAAGAGCGTCCATATATGAAATAGAATGTGCCTGTCAAAGAACATATATTGGAATGACACAAAGGAATATAGGCACTAGAATACAAGAACATAAGTATTGTTCATCTAATAACAATTTTTCGGAATTTGTAAATCATATTATAGAGAAATTGTAACTTCAAAGATAGTCAAGTTGAAATTTTCAATATGTCACAAATGTTAAAAATAAGGATGAATTTAGAAACAATAGAGGTACACAAGGCAATAAATAACCAAAGAACGCAAAATGTTTCACCCCTCTTTTAAAATATTTTTTTGGATCAATAGAACACACACTTCCAATGAAACATTGACACAAGCCTGACCTCAGCATTGCTCTCATAATAAAGATAAGAGGTGCAAACATGTGTCATGGGGATTAATGTAATAAGTGGAATAATCAAGTAATTAATTGTTTATCTTTAGAAATTTAATTAAGAAGTTTAGCTCAAAAGTTCCACTTAATTCACAACCGAAATTTAAAAAAAATATATTTTAAATAACAAACAAGCATATTGAATTTCTGTTTATTTTAAAATATCTTAGTATAAGTTTTCACTGAGGTACACATGGTCTAAATGTTTACATCAACATAATCTGCATATAGCTATTTTGATAGAGCAAAACAAGACTGATTTTACTCAATATAACTTGTTCTTTTCTTATATAGTATTTATATCACATCAGATATGGATTAACTAGTCTATACGAGTACTTAGAAGAACCGTTCGTTATCTTTAATTATTCTCCACATGGAGCGCAAGTATGGATGTGAGAAAGAAGGAAACAAATATGATAGATCCCTTTGAGATGTTGTGGAGGTGGATGCTACTAGTCCCATGAACTCCAAGGTAGACCAACATCTGTATCATTAAAAAATTAGAGATTATAGAAAGATTTTTGACAACATGCAGGAAAAGGATCCTAATATACTTCCGGCATGTTGCTAGAAGGAACAACAAAAATCTTGATAAAACTGGTGATTATGGACAGCCAGGAATAGGCAGAGCAAGAGAAAGGTCTCCTATAAAATGGACTTTAAATGCTGCATTCAACACAGTCCAGGAAAGAGAATGATAGAGACGAATAGTGCACCAATTTCCAGACATAGCCGACAACAACGAGACTCAGTATTGAGCATGCAATGAAGAAGTTTTATAACAAATACTACATTGTTTTAAAATATAGGAAATATAAAAAAAAGATTATAAAAGCTATAACATAAAAAATGGTAATAAAACACTCCCAAGTGTTTGTATCTCCAGAGATACATTACCAAATAAACGGTAAAGAATACTTTTCGTGACCAAGTTTATGGAAATTTTGAGTTGTATTTTATACAATCAGCATATTGTACTATTCTAGAGATGGTAAATTGCCTAAATGTTAATGATGGACTGCACATGGGAATTTTATAAAAAAATTGACAACTGACCTGCATTGATCATGACTGTGACATGAACGTTTATCTTGCCATTGTTGTCTGTTGTGTAGTGTGCTGCAGAACTAGCGTCTGTTGGTAAGTCTAACTGATTTGAACTGACAATCATGTTATCTTTGGTGAGTTCAGGATCTTCCTCATTGATAAATGATTCATTATCCTGCCCTTCAGGGGCTTTTCTTACTCCGTTAAATATTTTTTGTGGGGTTCCATTTTCGGAGTGTAATCTCTGATCATATTGTCCTTTTGTTTCTTGGCCTTTCTTGTTGCCATTGCTATATCCATTGTACAATGGGTTTTGTGGAGTGGAATTATTAGTTGAATTTGGCAGATATTGTGAATTATTATTGTTCATACCATATACTGGATTGGTAATTTTAGGTACTTGTGATGGGAAACTCGACGATGATTGATTATCAATATCTGTCGACTTTTGTGATTGTGAGTCTCCATTCTGTGATATGGCAATCTGTTTTGGTGGTGATGAATCATTAGTCTGCTGAGAGCCCCCAGGATCGCAGAGTTCACTTGAAGCAGAACCATTGGACGGTCTCTTTTGAGGAGAGCTTGGTCCATTTGGAACTTGATTTGCAATATTTTGGTTATTTTCAGGACCATTCGGGAGACCCTGGAAGAAACAAAAGAAAAATTTAATGAAATGAAATCAAAGTCAGAAAATTTTAAATAGTTGTAAAAGAGTATTTATAATTGTTAATCAGTAACAGTGTAATACCATTTATAGGAAAGTAATTAATATAAACACAATTAATGACTTACGATATGAAAAAAATATGAAAACCACAAGAATCTGATTCTAAGTAAACAAAATTCAGAGTTTAAATTAAAATGAAGCATATTTGCATCTCAAATTGTTAAATGCTGTATTGCCTTCTTTGAAAACAACTCCAATAAACAAATTCTTAATGGTAAAAAAGTTTGTTATATTTACTTGTTATAAAAAGTCACAAATTTATGCCTTTGATACATAATAAAATTTGAAATAAGCTTTATATTAATTCCGACATAATGTTTAAATTAATTCCGACATAAACTTTATTACCACATAAAGATCTAGAATGACATAAATATATGTGTATATATTTGACTGATAATGAAGACATAAAACTTATTTAACTGTGTAAAACTTTTTAAACCAAATAATGATTAAAAATAAAATTAAGGTTAATATTTTTTCTTTGACAATTGTGAAATTAACCTAAGAATGCAAGTTTTTTTTTAAGTAAATACTTTTTTAAGGTAAAATCACAATTCATATAAACTTGACATGATGATGATCACTCGGAATTTCATAATGTAGCAGTGGATTTAAAGTATTTTTTAAATGCAGCCCATTGAAGGAAACTAATAAAACTGCATCATTTTGTCAGTACACAATGAATATTTTCTTACATATTACATTTTTTATTTATTTTAAATATCTACTCAACCAAATTTAGATGTATCAACAAGTAAGTAGTTGAGTTATACTGATATATACAGAAAGCTCTAGCTACCAAAATTTTAGTTATACCACTTTTATTAAATAAATTTCATAACAATTAAAAATACATATCAAAGATTGCTGGATATTAGTATGTTTTGAAATACTTTTCGCTTTTATTAGTAATATGAAATATCACCAATAAATAACTTATGAATAAATAGAAAAATAACAATTTACAGCACTATTTAGTAAACAGCTTCTCCTCAAAGGTGCTCTAGCTCGGGAATCAAACCCACTCATATTAAAAGATTAAAATATTACAAAAAAATCAATAAATTGAGTTTAAGGATAGGAAAATGGCTGCTCTATCTGGAAAACAACCATATTGAGGTTAAATTTGACATTTTAAACATCATAAGAAACACTTTTAACTTTATCCTTTTGGGATACTTCAAATTAGTGCAACTCCTTTAATAGCCGAGTTATTCAACGAAATATATACAATTTAAGGTGAACACACCCTGTAGCTCAATCCCAAGATGGGTGGTTCCTTCTGCTTCATCTTCCTCAGGTTGTCATTTATGATGAACATCTTGGTGTCTTCTCCTACTTCTCTCACTGTGCAATCCCAATGACATATTCAGAACAAGCACTTGCTCTGTGTTGAACAGATAGTTTAACGGATATGTCGGTCTTTTCATTTACAGTGTACTCACTCTAACGCACACTGGTGCACTGGTGGTATTTGAATGAAGAAGAAACAAATATTATTTAAGGATTTGCACGAAGAGGAGAAACATAAATTTCAATGAATAGAGAGAAAGAATAGAATAATAAAGCTAGATTCACATCTGATGCATTTAGATATATGGTTGACTTGGATTATTATATTTTGTTTAAGCTGAATATTAAAGATGACCTCTGTAGCCTCATTGGAGATACGACTGTTTTCCAACTTGAAGGTTGTGAGTTTAATTACTGTTGGTACCAGTTTTTTTTTAAATAAGTTTGGTTTTAACTTAATGTTTGTCTCAAAACTTCAGATTTGTTGAAAGAGTTTGCGACATGGCAATAAATCCTCCAGGTTGTATTGTATATAACGAAATGGTAATACAATACAACATTCAAAATTGTCATGTCTCACTGGTTAGCATGCTTGCTAAACACCAAGGTGTTCCTGTCTCAATTTCTGATAGTTCCTAAACTTTTTTACTTGGAGACCTTTTTTCATCTGAATTTATTGCCAAAATAAATTTAAAAGTTGTTTTATTAGCCACACCTGTTCTTAAACCAGACCCTCTAAATATAAAATGTAAACTTTGAATGACCTTAGTAGCCCAGTAGTAGAATGCTCGACTTCCATTCAGATACTTCAAATTTTATTCCCTTTGGTGAACGTACAGAAATATTTCCGTTTTGTAAGTTATTTAAAAACTTTTAGCTAGAGCAATAAATCGGTCAGATTGAACCACAATGTATGGTAATAGGGTAGGTAAAATGATGTGAGAGAAGCTCCTGTAAATACAGGCAGATAGGAGATTCTCAAAAATTATTGATAAAACAGTTATTTTTATATTTTATTATAAAAAAATATAACAATTTAGACCTATTTTCATGTAAATATTTCATTCCGACATCAACTTCAATTTTCGTAGTTCAGGATGCAAATGGTTCAAGAAAACTGTTGTTAGATGCGATATTAGCCTTATTAGCTTAGAAAATAAGACAAATACACTGAAAAAACTATTGAATATATTATACTCGTACTATAGAACAGGGATCGGCCACATATTTCCTCTAATGGGCCAGCAGGAATTATCTGGGAGCCGATGGTGGGCCACATTCATCTATTGAACTATTTTATAACTAATAAATTAATGTAATAAGAATCAAACAGAACTATAAATGAAGTTTATTTTATTAGAGTAACATTTATATTTATTAACACAATAGCTAGTGTTGTTTGGCACTCAAAATATTTTTTTAAGACTAAGAGTAATTTAGATTCTTAATTTGCTTTTTGAAAAAAGTTGTTCACAAATACTACCGAACATTGATGTCATTTGTCAAGTAGGTGTAAAGCTTAGATTTAATAAGATATTTTATTTGGAATTCTACCAAAGATGTATCATCTGCATGACATTTGAATCATAATAGATCACTACATTGTAGTGTAGCTCCAAGAATTCCATTATACTGTGTCCGTTTCAATATGAAACGGAGTGCCAAATAGTTAGTGTCTGAATAAATGTCAGTGAAACGGTAGAAAAATGTAGTTCTTAAATAGTGTATTATGTGTATATGTATACCATATAGTGACAAATATATTGCTTATTGTTTTGGTCTTTTTGATAGTCAGGAAATAGGCATAGTGTGATTTCTCAAGTAGGTATTATCTCCGTCGTAGATTTGTTTCAAATGCCAGGATATATCTTGACATGCCACGTTTTAGTAAATTTTTTATAAAGACTGAATCATGTCTACTAATTTCACAGCTACATCCATCATGCCCTCCGGTGTTTTGTGGATGAATAAATGAGTTAACTACATAGCGACATATTTTGACTATCTTTCGTAAAAGTTTCAAAGCGTTGGCATTGCTGGTTCATTTGTAATGACATAACAATTGACAGTACCTTCTGACTCTCGGTCGGAAAAGGAACAATGGAGCATGGAGTATTTTGAATAAAAGGTAATGTAAACTAAAAATAAACAATATTGTATTTAATTTCCCGCCAGTCACCTTTTACATTGGACAGACTGTGTATATGATACACAACACAGCGTACCGGTTGAACATGTTAACGAAGTAATAGTATTAGAATATTTTGGATTGATCTCATCCAATATGGAGTATTGAAAGTGGTTACTTTATATTTTAAAATTGAAATGATACATTATGTGAACATTCAACTTTATATCTACTAGCAACTAATTAGTATAAATATCACGTTTGAAATTTAGAAGGATTCTTTTCTTGACACGGTGGACCGAGAAGATCTGATATTTGCTCGGGAGCTAAGGACCTCTCTTAATATAATCTCAGCTGGTGGGCCGGGTCCCGGTCCAGCCTGCAGACTGTAGGTTGCCCTGCCCAACTCTGCTATAGAGCATACTCGATTTTTAGAAATGTCTCATTTAACTTGAATATATCAAAGAAATGTAAAAAGAGGCAAATTAAAAAGTCGCATTTGATGTGACATATGGTTGATAACACTTTAATATAAAAAGGGATTAAAAAATAAATCTTTTAAATTATTTAATAACCCATGAGTATATTTATTTGAATGTTCTGTGCTGAAATCGCGTACAGGTGTTCATATAAACTTTTGCTAGGTCCTCAATACGTCTATCGTTCTATTTCGAATTTCTTTGGACGGATTATAAAATAAATGAGCCCGGATTACCTTTGAAAGGCAATGAATGATATTGAGCATATTATACCTGCTCTCGACTTTTTTATGAGCGTTTTCTTGAGCACTGCTGTGATTTGAAAAAGAATTATTCAGCAATCAATGTGTCAATATTTATTATTGAATTTAATTAAAATTGTTATTTTATTACAAACCACTGACGCGTATCGCTCTATGACCCCTAGATTTAATACAAGTACATATTGCCAATTCTAATTCTGAAAATATATCGACGATATGTTCCACACAGAAAGAAATAAAATAAAAACACGCACTATTTAAAAATGTTAAGATTTCCCGTGAAGACAATATTGCACGAATTTACCATATTTCCAGATTTGACGTAGGTTACGAGAAATCGACAATCGAAAGTGAACCGATCGCTATAAGTAATCGGCGCGCGATTTACGAGAAGAGCTGTTATCAAGATGAGTATTCACTCGATACTAGTTAAATATTTTTAAACAATTAATTACGAGTGAAGTATTCGTAATAAATTAATACTTCAAGGCGAGATTTCACCAACGGATTGAAAACTTCCGCGCGTGCATCGGTTCGACGCGTTCTGTTTACTTATTGACATCCGATTTTCTGGAAATCAATTTTCTTAAATTGTGCGATATTTTCATTACTTCATAATTACATAAAGTTTTAAGATTAATTCATTCGTATGATTTTTCTAGGCATAACCGCATTACAGTGCGGACATTTTGAGGAGCGTGATCGAGATCCTCTCTCCTCATGCGTAAGTGCTAGATTAGTTTATCTTGGACGGGCTCTCGTTCAATCTGGGCATTCCTCAGATTCCTCTCAATGTTTGACTACCACGTAGTCAAAATCTTGTGGTTTTCCACTACCGGTTTCAACACTGGCAGTGGTATATCCCTCAAAATATGGTCATTATTAACTTCTGTAATGGGTGTTACCTTGAAACAGCCCTTTAGAAAATAACATTGTTTTCGACTACATTAATCGAACCTTCCGGTTTAGATCTACTGGATAGTAGGCACACAGCTAGTATTCGTCATCGTGTGTTAACGATGCTGCCGCACACATACAGGTAACAATAATTTGGCGATTAACTAAACCAGAGTGACACCCTCTAGTCCGGGTAAGATCTAGAAATGAGTCCGAAACCCTAACGTGGAATACAACGGTCACGGAGGTCCTCACCGTCACGCAGTGTGAAGGAACGAGTTTTAAGATTAGAAGTTTCTGACAAATAAAATTTGAAATGATTACAGAAAATTACAGAAAGCGTTGATCGTTCGATACTTTTACGTATTAAAAAATTTTTGAACTGTGAGAATAATTTTAATTAGTTTTTAAACAAGGCAAACAAACATCAAGGTTAAAATTCTTCAAAGTTTAACTAAGTTCTGGAAAGAAAACCGAATCTTTCCGAAAGGTTTTAAATATACTCATGGTAGCTGAACTATTGGTTTAAATACTCCCATAGTCTATAAATAAGTCAATGTGAGATTTATGGTATCTATATTTTTGTGTAAGAAATTTAAAAAAATCGACATTTAAGATCAACAATAACAAAAATGTGTATATTTCAACAAGTTAATAAAAAAAAGTAACGCGTAGTTTTTGTTCGGACAAAAAATATAAATATCAGTACTAAGGATGCAGCGCACATATTCGAACAGCAACGGGTTAAAATAATTTTATTGCATAAATGCTCGAATTATTGTTTACTATTATAACAAATTACACGTTTACACGATGCTTAAATTAAAACGGAATGAGCCCCAGATTATTGCTTTATGGTGTTCATCAATGGGCCGGGCCTATCTCATGGAGTTTTATGACTAGTTTTATTATTAAGTACACTATCTAGTAATAAGTTAGGATGTAGGTGTTAACATTTTGTAAAAAATTAAATATTAATATTATTAAAAATTAAAATTACACGTAGGAAATTAAAATAAAGTTATTCATTGTTATAATATATAAATTAAAATTAGTTCTTAAGATATCAATTTACATAAAGACTATATAGCCTTTGGCATATGTTTGTATTATATGATAGATTGCTTAGTTGATTAAAAAAATGATCAAATTTGAAATACGTGCACACATGACGCTCTGCGAGCGAGTTCAAGCAATACAACTGCGGGCCATTTTTTACTGGCATAGTTTCATTATTAGGAACGAATGTACGAGACTTAATAGAATAATTTATTTTGTATCGATCTTTTTAACTAGAAGATTAACCCGTACCATGCACAGTTTCACAATTTTTCTACAACGTTTCTGAACTATTATAAAACTGTTCAATTTATAAAATGATGCTTGAGGACAAGCAAACGAAAAATGTATGCACATATTATGTATTTTAAAAAACACTGCTACATGTACTACGCAATGCTATATAAAACACAATATTACAACAAAATATTCACGGGGGTTAACTAATAGTTGTTCTCATTAACCGCATTAAACACAACAATACCGTCTTGCCACATTAATAGACAGTTGAATGTCGAAACTATACAATGTTCACTCGCGACTACTATTTATTCAATACTATATATAGACGTGAATAAAAATAAATTATTTCAATTTTGTAATCGAATTATTACAGCGCGCTCATAATTTTATTTACAAAAGCGAAAATAGTGCGACATCTTTTATTACAAAATAGAATTATCTAAATGATTATAGATACTAATATGCTATTTGGGCGACATCTGTTTTAGATTTGATTTTCTTTTCATTTCCGACGAACTATTGAGTGTTGCGGATAGATTTGGACAATTATTATTAAAATTTACGTTTGCTACAAAAAAATATTTTACAGTCGTATTTAAAGAAAAAATTTGTGCAAAATACTCGATAAAAAAAATCCTCGAAAATAATTAATTGATAAAATATAAATAATTCGCAACTCTAAAATAGGAATATTTCATACGAAAAAAGATCTTGTATTACAGAATTTCCTTAGCGTAAAAAATACTAAATTGTATTATACATTCGTTGTATGCAGTACAATTTGGTGGATTTATTGATGTGGAAATCTTCCAACCGACCAAAAATGTTTAAGAGGCACAAGAGGCCCTTTTTAAAATAAATTGGAGTTCAGCGGTAATCCAACCCGTAACCTTCGGGTTGAAACACAAGCGTCTTGCTTTATTTTCAGTTTAAAATCAATTAAAATATTATCTTCCATGTAATCATAGATTTATGTAAGAATTAAGGTTGTAAGTAGTCACTAAAATATTCTATTTTGCAATACGAATGCACAGTTCGCATATGCCGTGAGAGAATGACATTTTTGGTTGCACAAATTTTGAAACATTGTTTTAAAATACTCGAACCCGATAATTTTATTTTATTTACGGTAAACCGTGACTATGTTATATGGTACTCGTAATTATTCAAGTTTAGTTCTAGATATGTCAAAATATCGATTTTCATTAGGTAGGGATGCGCCTATTAGTGGGATTTTCAAGTTCGCGGAAGAAGCAGCAAGTGTCGAGAGCGTTAAGACAGAAGGAAGATCGTGAAGGGCAAACAATTTTTATATACGCACAATCCTGACGGAAATTCGTAATAAAAAGATAATTAAAACTTAATGCAGAATGCAAATATAAATTAAGGTGTGTACAAAACCTGAGATAAATAATTGATGATGTGGCCTAGTGTTAAACATATCCCGTTTTATAAGATATTCACACGAATGTAATTGTTTTAATTAATTCATATATTAAAGTACCCTTCAACATTTCCGAGTTGGGGATGCGGACACGTTGAAGTGCGTGGCCGGAAGGCAGCATCGATTTCCGATTAATTAAGCCTTCTGGTTTTAAACCAAATGTGTAGGCACGTGACTCGCACGAATGTAATAAAAATGTTTTTTTTTCATAAACAAAAACAATATTTTTAAATTTAAAGCTATTAAGTACATAATTAGAAATCAAAATTTACAAATTATTGTAGTATTTTCAGATCGAGGTAAAATCTAAACTAATAACTTCAGTCTATATACGAGTATTTTATTGAAATGTTCACATGTTGTTCTAAATAACCAACGATTAATATGAGACGTTTTTACTAGTCAGTGCCTGTTCCGAGACAGCTACAAAATAGTATTATTTAGAGAGCTATAAGCGTTGGCGATCTAATTGTTAGCTTTATAATCAGCCTAGTTGACTCCAGGGTTGGATATAGGAGTAGGTCTCCCCTCTCCTCCACTCGTCCATTCTTGCCCATATAGCCTCCAGTTGCTCCCAGATATCATCGAATATCTTCGAATATCAGCGAATCGTCTTTCTAGGTGTTTTTCCGCAGTAATTTTCCTTGTCCTTGATCTCCACTCCAGCACTTATTGGATTAACCTAACATCGGATATATAGAAGTAGGAAATCTTAAATTTGCAAACGATCTATAATATAATATATTACACTAAAACATAATCGAGTCATGGTGTGTCAAAACGATGGTTCACAGCGTCGTTGACGACCTCCGTGACTTAGTTGGTAAGACACTTGACTCCCCCCTGGGGATTTATGGTTTGATTCCCGATGTTACCCAAAAAAAAAAAAACAGTAAAAAAGGGTCCCAATCTGGTCAAGTTCGTCTGGTAACAATACTCATACAGACTAGAGGAGTGCGAGATTTGTTGCGTCTTCACGTACTGTAATATTGTCAACACGTGCGATGACGAACTGCGAGTTCTAAAGCCGAAGGTTCGATTAAAGGGGCCGAAGATAATGAAGTCTCCCGGTCACGCTCTTCAATGTGTCTGCACCGCTAATTTAGATACGTTGAGGAGTAGCATACGAATAAACAAACACTAATGTGTTAGTGTCAATATTGATTTGTGAGATTATAACGTGGTCGCGGAGATGAATTAAAAGAGTCGAGTAAGTCTGGTGGAAGTGCGTGCACTGAGAAGAATATATAGCACGAAGAAAAATAATTACAATTTCTACGAAGTGAGACGATTAATTATGTTGTAAATTAACCGGTAACATAAAAAAACGAACCGGTAAATGTACAAGATGATACAAAATACAGCGAAAAAATGCATACAACGTTGATTACAGACTGCAATTATTTGGACGCGACCATGTGAGAAATGCACAAGATTGTGAAAACAAAACACATTACAACTGTAGAACAGCCCGGCCAAACGTTGGGAACAAGTCGGCCAGCCAACAAGAGTGCTGACATTGACGGTGGCGAGCTGCAAGGGGAAGCGGCAGACAAGGCAGCAAAGGGGAGACTTAATTAGGTGTGATGACGGTATTTGAAGACCTGCGGAGGAAACGGCAGGCAAGGACGTTATATTATATATTATATTCGTTTTGCACAAATGATTCTCGTGTTCTCACCCAAGCGGAAAAACTACGAGGCTAACATCATAGCATACACTTAACGAGTCCTCAATTATGATTTACAAACTGGAAGTTTCACTGTCCACATTTCTTTTTGATTCATTATTTTCTTTTCACATGTTAAACACCTAAATAATGACATATTATAAAGCGCTGTTCAGAAACAAATATGACTTCAAAAATGCTTTAAAAACTCTTGAAGCTGCCAATAAACACCAATTCAATTCATTCGAATGAACAATGTCTGAAAATCAAATTGAATTTGAGCTACTAGAATGCCGATGACCTCCGTGGCCTAATTAGTAAGACCCCGGAGTTACGAGTTCGATTCCCGTTGGTACCCAATTTATTAAAAAGGGTACCAGTTTGATTTTAACTTAAAGCTTCTTTAATATATTTCTGGTTAGTTTGAAGAGATTGTCACTTGGCAATAAGTAAAACAAATGCTAAACACGCGAAATTACCAACCTCACCGGAACCAACTGCCATAATAATGTATTACATTTTAATTGTACACAGTAAGGGTTTATTGCCATATGTAAATATCTTAAAAACAACCAGAAAGATGGCTTTAAGTGAAAGTCACACTGAAACCTTTTTTTAAAATAAACGGAAATCGCACCCCGTTAACTCCCGGGTTGGAAGATAGGTCTCTTACCTATTAGACCACGGAAGTCGTAGTATGTGCGTGAGTCGCATTCTACACTTTCAAGTACTTGTCTAGAATGCAATCTGATATTCGGGAGAAATTAATTGTGATGCGGATTAACGACGGTACCGGGTAGCGTATACGAGCACCCACTAGATACCATAATGTGCGTCCAACGGATAGGAAATCTCTGTATCTCTTCAACCAACAAGGCTACGAAGGTCATTACCAGTCATCAGAAATCTCTCCATATTTTCACCATCTCACAGTGCGACATTTCAGTCTGTCAAGTTCGGTAAAATCAGCGGGTCCATTCAGGAAATTTGTGGACACGGTTAACAAAACTACATTAAAAAAAATGTTGGCAGCTGATTACTGTCATAGTAAACCTAATAATATTGAAAAGTTATTTATGTTGGCGTCATATACTCGTATATGTATAGGAATAAAGCAATTTGAACTTTCCAGCATCACATTGTCGCTGAAGTTCAATTTTCTCTGTAATGTTATTGAATGATAAACATATCGGTGGTTAGTTTAATATCTGGAATCAAAGGCAATACCATTTAAATGGGAAAATGTACCCGTAACAACAGAATGAACTGAACTAAATAATAAATTATTTTGTAAAAAATAAATAAAAATTTCCAATTTATCAAAGGTAGTTGGAAAAGAAAACCTGAAACTTATAAACCGCTGTTTTATAGTATTATCACTACAAGAATTAATGTTGGGCCAGTACTAAGCGGTAGGACTATCATACACATATTTTATATTCAAATTAAAAATGCCTGAAAATAAAACCTGTTTTGGATCCCCGCCTGAAATCGAACTCGGTACACAGAATTTGTGGTACCACAAAGGGATAGAGATTTGAAATTTTCAGTTATTAGAGGAAAATAAGCTTTCAAGAAGTATTCCGCGCAGGAACACGGCACGTGTTGTGTGGTCAGCTTAAAGCGTACTGTTATCTACTCGAAATTATAATACAATGTGAGTATTTTCAAATCACGTCTACCACAAGAGTGTTTCATGTTTGCTTCTCAACGAGTCCCAGTCGGTTTTTTTTCACATTCAGGCCTTTTAATATTTTTTTGGTTGGCAGAAATTTCCAAAAAGTTTCCAGATTGTTTAGTATACAATTAAATACAATAGGATATTAGAAGAGGATAGGAAAGACGTGGAGATATGTTCTCCCTGCCTACCTCAAAAGGGACATGGCGTGATGGTGTGTACGAGTTAATTCGCAAGGAATATGGTCAAATATTTTAATTGATGAAGCTTCATCTCAGAAGTCAATGTTTATATTGTTATGTCATTGGACCGTGTACAAAAAAAGTTGAAGAAATAAATAAATTTTAGGTCATTTTTTGCACTAATCTAGAATCGAACTCAAGGTATCGTGAATGATCACAAGGTTATCGTTACACCAATTGTGATAATGAATAACACGCCCGATAAAAAAAAACTATTCTATTGCGAAGGTACCACCTGCTAAAAACTACCTCGGGGTTTACTATACTAGCCCCTTGTCTAGTGGTAGAACACATGCAGTTACCAGGGGATGTAGGAAACATAACAAAAAAAATCGAATCAAGTTTGATACATTCAGATATTTTTACAACCGTTATATTTTATTATACTTTCGTTGTATACAGTGTAAGCCTGACATTATAAGTATCTTTTAACAACATTATAATGGAGAAAAAAACTTGACTGGGGTCCAATTTTTGGGTATTATAGAACTGCAATCCTCGGATGGAAGTCAAGCGTCTTATCAACTAGGCCACGGAGGTTATCATTGTATTTTATTACACTTTCGTTGCATACAGTACAAATTGGCAGTCGTATTGCCATGTGAAAATCTCTTCCAACCAACCAGAAATATGTTAAAGAGGCATAAAGTGGAAATTAGACAGAAATCATTAAAAAAATGGGCTCCAACTGAAATCGAAAACGCAACCTCCGGTTTGGAAGACAGTCATCTTACCAACTAGGCCACGGAGGTCGTCTTTCTAATTGGTTGGAAGACATTGCCGAGTAAAGCGATAAATCTGTCAATTTTGGCAATATACAATAAAGTATTATACAGTATACAAGAAGTGTTGAATATTTTTTTATCGTAGTTATAGTTAAGCATTTCAATAAGAAATTCATATGCAAAAAATGTAATCGAATTTGTATTCAATTCTAGGTACGTGACAATCAATATTGGCTAGAGATTGCATTGTTTATATTGCAAATGGTAATGTCAAGTCTGAAAATATATCCCTATTTGGGAATGACTGAAGGTTGAAATCCTAAAAAGGATTATTTGGATTTAACACGTCTCTTGCTCGCGTTAAAGAATATCCTGGGTTAGCTACGAGTATTTTTATTCATGAGAACCTTGATAGTACATGTTTATGCCAGGCTAGCCAACAAGACTTCCTTCAAAAACTAGCTTCAGTTTTTTCAATAACCATTATCAATTCGAAATAAAACAAAAATAAATCTTATCAAATCGCTACGTGTGTAAGTAAGACTTCAAAATGCAGTACATGAATAATCAATGATTCCACAAAAACATTCTTGTAACATTTATAAAGGAATTTTGTCCAGTTTTGAGGTAGAGTACGTGGAAACTTGAACAGTAACACAATATAGTCTAAACTATTCCTTTTACTCCAATTTAAATGCAACTGGACTACCCTTAAAAATACCCTTGATGGAGAACAATCGTCCGGGGCTATTCATGAGAGGAGTTTTTCATTCTGTCATGAGCTACACGACATAATGAAAAACTCCAAATGGAAAACATACTCAATGGTGAGCTGTGCTAAGAAACAAAGTCCATGGGGTAGTTTATTGCAGTGAAGAGATTTTTACACAATTTGGGTGCTTTTCTATAAGGTGGTTAACAATTTAATGAATTCAGAATAGCAATTATTGGGATTGACAATGCAGGTGTTTTATTACTCTGGTTTTCAAACTTGTTCATGTTATTCCTACGTGTACAGCGGTAAAGTCATTACATGATAATTCGTAACCTAAATTATTGTTGGTGTAATGCACTGGTCATGGAAGTTCTTGAGATTTGTAAAGGAGCTCGAAAATCGCGATAATAATATCGTATTAGTGGAATTAAAAAAGTAACTTTTATAATAAGTTTATTTCGTATGATTTTTCAATTATAAAATATTCGCAATGGTCAAAAATTGTTATATTCATAATTTTTTTTTTGAAATATAATATATAGTGGAAATGTGAGTAGATGGCGTTGTAGAGGAAGATCAGGGAAACTATGATTGGGTCAAGTAAATGATATTTTGAAAAAAAAGGAAATGGGTTGCATGATATGGTGTAGAAGAGGCGAAGGATATAGTATGTGTCGAGATAGGAAAGTCTGGCGCTCTCTGCCTACCCGGACAGGGAAATGATGTGATGGTATTATGTATGTATCATATGTACTATCCTATACTAGTCATTCTGAATTTCATGAAAATGTATGTAAAAATAATTTATTATACTCGTAATATATGCCAAGAGTTAAATATTTCAGCAGCCCTCGATTGAAACAATATCATGTCAATTTAAGTTAATTTTTACATACATACTTTTGTTTAGAAGTTAATAATTTTGTTTTGTAATGAGAGAAAAAGACGATTTCTCCAAATATCATATACGAGTATATTATATGAATTTGCAAGGAAGAGATGTCTCGCTCCGTCATATTCGTAGGTATGATTCAAACTTACTCGTAATTTCAAATCAGTTATGTTACGTGTTTCATTGCAGAATTGCCTTTTCTTCTCAATCATCTCTATTTTTTTACATCAATTGATATCTCCCTTTTATTGTTCATTAATGTTGTAAAAATGAATATTTGTTGAGATTATGAACGGTTCCTTCATTTACTTTTGTCTGGTTAGTTGGAAGATATTGCAATTTAGCAATAGGCCTGCCCGATTGTTATATAATCAAGTGCCAATAAATAAAGAAATTCGGAGGATTTTTCTAAAAACACACGGAAAATACTTTTTCCTCCAAATATTTTTTTCTCAGTATTGTCTAGATATTATTATCATACCGTTACTATAGTAAACCAATAGAAATATAATTTAAAAAATAAATAAAAACTACAAAACTTTTGAAGAAAAATTAAATAACAAACGAATCGAGTCTATTTCTGTGTCATCGAGTGAATCGGAGGTTATCAAAAATCAGAGTGAAAAATTTGAGAAGTATAATAATAGGTTCAAAAATGATTATTTAAAAAAATAGGAAAGAGTACAATTTACATAAAAGTTATATACAAAACAAAAAGTAATAAGTAATCAACGAAACGACGCACTATACTTTAAATAATTCTATAAAAACGTCCACTGATTTAAACAAATACTTTTATTCAGAACTGGTTAAATTAAAAACAAAAACGAAAAAAACCGCGCAATCAATTCCATAATGATCACATTATTTTTCACTTTTAACTAAAAGTTTTCTAATTATAAAAATGTCTAGAATTTCACCGGTGAGGGTTAAAGTTCACAGAGGCGAAGGGTGCGATGCGGCCCCGTACAATAGATGCACTATGAATGCACCGCGCCGAATGCAGTATGAGAATTGGATGCACTGTTATCACGCACGCATAGCCAACTGAGGCATTCTTAGTCGCCATTCTGGCAGCCCAAGAGCGCTAGGCCGGGATATTCGCTAGAAAAAAAACTTCATTCCGATCAAATTTTGTAATGCTCGATGGATGTTTTCGCTCGCGCGAAATTTTAACCTGTTTAGACCGGAGAAAAATATTTAAAAAATTACATATTAATCAATAAAATTTACAATGTACAACGTATAAGTCTTGTAAAAAAGAAAATCGATGGTTTGACAGCAAACAATTCTTGTGTGATAAACAGTATTAAAGAATTTAATTGTTCATAAAAAATACATGAGAATTATTTTAAAAGATTTTTAATCAACATTAGAACGAGAGCCTATTATGATAGGGTTTTTGCCGTTGCCGTTCTGTAGCGTGGAATGGTCTGTCTCTGAGTATTGGATATATGGGTGGTGTGCGCAGCTTTAAGAAGCACTTGAAGACAACGCTTTTGGGAGATCTTATCAAAATTTATAATTATATACCATATATATTAATACTGCACACATATAATATACTACGCCTAAAGCCGAATGTGCTATTATCCCATATCGAAAGATCTACACAGGTTTCTTTGTACTTCGTCTTCCCTTGGTAGTTAAATGCGGTGTTCTTGCCCAATATGTTTTCTAAACATATGAAGATGCGGCGTTGTACATAATCTAATGGCCGTAGCGATCACTTGCCTATCCTTACACTCAACTTCTAAATATTTATTTTGGAATATTTTTAATCAATAATATCAATAATAGTGGATTAAAATCCCGAGTTCGACGGTGCTATATCCCGTACATCGTTCTTTTATTATTAGGGTTTTAAATAGGTGTCATAAGTTTGATTGTAACCTGTTACAAAGTCATGTATACTTGATACTTTTATAATAATTGTAACAAGTGTTAAGACATTTTTAAATATCTTATATTGAATTCTACCTACTTGTATAAGTTTTTATTGATTTATCTTAGACGCAAGTTCTCTGCGTGCTGGTTTCAAATAATCGCAGGCTAAACCAACGTGCTGCAAATAAATACCGCAATATACCACTAAAACTTGAAAAAGAAAACTAATCCAAATGAAAGAGATCTTAAAAATCTGGGTATATACCTAACGGGAGTTGAGGTTCCCAAAATAAACTAGTTCTTTGACTTAGTATTTCCAGTGTCATATTCAGCACCATAAACTGGTACGGAACTCCCGGATTTACTCTGTCTCAAATCTCAAGTAATCTACGCGTGCATCACCCGAACAGTAATAATGGATGTGAATCTTGACACTTGTCAAAGGCTGAAAGATTGCTGAGCTTCGAAAACAGATGGTTGGGCTGGTTTCCAGGTAAACCTTGGAACGAATTGAGAAATGAAGTGATAAGGGAGAGAACGCAGTAGCACCTCATCACACAGGTGGTTAAATGCGTGTGTATCAGATGGCGTGTTTATATCTAACAAATGCTTGTTAAAATATTTCTTGTCCCAGCATTTTTCCAATATGTTGGCATCCGCTAATGACTGTCAATACAGTATTCGGCAAAGCTCTCAAGGTTTGGCATAACCGAGATAGGTGGAGAGTATTCGTTGCCTTCGCATGATCCACGCGGAGATTATAAGCGGTAGTATAAGTAGTATCTTGGGTTACTTTTTTCGATTTGCACGTTCATATATTTTCATTTATTTAAATAAACTATTTTAAGAATATGCAAAATTGGTGCTCTATTTATTGCTATTACAACTTGACGATCTCCGTGGCTTAATTGGTAAGACGCTTGACTTCCATCCGGGGATATCGAGTTTGATTCCATATGGCATATAAAAAGATAAAAAGGGCCCTAGTTTGGTAAGAGTTCGTCGGGCAACGTCTGGTCACCAGTCGAGTACGTGTGCCTTTTCACGTAGTGTTACCATTACGTGTAAGACTAACCGTGAGTTTCGTACCTTATTCATTGGTTTTAAATTAGTTTCGTGCCTTATTCATTTGCTTTAAGCCCGAAGGCTTTACAGGGGCCGAATATAATATCGTCTCCCGGCCACGACCTTGAATATGGCGTAATAATCACTACGGATATATTGAAGAATACCATACGAAAGAAGATGAAATACAAACGAGATAAACGTAATACCTTTAGGAGGTAGAAATATTTAGTCTATAGATACTCGAAGAATATAAAAGATGATTGATTGAATCAAACAGCCCTGATAGATAAAGGCGTACGGGTGTTAACACGTTAACGATTTTCAAATAGTTTATCCCTTTCTATCGTACAGTTTTTCTCGGCCGACGATGTCATGACGTCTCGCTCTCTTTACGGGCCGAGTTTTCCTTAACAAATCAAACTTTCTACCGCCTCGTGTTTTTCAAGCGATCTGAATGGTTTATTAATGAAAACGATGGACACGATATATCATCATTTGCAGCTGAGATTCTTTTAGAAGGCGATTGGAAATTAATTATAAAAATGCTACATAATACTTCTGTGTCGATTATATTTGGAAGTACATATTCAAAAAGGATCTAAGCCACATTCTATCTGTTTTGAGATCATTGAGGAAACAAGAATGTTTTTCTACCACGCCTTCCAGTCACATTTGCACTGTATATAATATTTATTTTGTTACTTTTTCTTCATTCATTATTTGTACACGCTCAAATCATTTTCAAGTCCTTCATTCTACTTCATCTCACTAAAGTTCCCATTCATCCGTTATCACTTCATTCACCATTGTCATAAATTGTGCCATGTATTCTTCTCAGTGCACGTACTTTTACAGTTTATTATTATTATTATTTATTCGGCTTCTTTCAGTGTTTTTTCATGTACACATTTCACTCTCATACATCAAAGACGGTATTAAATTATTGTTTATAGAAAGGATTCGTATAGAAATAAAATCTTAAATTACACCTTGATTGAATATAGCACTTTCTATGGCGGGCCATTTGGAAACTTCTTCGAACCAATCAGAAAGATGGGAAACTATGTAATATACAACAATTCATTTACGAGTATATCAAATCAAACAAAAATGACAAGACCTAATAGTGTGTGGTGTCCACTTTGATACGAGTGAGTTAACTTAGGTTTGACAGAAGAAAGACAGAAGTACGAGCAATATCGTGGAATATGTACACTAAGAAAACAATGTGTCCAGCAGTGTCGAATTACATTCGTGTAAATGTGATGTTTCACAAACAGTTCAATTCCTGAAAAAATACGTTATAATATTTTGTGAATATTTGAGGGATAGCCGTTATGAAGGTGGAAACGAATAAAAATTCAAATAAAGTCTTACATTTTGTGGTTTTAAACTTAGTCAACTGGTCACCATAGCATATTGGTGGTATGCCATGGCTTGCATTTTTTTTGGAGGCGCGTCAGGTTGGTGAGATGGAGCTTTTTAATAAATTTTAGTTCGTCGCGAAGTTTGTGCAAGAAAGCTCACGGCATGGGCGCAAACATACCGTAATCATGATTAAAAAAAGTAAATGGTTTTTTAACGAACGATTTATTTAGCGTATTTTGTTTTGAATCAGTTTTTGCACATTTATATATTTTTTTCACTAATTTAAAATAAAAACAGTCTGAGAGAACAATACATATATTATCAATAGACTTCTCGGCACGGGCAACTGTACTGGGGGTGCGTGTTTAGCGCGACGCGAACATCAAGGGTGCGATGGAGCATAACACTCGGGTGACCATTCATTCACAATTTTATGAGACAATTACGCTCAAATTATTACTTTGACGTTATATATATCTGAATAAAACAATCTCCATATGCGTTCCACGCAAGTTTGACAGGCCCTGTCATTGAAAATAGCGATGTCGATGTGATTATGCCGACATTATTAAAAAAATAAAGTAAAAGTGTAAAAATTGCACAGTTCATTAATTGTGGTTAAATATGTACTCTTATACATAAATACTGCTAAATATAATACAACGATTAATTGTTAAATATGTAATCGAATACATCCGAGTAGATATTGTTAAACATGTACGAGTACACTAATACATATATGTTGTTAAATATGTACTCGAATACAAGGAATAATTTTTAAATGTGTACTCCAATACATAGATGTTGTTTAGTACAATATGTACTCTAATACATAGATTTTGTTTAATATGTACTCTAATACACATATGTTGTTAAATGTGCACTCAAATACATACAAAGAGAAAGGTGACTGATTTTATTTTTGCGTTACCACTAGCGCCATCCCTGGATGAATAAATTAGATAATTAGCGACACATTTCGAATATCTTCCGTTAAAGTTTCAAAGCGCTGGCATCGCTGGTTCATCCGTAATGACGTAACAATTGACAGTACCTTCCGAGCCTCGGTCGAAAAAGGAATAATGGAGCTACGTGCCAACATTAAATTTTGTTTTGAATTGGGTAAAAGTGCCATAGAAACTTTTGAATTCAAACAGTTTGTGTAGTGTAGTACAGTAGTGAAGCTACCAGTCGTAAGAACGTTTTTAAGTAGTGCACAAGATTTCGTGATGGTACAGAGAGCATTGAAGACGATAAACGGCCTGGATCATCATTGACAGTTCGAATTGAAGAAAATGTTCAAAAAGTGCCTGAAATTCTTCGACATGGTCGTTGTGCGTCAACTAGGCTCATCGAGGAGCTCACTGAAATTCCTAAATCCACTGTCCATCACATTTTAACGGAAAATTTGGGCAAACGAAAGGTCACACTCACTGACGATCAAGATGTTTGCAGAGTGGAGCACTGCAGAGACATGAAAAGAGCGGCTGATATGTATCCAGACTTCATGTCAAGCATTGTAACAGGTAATGCAACATGGTACGTTCAGTATGAACCACTTACAAAGCGCCAGAGCTCGGAATGGAAGGGTCCACAATCTCCAAAACTGAAAAAAGTGCGCATGCAGAAGAGACGAATCAAGACTGTGCTCACCGATTTATTTCATTCCAAAGGAATTATCCATAAGCAATTCACGCTAGAAGGTCAAATAGTGAACACCGATGTGTACTTGGGTGTTTTGAACCATTTATGGACCAGGATTTTTCGAGTTCGACCCGAATACCGGGAACAAGGGGCATGGTCTTTGTTGCACGACAATTCACCGGCGCACAAAAGCAAGATTGTACGCGATTTCCTAGCCAAAAAAAGGATCGTGGTGCTCGACCACCCTCCGTATTCACCTGATTTGGCTCCATGCGACTTCTGGCTATTCCCGAAACCTAAATTGATTCCAAAGGAGTTATCCGATGAAAGGAAAGCTTTTCGAAACGATTTCAGACATTCAGAAGACTTCGACCGCGATTTTGGAGGTATTTCGAAGAATGAATTTCGGGAGCGTAAATATTATGATAGGCATTCAAAGCAATTAGTTCTTGCAATGAAACATATTGATATATCCTATGGGGAAGGTATAGGAAACCAAGTGACCCTTATTAGTAGCCACCTAGTATTCAATCTGCAACACACTTTCCAGATATTTAAAGACACTTGACATCTCAACCGGTGCTCTTTTTCACGTTTTAATAACGAAACAGTAATATGGTATCGCGAAAACATTGAATTAAGGTCACCCTAAGTGATAAGAAACGTCACGGTAAGTTCACATCACAAACAACCATCGCTCCTCAAATGTTTCCCATATCTCAGGAGCAATCTGTGTTCTCGAGAAGAAAATAATCGATTCATTTGCATATAAATATTAACAGATCAAAACAAAGGGATAGAATTGACTTAAACGCACGCATGAACATCGATATATTCAATTAACCGTGAATATGGATGTTACATTAATGCAAAATAAAATAATTTGAAATCGCGTTT
This sequence comes from Odontocerum albicorne, assembly GCA_949825065.1. NCBI lineage: Eukaryota > Metazoa > Arthropoda > Insecta > Trichoptera > Odontoceridae > Odontocerum > Odontocerum albicorne. Next base: position 14,496,723 of record OX463845.1, read on the forward strand.
CTATGCTGTGCCTGTGTGCAAGAAGGAAGAAGGACCTTACGATACAAATTTTGATGTAGGATATTAGAGATGGGAGATAGACTCGACACACAAACACATTTTTTGTTTTTTTACAATGGAAAAAGATATGTATGCATTACAATTATGTTGTATATAGTATGGCCTAGCGAGTTTATTGTCATGTGGCAACCTCTTCTAACTGACCAGAAATATAATGAAGAGAATCCTTTTTATTATAAAATAGATTGGGCTCAAACGGGAATTGAGCCCGTAATCCCCTGAAAGGCAGGCGTCTTGTCTTACCAACTAAGTCATGGAGGTCGTCAATTTAAAAATATCAAGCTCGTTAAAAGGATATTTTATGGTTAAATTACATTCTCGAGTTTTTTTTGTTCCATACAAAGTGGACAGATATTTCTCGAATTAATTTAGAACAAGTAAAAAGTGGGTTGGGTCTTTTTCGCATAGTTGCATTCAATTTATGCCTTTGAGATGAGGTTTGAAGGTGGCTATAAAAATTCAGTAAAATCTATCGATCTCTTAATGAAGAGGTCCGGATTGAGATACGAGGAAAATAAAAATATCTAGACGAGTATATCATGAAGGAATATTAGGAAAATATCTATACGAGTATCTAATGAAGGAAATATTAGAAAAAAAAACTTAGTCAGATATTTACATATGTACATACCACCCCCCCCTTTTTCTGTCGGGGTAGGCAGAGAGGACAGAGCGCCAGATTTTCCTATCGGACACACATCCCACGCCTCTTCTACATCCATACATCTTCTCATACAACCGTATGATTTCTTTTAATTTTGATGTTTCCTTCTTTCAAAATATCGTTCACTTGATCCAACCATACTTTCCTAGGTCTTCCTTTACCACGCTTTCCACTCACATTTGCACTATATATTGTATTACTAGTCTTTCTTTATTAATTCGTTCCACGTGCCCAAACCATCCCAGAGTGCTCTTCTTCACCTTACTTAAAACATCAGCCTTACGTTCCCATTCATCTCTAATGAATTCATTCCATATTGTCATACATTTGTTACCTCATGTATTCTTCTCATATATATTAGGTCCTTACATATGAAATTGGCGTTTTGTTTAGGAGGAACATAAAGTTGATTTTTTTTTAATATAATATATTTATTTAATCAAAGTATGTACCATTGCTATCTATGCACTTTTGCCATCTCATAGGTAGTTCATCGATCCCTTTACTAAAAAAAACCATTCGGACGGGAATCAATAAAATCTTTGAAGTCGGTTTGGACTGCCCCATCGGAGTTGAATTTTTTCCCTTGCAAGAAGTTATCCAAATTTCGAAAAAAATAGTAATCTGTTGGGGCAAGGTCCGGAGAGTACGGTGGATGTCTTACACATTCCAATTGAAGCTCTTCTAATTTGGTAGCCGTCTGTTGTGCAGTGTGTGGTCTAGCGTTATCATGAAGCAGCAGTGGCCTAGAGCGATTAACCAGCCTCGGTTGTTTAGCAGCTAGCTTTTCCATCATGGTTTGCAGTTGCTGACAATAGACATCTGCCGTAATCGTCTGGCCAGATTTAAGAAAGCTGTAGTGAACGACACCAGCACTAGTCAACCAAACGCTCACAAGTAACTTTTTTGGAGTCAATTTTCGCTTGGGGCATGGTTTGGCTGGTTCGGCAGGGTTCAGCCATTGCGATGAGCGCTTCCGATTATCATACAGGATCCACTTTTCATCACAGGTAATGATTCGATTCAAAATCCCTTCATTATTGTGCCGGTTGAGTAATGCAACGCAGCAGTCAACGCGCGTTTGTTGATTTGCTTCACTCAATTCGTGAGGTACCCACCTTTCAAGCTTTTTCACCTTCCCAATTTGCTTCAAGTGGATTAAAACAGTTTTATCACTAACACCGCAGCCTGCAGCTAACTCGGACGTGGTTTGCGATGGATCCGCTTCCACAATAGCCTTCAATTCTTCATTATCAACTTTGGTCTCCGGCCGTACACGGGGCTTGTTCTGCAGGTCGAAATTTCCAGAACGAAAACGTTGGAACCAAAAACGCACTGTGTTTTCTTTTGCGGCACCGTCGCCATACACATCATTAATCCTTCGAGCCGTTTCTGCAGCACTGGTGCCACGGTGGAACTCGTACTCGTAAATAACGCGATATTTCAAGTTTTCCATTTTGTAAACTGAGTGACGCAAAGAAAAAAAACAATTGAGGAAAAAACAAATGAATTATAATTTTCGAAACACAAATACTTGAGTAAATAGCTGTATAAATTTTAATTTGGAATTCCTAACCAAAGAGAAGATATTTGAGATCAAAGTTGCCAGTACGGCAAAACGCCAATTTCATATGTAAGGACCTAATATTTATTTATACTATTATATATAATAAATTGTTCATTATATAACATCCAATTCGTAAATTGATAAAAATAACATAATTCACCAATTCTAATAAATACAAATTCATTTGGAAATCGTCATTGAAATTAAGCATGCAATTACTTATGTACATATTATAACTGTGTATTACGAGTATATATCATATATTGCTAAATCATGATTTTTCACGCCAGCAATCCAATTACGCGTAGATAAACATTACGCTACATTTTTTCACAAAATAATTGCAGTCTAATTTTCACTTAAGATCTATTTAACAGCATTCTGGTTGGCAGATATAGATAGCCACATACTTGTAGCAATAAGCTTGTCAGGTTTTAATATATACGAGGGTCAGCCAGAAAGTAAGGTTACAACATTTATGTAGGATCGAAAAATGCTTGTATTTAATTGAAATTCACAGAATACTTCACAAATATACAATATTAAACTATTTCTCAACGTAATCGCCGTCGAGATCGAGACATTTCTGTATTCGGGGCACCAGCTTTTGTATGCCAGTGTCATAGACCTCCGCCGCCAGCTCTTTCAGCCACTTCTTCACAGCTTCCTCGACCTCCTGATCGTTGGAAAATTGTTGGGGTGTATTAACGAAGTTTGCGCGAAAAATTGAGCTCATGAAGACCGTAATAAGTATCGAGACATTCCAAAACGCAAGCTCTACACCAACAAATCAAAGCTAAAAACTGGGTCTTAGAGGATACACACATTACTGATATTGACTCTGGGAGACATGTACCAGAAAGGAACATATTACCCATAATGATACAAGAATATTAACTAAGTGTCATTCTGTGGGAAATCTGTCAATATTAACTAACTGGCAGATTACTAACAGAGTGGGTAATCTGCCAGTTTCCATCTCTACATGTTATGGTTACATTGCAGAACCGATTATTTTGTTTCTTGACGAACGCACCAAGGTAAATATGTGTGTTATAAAATGTTTTCACACTGTAGGCTTGAAGGAGGTCTCAAGTTTATAAACCTCCTTCAAGCCTTCAGTGTATCAAACATTAAGCTCAAATTCAAATGCAAGTATCAATATCCATTTTGTAATACCACCTTAACAATAAAGGAATGTTTACTGCCAGTTACAATTCCCAATGGTCTGCAGTTCATTGTTTCGAAAAGATTAATAAAATGCACCTTTATGTTGGACAAACTGGATTGCATATGTTAGAGAAACAGAAAATTGAATTCACTTTCGATACACGTATTTCAGAATGTGTGTTGAGATTCAAGAATACAAAATATAGGCCAAATAGTGATTTTGAAATCTGTGGTCTTTTGTCAATATGTGATAAGTAGATTTTTTCTGAATTTGCAGAAGTCGTGGCACAGACACGTCTACAGTTGTGACATTTAGTTTGGAGTTTGCTACGGATATATATGTTAAGGCATCGTAGAAGTGAGAAAGAAATCACTAAATCTTAGTAAAAATATAATGCAAAGATTCGAAGACGAATTGGATTGGTAAAATCATCTATGACAAGTCGGACAAAAATATAGATTACCCAGAAGAACTAAAATCCAACTATACTTGAGAAAATGTAGGATGGTTCCTGTGACATTTGAAATGTCATGTCTCAAAGGGATGGGGTAAAATCGTTTTTTTACAAATCGAATAGTTTTTTTATAAATCGAAAAATTGTTTTTCTCTCAACTGACGTTTTAATGTCTAATTTTCATTAAACTGACTTTCTAATGTATTGTATGAATTGTATCTATCTTTAAATAGGCCAAGATCCACTATGAATTAATACTAATTACGAACATTTAATTTTAGGTATAAAAATATCGAAAATCCAACTATCGAATACCCCATCCCTAGCCAATGCAGACCAACGTAGTGACGTTTCACAAACGTCACCAAATATTATTTGATTTTAACAAACTGCCACATTTTTGCTAATTTGTAACAAGATGTATTAATTTGTCATTGTTGTTAGTTTTATGTAATGTATTAGGTGTTAACATAAGTTGTGTCCGTTTTTTTTTTCAATTTAAAAATGAGCACTAAAAGTAAAACAAAATGGTAAATATTATACGTCATTCGAAATAAAAAATTGTCGAACGTTGATTTTTGTTGTTTTCACTCAAAACATGTGGAACCCAAGCGCCGAACTTCTGGACTTTTCCCATTGATTTAAGATGGCGGTATACAGTCATGTGACTACAATTCATCTGCTCAGCCAATTCGACTGGTTTGAAGGGGATCTTCATGAATAATATGGTTTAAGCGGTCCTCATCGAAGTCCACTGGCCGTCCGGAACACTCCATGTCTTTCAGGTCGAAATTACCGTCTTTGAAACGCAAAAACCATCGACGAGCTGTCCTTTCATTCATAGCATCTTCACCGTACACTTCGCAAATATTGCGAGCAGCTTTGGCAGCTTTATTCCATCGATCGAACGCGAACAGAAGGAGGTGTCGAAAATGCTCACTTTCGTCTACTTGACATTCCATTTTGAAGGCTTGTAATCAAATAAAATAATATATGTAACGTAAAAGCAAACACAACATCTTGTAGAGCAGAAAATTTTCTTTCGAATGACGTATAACATTTACCATTTTGTTTTACTTTTGGTGCTCATTTTTAAATTGAAAAAAAAAACGGACACAACTTATGTTAACACCCAACATTTACCTAAATAACTTGCTATTTATTAGAATCGAGGCTTATATTAAAGTTGATAAAATAATTAAAATTACTGAACGTCATTACAAGGTTGTATTGGGGCAAATTTGTGAACTGTCACAGGGACCATCCTACAATTTCTCAAGTATAGTGAAATCTCTAGTATTCTTCATAGCACTGTATGGAATGCAAACAGGGACGATGAGAAAGAAATGTTATATAGTCGTATACCATAGATATGTGATGTCGGAGGTGGATGCTACGTATCTCGTAGATCGCAAGGGGCACAAACGTCTCCATCGTCCATTAATAACACTAGTTAACAAATTTTAACTTTTTGTCTGTAACAGAGATTAAATTAGCTGATTCTTATTAAATCAACCCTGCTGATTACGAAAATCGCAGTGAAAAGTTTGTAACACGTAACATTTTTGTGTAACAGAAGGGCGAGTGTTTTAATAAAATAAGTACGTTTTTGCGCATTTCAAAAGTCGTAATTACAACAATGAAAATAAATAAATTCCTGAAATACTAAATTAAGACACAGAATACAATGTTGTTACATAGTAAAATAAAAAAGCAGAATAAAAGCGGGAAGTGTATTTTCAGTGACATTCTAGATTCTGGTAACTGCAAGAGTTCTTGTACAACTGCAAGAGTTCTCGTAATTGTCAGCTTTATTATTACCTAGGAAACCACTAACAACTCTTCCAAAGGCTTTCCAAGCTTCTAGTTCTTCAATACATAATTTTTTTTCGAACTTTTCTTCTTTCAAAAGTTTCAGTTTCAGACAAAAACTAATTTCAGGTTTTTCTCTTAAAAGGTACGTGATGGAACATTTTCAAGTTCATATTCGTTAACAGCACACAAAAATTGACCTAAAATGGCCGTTTTCACCCTGGTTACATAAACCATGTTAACTAGTGTAATTAGCGATGACTGAAAGACTTTTGACAACATTTAGGAAAAGGAAACCTTTTGCATATAAATGTTGGCATGTTGCCAGAAAGGATAACTTAAGTCTTGAGAAGCTGGTGATCATGGGTACAGTTGATTGAGAAAGAGGAAGATCTCCCACAAGATGGATGGACCAAATAAATGAGTTCAGAGGATTCTTTTTATAGGCGGCATTCAACATTGCCCAGGAGACAGGTGAATCACCAAGTTCTAGACAAAGTCGAGGACTACGACGTTCAGTAATGACCACGCAATGAAGAAAAGTAGCTGGTCCTGTCTAGTTTTTGTGCAATTCCTTGCAACCTGTCAATTATAAGAGTATCTGGGACGGTTGCCCTGTTCAGGAAACGTACGAAGCATATCAGTGGTGATGCAGCACGAGCTACGAGTATAAAGCATTGCGCAACATAAAGCATACACACAATTCAGTTTATCGGAATGATTACTGCGCCAATGGATAATTAATTGCGCACTTTTACCTCATTATTGGCTCGGCGCAGATGGCCCACTGACAAAAGCAATCGTGTGTTGCATAATTTCACTTGCATTCATTCGCTCTCGATATTCACTGGAAACGTCATATTTATCATATATGCATATTTTATGTAAACATGGCTCCCAATACAAACCTCGGTGATTTAGACATAAATGCTGCTTTTATTTTGAGGATTTGGGCTTGATGTTTGAGAATATTAGTCTTCTGAGCACATTAATGATAATATACAGGTAGGTCTAAATAAAACATGTGTGAGGCCAATCATGATTCCAGTCTATAGAGTCTAGAGCAGATACAAAACAAAAACCAAAAAGTATGCTCAGAACTATTTATAAATAAAAACCCTCAAAACAATTGCAGGCATTTAGACAGAGTTAGAAACTCCCGTATCCGAGAACTTTGTGAATAAGAAGATATTGTGAGATGGGATAAAAACAGCAGAAGACACTGGCGAAGCCATGTGGAAAATATGGGTAACACAAGAGTTCTATACGTGGCAATGCATGAAAATACCTGCTGGTAGTCGTCCTCCAGAAATACCTACAATATGGAAGGATAGCTTGGAATTAACATCTCAAGAGAGGTAGTGCTGATGATAAACAAAAGGTCGATTTTGAAAGAGAAAGGATGATAAGTTTTTTGAGGCTGAAATCAAACTTTTGAACATTTTCAAATTAAAGTTGAACATTCTTTTGTATCAATTGTTTTCCAATTCGTCCCAGTTCTCCGAGGACTTCGCTGGTAGATGTTTTTTGAAAGGGAAGAGTTGAAGCGGTGTATTTTAAACATTGCATGTTACTCAACAGCGCTATATAAGTAATTATTTTTTTCATGTGTTAATTCTTAACAAGTTTTTAATATCTGATCTTATATTTTGTTTTCGTTAACGGAATGAAGTGATTAGGGATGTATGTAATTTTAAGACTTATGTGTTGAGTAGGATGGAGAATAGCACTTTGAAATGGTTTGGGTATATAGAACGAATGAATAAAGAAAGACTAACAAAACAAATATACAGCTCAGATGTAACTGTGGTAGAGAAATACCAAAGAAAGTATGGTTGGGTCAATTTAACAATATTATGAAAGAAGGAAATGCAAAAGGAGATATCGTGGGAGCTGTATAATAATGTGTATGGATGCAGAGGATGCGAAAGATGTGTCGCGATAGGAAAGTCTGCTGCTCTGTTCTCTTTGCTTACACGGGGTGGGGGAAACGGCGTGATGACATGCATGTATGTACGGATCCTTCTAAGCGTGGAATTAAACATTTTCTCATATAAATCACATTACTTTTTTCATCAATTAGAAAACTTTTAACCGTGTAACTATTTTGCCTTGACTGTATCCTGTTTTATAACAAGTCATTAAATTATAACGTTTCGTACGATTAATGTTTGTTTTCCGTAGATTTCCCTTTCTGGTTCTGATTTATTGTGATTCCTGATTCTAGATATGTCGATCACTCCTAACGAAACATCTTTAATTTGATTTTCAAATCGAAAGTTGTATCGCATGCAACGTGCATTTTTATTTAGATAAAGATGATAATGGTAACGTTATTTTCATTTTTAATAAAACATTTCTAAGTACATATAACTACTATGTACTTAGAAATGTTTTATTAATAACGAAACTAGACGATGTTTTTGACCACTCAAAACAAAATACAGAGTGGCCCAAAATAAATTCCACTTTTGAAAAATTCATAATAAAACAATGATTTCTTGTAATTAACTTTAATTGTTCAAATATGTAATAAAAGGTTGGGGATTTATTTTTAAATAATGTCGTCGAGATGACCACCATCGTGTCGACGGCTTTCGTCTAATCTGGCTTGAAAAATTTTAAGCACGTGCCTACTATTACATGTTTCCTGAGACATCGCTTCGATCTCTTATTTGAGTGTACTTCACTTTTTAGGTATCTCTACTAAAAATCAAGTGGGCACAAATCAGGACTTCGTGGTGGTCACACAATGCCATCCCTAAACGAAATTAGTTTTCCGGGGAACATTTCTTGGACCCTTCCAAATTGTTATTGGCCGTGTGAAAAGTAGCCCATCCTGTTGAAACAACGTTCTAGAATAGTGTCCCGGAAATTCTTGAAATTTCAGTCAAAAACTCTCTCAGTATTTGAATATAACGCTCCGAATTAAACGTTATTGTTTGCCTTGAGCATCCTCAAAGAAATAAGGACCGACGATTTCAGACGCTGACATGGCTGCCCAAACTGTTACTCCTGCACAATGGATTGGTTTCTGGGGTTTCAGGCTTGGGGTTTCGTCGTTTCAGCAATTTTGTTTATCGACTAAGCCATTCATATGGAAATGTGCTTCGTCTGAAAAATGTATGTTGTTAAACCCAGAGAACTGTAAGCTGAAAACATTTTAGCTGCAAAATTCAACGATAGCGTTGGATCGGCGCGTCCAGACTCAATGACTGTCTCTATATTTTGCTGTGTTTGAGAAGTTCGTGGGCGACCTTGGAGTCGAGATTTTAACGTAGAACTTCAAATCTTTTAACCCACTGCTTAATTAAGCTGGTACTCGGACACTGTCTAGCACAGCGTCAATTGTACTCAGCTCGAAATAATCGTCTAACAGTTACGCATGAACCACTGTTTTCGTAAAATCTATGAGCGCAAAACGCACGCTGTTGTCTCGTGAAGCGACTAAAATTACCAGAACCGATAGAACGAATGACGCCTTTTAAGTATTTTTTCCTCTATGCGTTATCGAGTAATAAAGGAAACAAAAATACACGCCGTAACTACTTTTACTCAGTTGTTTGAGTAGCATGCTAAGGCGCAATTCCACTGAGGCAACATGTAGCATGCGGCATTGACGCATTCTACACAGTCTTTCAATCGAAGGAACATGAAGCGACAAGAAGCAAGTATCTTTGTAGCATGCTACATGTTGATTGTTGTTGCCGGGACGCATGCGTCACCTTTCGACATGTTTCAGCGTGTCGAACAATGTCGCCGCTATCCGAAAGTCAGCGGATCGGTGCGGCTTGTAGCGTGCGACATGGAGTGGGATATTGATAAAACTACCTTGTTTATTGAAGATTATCACAATTCACCGGAGTTATGGAATAATAAAATTAGTGATTATAAAGACAACAGGATAAAAAATTATAAACCGAAGCAGTTAGCGAGTAAATACGATTGCACTGTAATCGATGTGAAAAAAAATCAAGAATTTGCGTTCAGCTTTTCATCATTCTGAGTTTCTTAACTATAAACGTATAATTCTCTTTTCCAACACCGTGACTTTCTTTTTTTTCTACGATTCAAAACTATTACCACATATGCAGCCGTCGCGATTGTTTTTAAAGACATAATGTACCAAACTGACGTTGCCTCCATGTAATTGTTTAAGACACATGCTACACGTATTGACGACAAAGCGCATGCGATTCGGGGAGTCAAAATCCGCATGCGACATTGTTAAAATTTGTGACACATAGTCGCACACCTAGGAACAGGCAACACTAGGAAACATGTCGAATGCCTCATGTCGTTCAGTGTTGCCTCAGTCGAATTGCGCCTTTAGATTTAAAAGTTGTCGTGACAGTTATGTTTTTTAAAAGAAGCTTTAACACATTTGTTATGATATTTAAATATCCTCAGATTAGTTAACGTAACCACCCATTTGCTCACAACCAAAATATAATCAGTCCACTGGCCTAGTTCACCAATACTCGATAAAATTCTACTTATAAATTTAAGTCGAGAGGAAGCAACCGATGGAGTTTTGATAGTCATAAATATTACCACTTCTAAAAAGTCTCCATTGCCTGAAATGTCTAGAACGGATTAAATTAAAACTTTATATCTTTGTATTTAAGTTCCTTAATGGGATGTCTTCAATGTATCTTTTGAATCTGTATCTGAGAGACGTTCCTTTAGAAAAGAGTAGAACTTTGAGGTCTATTTCGTCTTCATCGAATAAATTGATTGTTCTGAATCCATCCAATAGGGCGAGGTATCACGATCAAGCTTTTGCTGTTGCTGGTTCTGTGGCGTGGCCTGCTCTGTCTCAAAGTATTAGAGTTACGGATGGCGTGTGCAGCTTTAAGACAATTATTTTGATTGTCAATTGTCTTATCAAAATTTGTGTTGGAATATGAACACTACGCATATACATTACACCTAAATCCGAATGTGAAGATCTACAAAGGTTTCTTTTAATTTGTCTTCCCTTAATAAGTTTTCTGTGACATTCTCACTGTTTTTCTAAACATATGTTGATGCGGGTAAGTATCTTAAATAATGGCCGGAGCCACCACCTTCATATCCTTACGCATATACTTATACATTTTTATTTTGTAATATTTTTAATTCGTTAATAAAAGTGGGTTCGATTCCGAGTGAGACCGCCCTTGTTATTCGGAGGCTCTGTAAATTACACATGTAGATGCCTCTTCACGTGGGTATTTCAAATTATTATATTACACTTTCGTTGTATACAGAACACAACCAGATGAGTTTATTGCAATATGCCAAATTCTTCCATCCAATCATGCAAAAGAGGCCTTAAATAGTTTAGTAAGTAACTAAATGTTAAAGAGACTTGAACCAAACTGGAACCCCCTTTTTTTAAAGTACTAACAGAAATCGAACCAGAATACTCCCGAGTTAGAAAACAGACGTCTTATCAACTATGACATGAAGGATGCTTCAGGCTTAAGAGGCTGGCAGACTTCCAAAAAATAGTAGAGACAGGTTAACTTTTCGTTCGGTGTCTACGTTGATGGTCAGATTATATCATCGACAATTGTTCCACGCTATTTCTGGGCGACTTGAGACCATCCACTTTTTCACGGGTGTCATGGTTTGTCAACTCAGACTACGTCATTTAACGATTGAATGCCATAAATTAATCGTGGGCCGAGTTGAGAAATCATTTCCTCGGTCCTGTAAGCCTTATCCATACAGTCGATGCTTGTCATCAAGGGAAAAAAGGAGGATGCCTTAATCACACTCTTCCCGGTTCCAAAAATAATTACCTTCAAACGATTTTGGAAATATCAGTTGACACGGTCAACAAAGAACATTGTGCAATCTCAACAAAACTGAAGGGCACTTGGCAGAGACTTATCGATTACGTGCAGCAGGATTTCAAGTAGCTGGAAGGAGATGGCGACTGTCCGATCGGTTTGGAGAAAATCGTCCTGGAGGCAAAAGCTCTACAAGAGTTGTATAGCCATGTGAGGTAGGAGATAAGTGATGTTGGAGAAGATTAAGAGGAGGCGGGGAGTAGGATGCAGAAACTTATCGTGGTACAATAACATTCTCCGATATACTGAACTACGATAAAAGTATTTTGCATGCGATCCTTATACGCAATGTGTACTCTCTAGCTAGGACACAGTGCATGGTGTCAATTTATGCAACCTCTGTACACATACTCGTATGTCTCCGAGAAACGCATATAGTGCACTAGTTGTTGACGATGCGGTCCATGGTCTGGGTCTCTTTTCACTCACGGAAAAGTGATTCAGCTAGGTTCCACTTGCGTATTACATGGAGTCCGGTCCATTCCACATCTGATCATATTCAGAGTGCATCACTTCCTTCAGAGATATGGGGAAAAGAGGAATTCTATCGTTGGCTAGTCCATAATAAGTCTGTTTTTTATGTCACATTTCTAAGAGTTGACATGCGATTTTTCTCGGTTTTGTGTTCTCCCAAGGTACCAAAGTTCTGACGCCTTCCGAGAGTTCTTCTTTTGTTGGATGATTACCAACGTGTCGATGGTTGCGATTTACGTAGAATCAAACAATACAGTGAAAATGAAAACTTCTACTCACCGTCGAGGTTCCGAAAGTCTGGCGCATCCGCGCCTCTTCGTGCGCATCGTGCTTGGCGGTCAGGCCGCGCTCCCGTAGCGAGGTGCGGCGCACGCTGTGGGCGCGCGAGCTGCTGGACGCGGGCCGGTGCGAGGGCGTGCCGCGCCGTCCGCCGCCGCCGCCCCCGCCGCTTGCGGACGAACCGGCTGACACGCGAAGCCGAGACTCGCGCTCAATCAGCAGCTGCGCGATGCGCGCGCGCATCTCGCTGTCCTCGCATATATCTGGACATGATAAAATGTATTAAATTTGTGATAATGATGATGCTACATGTAAAAATGTTATTAGTTCTGTACTCTTGTATGGAGCTGAGCGCTGTCATGTTACCGAAGTGAGCAATAAAGATAAAATAAGAAATGAATATGTGAGAAGTACCCTAAAAGTTGCTCCGATCTTGCTGAAATTGACAGAAGCTAGGTTTCAATGTTATGGGACATGTACATGGGAACCAGACATTGGGAACGGAAGTCCTTAGAAATAGAGGAAAAGGTCGTCTAAAGAAGTGAAGAAAGAATAGTATCAACCAAGACACGATTGTGATTTGAACCTGACTCCGGAGATGTTCATGGACAGAGCTTGATGAACATTGGCGACACATCACGCAGATCCCAAATACATGGAAAAATGTGAGGATGAAGATGCTACAGGCAATCTCTTGCGATAACACAGATAATAAAGGCCCTACCGTATGGAATAACTTACCCTGGAGTGTTGGAGGGCTAAAAACATTGAAACCTTCAGAAGACTTTTTGAAAAGACATTTTTCAGACTTGCGTTACTAAACGGTGGTAAAGAAATGGATTGATCGAGGTCATTTTTTAACTACACTATGAATGGATACACCCGCACGTGAATCAGTTTATTGTATTAATAAATATTATGATTTATGCAAAAAATCTTATTATGCATGTACAGGCTTTGCCTTGGCAGTCGGGCTTCCACCCTGTTCCCAAACGACACTTAGTTCTTGCAAGGGGGAAAAGATTTTGTGTCATGTTCCTAGGCACAAAAGATCCTCGCTCCGCCACTGGGTGTAAATATAATACTGTATATAAATGAAAACAGTTTTTCTTCTTCATGTACCATAAATGTTCTTCGTGAGGTTCACAACACTAGATATAATTTTTTTTCAGCGGCAGGCATAAACCAGCTCCTCAAATCTCCTGATGCTATCCCACGGAGCTGTAGAACCAAGTTAAATCTTCCTAATCAAGTAAGACACCAGTCATACAATGATTACGAGTTTCAAAAAGTCGTATTTCTTCCCTCTCAATACACATCCATACATACCTTCATGCCATTTCTTATCATTACATAATTCCTTCACCCCCTCCACATCCATACAGTCATTTCTGTCCCTTTTACCCCTTCCTTACATATCCTACCGTTACTTGGTCCAACCATACTTTAATCCGTTTCCTCTACTGCAACTCTCATTCAGGCTATCATTGTAAATTTGTTTAGTCAGTCATTCGTTGTCCCTCTATTTAACATGTCCCAATCCCCCTCATGCTCTTTTACACCCTAGTCAAAACATCAATTTTAGCTCACATTCATCTTTACTAATTACATTTCATATTCTGTCATAACATACATCTCATATTTTTTTCAGTGCATACATTTCTAATGAATTTATTCATTTTCCATGTCGACATTTCAACGATGATGATGCTGATATTTTATTCAAATTATTTCCAAATCATCATAACTATTCTATATTTTACTAACATTTTTTATTTTGGTTATGTTACTATCCATTTTATTATCAACACTTGAATACTCAAAATCAAGTAAATGTTCTAAAACTTCGTACACATCATCAGTTTATTAAGGTAGAGTTTAAAAAAAAAGCACATTAATTTTTTTGCTAGAAGCAAACAAATCCAAAAAAGGAGACAAGCAAAATGAAAAAAAAAACATAAAACGGAATTACCTGCTGGAGTCTCGTCATGTTTGTTTTTTGCATTGAGGTCTGCCCCGTTGTGCACCAAAACCTCCAAGACTTCCATCTGTGAGCCAAAAGGGAAAACGTCCAACAAAACACATGCATTAATGACAGTTTAGTCACAAATATCACACACCGCAGAACACCGCAAAAATAACACACCTCACTATCCAATACATCTTTGGGAGTAACAAGCTCAACTCGACCATAGTTAGAATGAAATGGGAGTTTAGAAAACAAAGTAATTGAAATTCTCTTTGTTAACACTGTTTTTGTTGATAACTCTTAAACTGTTCGAAACACCACAAGACATATTGTAGTATAAACGTTTGTTCAATTGCACCGACTATAAATACTTGCGGCTGTATCATTAAAAAAATGCTTCATTTGGAGATTGTAGCATAATTGTTGTGATTTCAATTATTGTATAAATTTGAGTTGAATTGCTAAAATATGTAAACATGCACTTTAGATTTAAGACTAATATCGTCAATTATTCAAGCCAATTAGGGTACTCCACAAACACATTTCATGTTAATATTAACTTAAATTTCTAATCTCCTATACTGGAAAAGGCATTTTGTAACTCTTGTAAAAGTTTGGCATCATCGTGGATGCTGGGCCTCGTAGTCGAGGTTCCCTCGCAATTCCAATGTCAATTTAGTTGGAAAGCGAAGCTATGTTGTGGAGTTTTTTTGTCACTTTTTAAGTGAGTGTCTGTTGTACACCAACAACCTCATCGGCAGCACAAAAGTCTGGCATTGTTAAAGATACAGGTCAAATCATGGAATCATATTTCATTATACTATATATGGGCGAAAAATATAGTACATATAAACAAATGTTTTATTTCATAATAAAAAGTTGTATAAATACACTCAATGAATTTTTTTTTGAAGAATCATGTTACTTTGAATGTATTGATTTTTTGTTAGCAGCATTCATAATTGCATATTCAATACACATAATTGATGAAAACTGTTTTCCGGGACATCAGTGCTACAGGATAGATAAGCTTGTACTTTTTAATCTATTCATAGCTTCCAAAAACAAAACGTTCATATCAGATGGCATAACTCGATCTTCTTCTGTAATGCATTTTTTTCTGCAAGTATAATTCCCAGATCCAAAGGTTGCAAAAATGCTGTACAATTTGGAGGTCTAAATTATACTTGAACGTGTTCTAGCTCGCATGTTAAATTATATGCTGAACAATTATCATTTCAAATAAGATTTTTTCCATCTTTTCATTTGAGCATTCAAATTCACTAGGCATTTATCAAACATTTTTTGTATCATCCGAGTCTTGGGCACCCCAAGATGGGTTACAAGAAATGGCCACTTACACCTTGATAATTACACAATTGGCATACAATAAATGAAGAAACACAAAATTTCTAAGGAAAAAAATATTTTGTAATTTATAAATTCTTACTTCTTTGTGTAAAATGACACAGTGGATTAATTTCCATTTAAATATCATTTTTGTAAAAAAAAAATTTATAATAATTGGCCTGGACAACGAATATATGGTTTTGTAATATCACATTTGGTCAAATTTTAAATCATATTTATTTCGAAAAAACAAACATATTCACACCTGAATGTTATAAATTTAAAATATAAGATACCTATTATCACGTGTCCTAAGAATATTATGGTATAAAGAGAAGTAATTGGTTGATTTCTTACACGACAGCTTAATATAGTTTCTCGTGTTGTGGAGTCTTACAATGTTATACTTTGCTATGATTTGTTGTTGATTTTTAAAGATGGTACATATCAAGTTTTTGCGTAAAGGCTAGGTTTTCTGAGATTGTGAGGTAATTCAGAGTTGTCGTGATATAGATATTTATTTATCATTTTATTTCTCTCCCGCGTACAATATTTCAAAGAACTATTTATTTCAATAAGAAATTTAAGTTTTTCTCCCAAAGATGTATACATTGATAATCTATTGTAAGCAAAATATAAAAAGAAAACAGTTATAGAAATCATAAATTGAATAGCGAGTGAAAATTGAATGTGATTCTGTATCTATTTTAACTTCAATATCCTTGCTAAAACTGTGATTTCAGAGGAATCAGGTTAAACTTTTTAACTTAATCAAGCATTTAAAATGTAATATCAAATATATGTATTTGAATAATATTAATATGGATGGAATAATAGGACATGTTTTAGATTTTTTTTTTCATTTTATTAAAGATTATAGTTAGATTATTAAAAAAACACTACTTGATTTTTTAAGATAATAGTTTCAAACTGCTTTCTTCCTAAAGTGATCACCATGATCAGGAGGTATATTGAATAAGATGATGAAAAAAATTATATTGGGTGTACAAATAAGTCACCGCCGTTTGACAAAAGTTGGCGCCACCAGTAAGTTATGGTTAAAATTGTCAGATGTAAAATGTCATTATCGTAAGGTTGGACATCTGTCAACAACATGACCTTGAAATATTAGTGAATTTTTATCAGTATAACATATTTTTTTGTGTTCGAAAATGTCAAGTTTTGAGCCGAATAAGCGTCATTTGCGGGAACTTTTGATTTACTTCTTCAATTTGAAGAAATCTGCAGCTGAGGCGCATCGATTGCTTGTAGAAGCATATGGTGAGGCTGCCTTAAGTGAGAGAAGTTGTCGTGAGTGGTTTCAAAAGTTTAAGAACGGTGAATTTGACATCGAAGACAAAGAACGTAGCGGAAGGCCGAAAGTGTACGAAGACGCGGAATTGGAAGTATTATTGGATCAAGATTCGTGCCAAACGCAAGAAAAACTTGCACTTACATTAGGAGTGACTCAACAAGCAATTTCACATAGGTTGAAATCATTGGGAATGATTCAAAAACAAGGAAATTGGGTTCCATATGAACTGACACCGAGAAACGTTGAACGCCGATTTTCCACATGTGAAATGCTGCTTGCCAGGCATAAACGAAAGGGTTTTCTGCACCGTATAGTCACTGGTGATGAAAAATGGATCCACTATGATAATCCAAAAAGGAAGAAATCATGGGGAACCCCTGGCCATGCTTCAACATCTACAGCTAAGCCAAATATTCATGGAAAAAAACTCTTGTTGTGTATTTGGTGGGATCAGCTTGGTGTCGTGTATTATGAGTTGCTCAAACCGAACGAAACCATTGCTGGGGCTGTCTACCGAGCACAATTGATGAGATTGAGTCGAGCACTCGAGGAAAAGCGCGCCCACTGCTACTCCAGACACGACAAAATTATTCTCCTGCATGATAATGCTCGTCCACATGTTGCGGCGCCGGTCAAAACCTTTTTGGAAACAATCAATTGGGAAGTTTTACCCCACCCGCTGTATTCACCAGACATTGCTCCTTCTGATTTTCACTTGTTTCGATCGATGACGCATGACCTGTCTGAGCAGCACTTCACATCATATGAAGATACCAAAAATTGCGTCGATTCGTGGATAGCCTCAAAAGATGAAGCATTCTTCCGACGCTGTATCCGTATGCTGCCAGAAAGATGGGAAAAGGTAGTGGCAAGCGATGGGCAATACTTCGAATAAAACATGAGGTTCCGTTCTTTCACAATAAATGCCCAATTTTTGATAAAAAACGGCGGAAACTTATTTGTACACCTAATATTATTCTGTATTGCCCCTTTGTTGTATACAATACAACCTGACTGGTTTCTTGACATGTGGCTATCTCTTCCAACAAACCTGAAATGTGTTAAAGAGACCAAAAGGGAAATTACGTCTAGGACCCTTTTTAAATCAATTGAGCACTAACAGGAATTGAATCCACAACCCCCGGGTTGGAAAATAGGTGTCTAGGTGCAATTTTAGGATTTGATTTATGTTTGATAGACTGTACATATTGTAAAAAAAGGGTTAACCTAAAAAACCAGTCTTAATAATTAAGTTAAAGTTTTATTATCATGTTGTGGACACTAATTGTATGCCTTTATTTAGTGGTGTCATTCAACTGGGTTGATGTGGACCTGTTGTTAAAATTTGGCACTGGTTTGCAAAAATCCAATTGTTAGAATATTCTGACCGAATCAAACTAGAAATTCAAAAATAAAACCTAAATACAGATCCTCTATTCATGAGATTTACCATTACTGTTGAGCAGATGTCCAAATGCTAGGCCCAAGTGATGAGGCAGAATAATTAGTCATTTTAAGGGGCAATATGGAAAATTTTACTATGAGGCTGTTGTTTGTTAAGTCTTTGATTAATGGCAAAATACTACTGTCTATTGATGTAGTAGAAATCCAATTTATAAAATTCTATATTTAGAGAATTTTGAAAATTAAACAGGATTTTCAAAGCTCTATATGTTATTTTATTTAGTGACAATTGTTTCGCCACACAATTGCGACAAGGTCGTCATATGGCGAAACAATTGTCACCAAATAAACAATATATAGAGCTGTGAAAATACCCTTTAATTTTCAAAATTTCCATACCACTGTCTATATTCATCAAAAGTCGACTACCTAGAATTAAGATAAAAAATTTATGACTTTCGAATTTTTTTACCATGAATAATGTGGACTGAGTGACACATTGAAAAATATTTTCAAATTTTTTCTTAAATAATTTTTTTAATAGGATTTTATAACGAAACTTATTAGATCAAAAAAATTATTTCAAAAGTATTATAAAACTATAAATCCTGTTTAAAGTATTAAATAGAAAATAGTTGCATTTTAGTAATATTCTGGTATTTTGAGTATTAGAGTTTCTAGTGTGCGAACACTTAACATGAAAGAAAAGAAATTTAAAAAATAACATATTTAGACTATTTAACCGCGATAACTCATGCTTTGATTGTCTCTTAATTGGGTAATAGCAGTGTGTTTCATTCAAAGAGGTAAGAACTATACAAGATGCCACAAAATAAACAAAACTCTTATTTCTACTTGACAGCAGTCATATCGTGAGCTGGTTTGCACAAACTTCATTACAATTAACGAATGGTCAATAAACTGCAAGTAAGCATTGTAATTTGATTTGATACACAATCAAAAAAATTTAAGCAAGTACTGTCAAACTGTGGACATACTATAGTCAATCCGACAGAAGTTCATACGCAGCTTGTGGAATGACAAGAGAATCCAGCCTTGCAGTCAAGAGAGAAGCTGCACTCATCTTACTAGCTACTGTTGTTTAGATTGTCTGGTCTCTACAGAATGTACCGAGTTCTACGATTATACCGTAAGATGACTTTGGGTCCACCATGAGCTGACCGTAACATGTCCCCAAATGTGATAGAACTTGCAAACAATTTTTCCTTATGGTATATTAAGTTGTTGAAATAGTTGTGAAGTTTGTGTGAGCCAGTTCGTATTATGATTATGGTCAATATTACTATTAATACAGCAGCAACTCGTGGATACTTAAAAGTGTGAAAAGATTCGGTATATTTTATAATTCTGAGGCACTTTCCTTTCATCTCATAATATTTATTACCGGTTCAATGTGTTATACTCAACTAAAATTCTAAATATTTTTTGGCATTTTTGTTAAATTGACAATATTATACAGCTTTTCGACTGACAATTTTTCATAATTCAAGGATAGTCATTCTAGTAAATGAAAAAAAAGTAAGAGGAATAAAATGGAAAGAACTTTTTTGATTATTTTTGTGATAATAACAATACTAAAAGTCTGGTAATATAATACCAACTTTTGTAGGAAAATGTTTCTCTCAATGTTTGACCATCATCAACTTATTAGGCAATTGGTACATCCAATAATTTCCACAAAATAAATTCATTATTACACCACATCATATATACGCATGTCCATAACATCAAAGACTGGTTTCCTTTAATTGTTTGCAATGGGTGTCATTTTGGAACTATCCTTGATATGTTGATTTTGTATCCTATCATATTTATGATAATAATAGGGGTTACCAATAAGTACTGTCGTTTTTTTCTATGAAATTCAATTTTATTTAACTTTTCTTATACAAAATAATTCCCCATATTATCTATAACCTTCTGCCACCTTTCTTTCAAATCATCCATGCCCTTCTTGTAAAATTCAGCGGGTTTTGACTGAAAATAGTCTAAAAGGGCTGTATTCACCTCTTCTAAGGAATTAAAATTTTAATCTCTTAGAAAATGTTCCATAGAACGAAATAAGTGAAAATCAGATGGTGCGAGATCCGGCGAGTATGGAGGATGCAACAGGGTGACCCAACCGAGATCCTGAAGTTTTTCACAAGTCAATTTCGCAACATGAGGTCGCGCGTTATCGTGCTGAAAAGTTAAGGTGCGTCTATTCACAAAAGCTGGCCTCTTTTGGTGCAATGCTTCATTCAATCTATCCAACTGTTGACAGTATAACTCTGCCGACACTGTCCGACCTTGTGGCAATAGTTCGAAGTAAATTATTCCTTTAGAATCCCACCATACACACAATAACACTTTTTAGAATGCAATGACCGTTTAGGGATTGAAACAGCTTTTTGTCCGCGTTTTAACCATTGTTTTTTTTTCGTAACGTTTGAATAGAAAACCCATTTCTCATCACCAGTCACTAAGTCACAAAGAAATGGGCTTAATTGTTCTTTTTCTTGCAATAATCTGCTGATGCTGAGCCGTTGAGCCATGTTGCGGTCGGTCAATGCGTGTGGGACCCAAACACCTTCTTTTTGAACCTTGCCCAACTTCTTTAGGATCCTCTGAGTACTGGACCAGGATGTACCGACCTTTTCCCATAATTTTTCAACGGTCAGCATCGGATCGTCTTCGATTGCAGACTTCAGGGCTGCTTCATCCGCCTGGACAGGTCGTCCACTTCGAGGCACGTTTTCCAAACACAAATCACCTGATTTAAATTTTTTAAACCATCCTTGGCATTTCCTGACATTCAATATGTCACCGTAAATCTCGCAGATATCCTTCGTAGCCTCTGTCGTTTTCTTTTTCAAATGATATTGAAAAAGTATACAGCTCCGCAGATGTTGTTCCAACGGACACATCTCTTCCATTGTCTTCAGAGGGATAAAAAAAACGTTTTTTTTTTGTCTCACGGCCACGAGCAGGTAGCCGCTACACAAGAGAAACTTATAACACGTCCTTACTGCCTAACAGACTGAAGGAGACTATTTTAAAGATGGCGCATCAACAAAAATGGCATTACTTATGGGTACCCCTAATATAATATAGCTTATAGGGAATATAGCTTGTGACGTACATTATCATTAAATAGTAAGTTTTTTTAGTTTGTTTACTAAAATAATAATAGGTCCCTAATGATGAGCTGTTTCTACAATTATATATTTTTTGTCTTTCATATTGTTTCAAATTTGATCCATTCCACATCTGTTATCGCTTTTCCTGGTCAAGTTCTCACCTCTTTGGTTTTATTGTGAGGATAATATTGGTATATTTTCATGCTTTAAAGCAAATTTTCATGCAGGAGAAGGACCGGGATTATACTTACATGACCCCAGCACGCTGCTGCATGGACGGGTTGCCAAAAGTCATGGTCCTTGACATCCGTAGACACATGGTTATCCAGGAGAAACTCAACTACTTTGATGTAACCATTGGCGGCTGCTATATGTAACTGTGAATGGAAATACAGTTATAATGTTAGTTTAGTAGTAGGGAGAGGGTATGTGAATAGGGGTAGTATTCATTGATGTTCAAAACGGTTATTATTCATGATCTTGTTGTTCAGTTAGGATCATTAAAATTTTGGAACTCTTGATAATTTAAAAACAGTTATATTAAACATAAGTACTGTAATTATTGTTAAAATTTAAATATGCTCAATTTTATTGACCTCAGTTGGATGTATGAGTATATTTGTAAAAAATTAACTTCTACACAACAACTTATAAAATCATCTCTTTTCATACCAAATAACTTCTTCCAGTCTTGATAATGACACCATCCAGTGAGTAAATATAGATGGAACTATAAAAACAAAATAATAACCACCTACAACCTATTGATTAACATATTCTACTGACCACGCAATATCAAGTAGTGTAAGGTGTATGCTAAGGGCCGCCCAAGCAATCAAGCGTGGCGAGCCACAGTGATTTGTTCAATAGTGTTGCTCAGGCGTGATCCTGGTCACATCAGGAATTGGAAATATAGCTTGTGACATAACAACTCCCAACTAAATTTGATGCTCATATTTGTTCATAAAACTGCATATAATTTCGAACATACAAACTCAAGTTATCTGTAAAAGATTTTTTAATTTTCTTTTACTAAAATGAGTGTATTAGTCGGCCATCACCAATAAAATTGTATACACATGGTCGACATTGTTTTTTTAGAATATAGTAGGTATTTTTAATTTACATTATCCATACATAAAATAACACACCAATACAGGCATGTATAACTAAAAAAAAAACATAATGGTCATGGGGGTATTTTTTTCATTAAAACAAGTACTAAAAACATAAAATGAATATATATTTCTACAAAACTTCTCGAATGAAACCATAAACTTTATGTTTGGTTGGTTTGTTGTTTTCCATTATGGTATAGAATTTGAGATTAAATCTTATGATATATATATACAACTCATTTTTAATAGAGCAGAACAGGGATGTGAGGACACAGGAAAAACTATTTTATTTAAAAAAAACTGATAAAAATAATTTTGAAACAACGATGACAATAAATGCTTCATACCTTTGCAATCAAAATACTGGCATTTTAAAAAAATAAAAGAATCAAAATTCAAAATAAGAACAGTTGAATAGACAAGAAATATTTAAAATAGTTCCTTATTTGAAACAAAAACAAACAAGGCTGCTATAATAAAGTAAAACGGGCATAAGGGCTCAACTGATGATCTAATTAGGCATAGAAAAGGCAATGAATTATTAGTTGACAAGACTTGTTTTTAGGATAATTGCATTGTGATATTTTTAGTATGTAAGGGTGTTAGATACCTAAATTTGGTACTAAGACCAAAAACATTCACATTATGCCACATAAAGTCTTGCCCAGGGATAACATTGCTAAAAACTGAATTTTTTCAGAAACAAAAGTAGATATGCAATATAGGTTTTGGAGTACATTAACTTTTGTTGATTGGCTCTTGTTTTCATGTTATACAATGAAACTAAACTGAAATTATGCACAAATATTATAACACATCGATCAATAAGTCCCGGGACTAACTACTAAAACCACATTTGTTTGCCAAGATTCTTCTTTATTCATCAACATAGTCTCCTTCAAGAGCGATACATTAATTCCAACGCTTTCCTAACTTTTCTATGCCAGCCGTGTAGAACGATTTATATTTGGTTTCAAAATAGGCATTACTTTCGGTAATCACTTCTTCATTGGAGCGAAATCTCTTTACCTGGAGCATCTTTTTGAGGTCTGCGAACAGCCAATAGTCGCTGGGGGCCAAATCTGGATAATACGGTGGGTGCGGAAGCAATTCGAAGTTCGACTCATGCAATTTGGTCATCGTTACCATCGACTTGTGACACGATGCATTGTCCTGATGAAAGAGAACTTTTTTCTTCTTCATATGGGGCCGTTTTTTTGCAATTTCTGCCTTCAAACGCTCCAATAACGCTGTGTAATATTCGCTATTGATGGTTTTTCCCTTTTCAAGGTGATTATACCATGCGCATCCCAAAATACGGAGGCCATAACCTTCCCGGCCGACTGTTGAGTTTTTGGTCGCTTCGGACGACTTTCACCGGCTGCTTTCCACTCAGCTGATTGCCGATTTGTTTCAACACTACCAAATGATATCTTCAGGATGTCAGCTATCTCACACAACTTTACTTTGCGATTTTCCATCACGATTTTGAGGGTTTTTTTAATGTTTTCTGGTGTAACAGCCTCATTTGGATAACCAGAGCGTTCAGCATCATTTGTGTTTGTACGACCGCGTTTGAAATCAGCATACCACCGACAAATGGTTGTTTTTGACAGAGCAGAGCCCAGATAACACTTTTCAAGCCATCGCTGAGTTTAAACGGTATTTTTTCCCATTAAAAAGCAATGTTTTATCAACACACAAAATTCGGTTTTTTCTATTGTTTTGAAAATAGCAAAAGTTGAGTCACTAAAACCACTGTAACTCTATGACATAATGTCATGAAAGTTCGGCACGTAACTTCTAAAGGTTGGTACTAACTGATAAAAGTATGGATTTGTTATTAGATGCGCCATCTGTTGGTTAGTTCCGGAACTTATTGATCGATGTGTTACTGTATGCCCTATATGTAACTTTAAATAGATTAGATAATTTTATATTACTACAAAAATATAAAATGCATTATAAGCAACACAAATTAAGGAAAACATGAATAGTTTAATGTGGTAATTTGAAAGTCATCATGATAATAGTTGATTTCCAAGGCGGGTACACCAAATAGTTGGTTTATACATAAGTGAAATGTTGTATGTGAACCGCTAATTAATCCCAGTCAACTTTTGATACCACTATTAGACATAAAGCTGGGTCTCATGGAAACATTTGTAAATCCAGAATTTAGACTTTTGTTTTTGTATTCATCACCTCAAAATTCAAAGTAAATATATAATATTTTCGTTTTCGTAAAAAACAAAAAGTAAAATTTTGTCGAGCAGTAATTTTTATTGCATTTTTTATGCTTGTAAGTCTTCTTCTTCTTGAATAATGGGATATGGTTGGATCATTGGTGGGAGATTAGATTGTCAACAAAATTTTTGACAGTTGTCTTTTATCAGTTTATACTGGCATAAACTTCTTCACATATAGGAATTCAGTTATTATTCGAGAAGAAGACCTTTATGAAAGAAGAGTCTTTGTGGATTTCATTTATCATTATGAATTTTTAACAAAACTACTGTTTTGATTATTGTGATTTTAAATAGTTTAATTTCAAAGAGTTTATGTTTTAGATATCTATGGATTTACATTTGTTGGTTAAAAAAATCTTGGATTAATCACGGTAGACAAAAATATTTATAGAAATTAAGTGATAAAAGATCACAAGTAAAAATTAATATTCTAGTTTTGATAAACTATTGGGATTAAGATAAGTGTTTGAATGATGATCAGATTGTAGAATAGATATTCCAGAAGTTGAAAAATAATATTACTGGAAAAATTATGTATATTTGGAAAATTGTTACATCATTAGTATACTTACTTACATCTTTGTATCATTTAATCACTTGGTGAAAACACTTTATATATTAATAAATTATTGCAAAAGGAGCAAATCATTTTATTATTACAAAAGTTTTACACATAACATAAGCTGGTTTAAGGTTTTTAAATTTTACAATGTTTCTTATCATTGATAGTATTGAGATCAGTGGTTCAATGATTAGCATGATTGTCAAAATACTTGACAAAACTATTCTGAAACTGGATATCTAGTTACATTTTCAATGTTTAAAATTGAACATGTAAAATAAAAGACAACTAAATCTAAACGCATTTTTGGGATGATTTGCTTTATCAGTATTGGGTGTTACTATTTTTCCAAAAGATATTAAATTTCTTTGTGTCTTTGTTGATAGTAAGCTCTCCTTCGATCGACAAATAGTTTATAAAGTTTCTTCAGGCTTCCATAGTATTACAGAGTAAAAATTTGTACATCGATGTTTTCCAACAAAAGCAATATATTTTTTTATTAATTAATTTGTCGTGTTGCATCTGGATTATTGTAATTCTATTTATTCTGGTTTACAAATTTCTAAATTCTAGCCTGTTTCTAATGCAGCTAGCTGCTGGGCTGATACATGGTAGTCACAAATATTGTCATATTAGTTCACTTTTAAAAAGGCTCAAGTGTCGGGAATGGATTGATTTCAAAGATTGTATTTTTGTAATCAAGTCCCTTAATGGAATGCCTACAATGTATTATTAGAATCTGTCTCTGAGAGATGTTCTTTCGGAGAGGAGTAGAACTTTGAGGTCGATTTCTTCTTCATCTAATAAATTTACTGTTCCAAATCAATCCAATAGGGTGGGATATTATGATCGAGCTTTTGCCATTGCTGGTCCTGTGGCTTGAAATGGTCTACATCTTAGTGTTAGACATATAGATGGCGTGTGCAGCTTTAAGAAGCACATGAAGACAACTCTTTTCAAAATTGGTGTTGGTATATGAACACTACACACATACACTACACTACACTTAAAATCAAATATGTTACTATCCGGTATTGGAAGATCTACATACATTTTTTGTAGTTTGTCTTTCCATAGTAAGTTTTCTGCGGATTTCTTACCAAATATGTTTTTCCGAACATATTCAGATGTGTCACAACCACTACCTTCCTGTCTTTGCACTCAATCTATATATATTTATTTTGTAATATTTTTAATCTGTCAACGATACTGGGTTTAGGTCGCAAGTTAGAGCCCCCTTGAAGAGAATTTACTCTCCAAACGGCGCTATATAAATTGCCCGTTTATTATGTGCGTTCGTTCTGCTAATGTTGGATTCTAAGCTGGTTTAACTTCCAAATCTCATTTAAACTTGATTTGATTTTTAGTGTTGGGTAATGGCGATAGTAATATTTCTTATGATATTGTTATTGCATTTGTTTTTTTATCTTCAAAGTAACTGAGAATGTCAAGAAAAATTAAAATTTTCATAATACAAAATCAAAACTGTAGCTAATCTCTTCATATCATTTAATTCAATGGTTTGAAATCCAGTTGCGAATTTCAGTCACACTTTAAATAATTAAAAAACAAAAACTAAATTTAAATGTCAAAAATAAACTGTACAAAATTAAATGATTAAGATTTTTGTTATAAACACTCAGTATTTGCATGTTAAATAAGATAAAATATTTCAGGTAAGGTGGTCAAAGTACACCATTTTAATACCTTGATAAAAACTCAACAAGCTGAAACAATTTTGATAAATCAATATTTTTAAATCTGTAAATTAAATTCACAAAATTAAAAACATGGAAAGGACACATAAAGCATTAGAAAGAAATAAAACAGAAAGTAAACCTTTATTATGGAAAACATATAAACATTAAAAACAAACATTTTTAAACAAGAAACAGAAAACATTTAAATTTCAAATATATTAATCCCTTGACTGTAAACAAAATTGATTGAAGTAGACATTTTATTTATTTATAATATGGTCAATTCGATCATTAATAATATATGTACAAGATAGAGTAACCATAGAGTTAAAACATACTACCTTGATCAAAAAGTTTTAGGACCGGCCACCATGTGGCGCTGTCAGTCACCTGATTGGAGTTCTTTTTTTTTGTTAGGTTACCACATCTATAATTGAGACTTCCCTTCAAATTTCAGCGTCATAGCTTGATATTTGTAAAAGTTACGCTGTACTGAGTACATCTACCTTTGTGCATGTTTTCGATTTTTCACAAGTTTGAAAATGGCAGAACATGTGCAACGAGTTTGCATTAAATTTTGTATGAATAACGGATTTAACGGTCCACAGACATTGGAAATGTTAGAGAAGTGTTTTTTGGTGGCACGAACGCTTCAGAAAAAGTCATGAGTCGATCGAGGATGACAAACGCAGTGGCAGTCGAAAACCGATGAAAACATCGATAAAATCAA
Source organism: Odontocerum albicorne (assembly GCA_949825065.1). Taxonomy (NCBI): domain Eukaryota; kingdom Metazoa; phylum Arthropoda; class Insecta; order Trichoptera; family Odontoceridae; genus Odontocerum; species Odontocerum albicorne. The sequence continues at coordinate 14,524,581 of OX463845.1, forward strand.
AGAAATGTTGGCCGAAAACCGCAAATTGACCATCAGAGAGCTGGCAGAGGGTTTGAACATCGCTTATGGATCCGCTCAAGACATTTTGGTTAGTGATTTGGGCCTCAGTCGCTGCAAAACTGGTGCCGAAAGACCTCAATTTCATGCAAAAAAAGGACCGCGTTGAAATAGCGAAAGACATGACTTCCATGAGTTTTTGACAAAAAACAACACAACTACTATCCAGCAGCCTTTGAATTCACCTGATCTGGCTCCCTGCGACTTTTTCCTGTTCAACCGACTTAAAAAAACGCTTCGCGGAACGCGTTACAGCACCCGAGAGGATGTCATGAAAAAATCGAAGACGGCTCTGATGGACATACCGAAAATTGAGTACCAGCGGTGTTTCGAGGAATGGATCAAGCGCTGGCATAAGTGCGTTGCAGTCGATGGGGAGTACTTTGAAGGGGACCATATCGATTTTGATGAATAAACTTGTATTTTCGATTTTATGAATAAAGTCCTAAAACTTTTTGATCAAGGTAGTAGTGTACCTATAAATAAAATAATTTGAGTAATATACTGAATTTTTCTACTATTGCGACTTATTCGGCTGACAAAGGATATTTTCTAATGTAATTTTCATAATTAAATAAGAAAATTTCAAATTCATCAAAAAAAGGTTAACTACCATGATCAAACCCACGAATATATCTATTCGTGGGTTTGATCATGGTCTTAAATGTAATTTTCATAATTTTCTTAAGCCGATAGAAACGGATCATTAAAATGATAGTGACGCAGCTCTTGTATACTTAATTTATATTTGTATAGATATTGTCTCATAAAACCTACTATTTAATGCATTGATTAAATTCCATTTCTATGGATTGTATTCTATTCAATCACAACATAATCTTCTAAATTAATTAGTTTTGTTTACATTTGCAACTATATAATATACTTGTCTCAATATATATTACATCTTAAGAAAATATACTAATTTTTTTCTTTTACCTATCCTTATTTTTCAAATTTTACATGACATATATGTGATCTTTGTTCAAATTACAAAAGTGCAAAATTGGAAAAAAAAATGTGTGTAAAGATACATTTTTTTTTCAAAAATGCTCGACTATTGATAATGTTAAACAAAAGAGGTATTAAGAATCAAACTTACCTAATTGCAAAATATAATTTTTAGTTAACAAAAACCTGATATAATCCTTACACAAATTGTCCCATAGAAAAGTTTTTTGACCAAATAATTTTTTCCTTACAGTCAAAGAAATGTCCCAATTCATGCTAATAGAAACATAAATAGAAGCACTAAGCAAATACACATGTAAAGCGCACACATACAATTATCAGAACTCAAACACAATGAATTTTACCATCACCGACAGAATAGTAAATTATACTTAATAAAAAATAAGGATTAATTTTATAAGTAAAATTAATAAAACATCACAATTTTCATTATTTTCATAACAAAGTTCAAGGCCATTTTTCAAGAGAGATTGTCAAACACTCCTAATTAGGGTAATTTTTTAAAGAGAGAATGCTAAACATTCCTCCTAATTAGGGAATTTTTTCAAAAGAGAAAATTTCTATTATTAGAATTTCAAATGATTAACCCAAAAGTATAAAAACTCATTGGTTAAAACACATTTGATTATTTAAACTGGTACAATATTAAAAATATTAGTTATTTCTGATATTTATGTCCATAAAACCTTAAATATGCAAAAAAAAACTAAAATAGTAATGTTTTCCCATTTACTCTTTACAAAAACCAATCTACAATAATTTACAAACACAAGTAAAAATGAAATACATAAACATCACAGCCAATAAATAAAATTGTAAAAACCTACAAAATTTGGTATAAGAGGAATTTAAAGCTAAATATCACAAGCCAATATTGTTTGTACTAAAATAATACTAAAATGAAATTGGGGTAACATTTACAAATTTTGTAAGATGTTTTTGATACCACAACCATAAATATGTTACAATTATTTATATCACTACCAGTGCTATTTTTCTAGAAAAGGTTCCAGAACGATGGTTTCGTGCACCCCCTGGAATAGAGGAGGGTTCCTATAGCCTAGGGTTGAAATTATTTATAGTGAAGCTACAAAAAAATTCATTAACATTTATTAAGTTATCAAGTATTTCATAAATATTTTGGGATGAAGGTTTCTAATAAAAATACCATGGTGCATAAAAGATTCCAGAACCCTCTTACGGTTGAAAAATAGCACTGATTACTATACATAATACACTTAAAAAACACACAGTAAAAGAAGCTACATAAATTGAAAATAAGATTCAATCCCCATAGTTTCCATAAATGAGAATGAGCAATATTTAAATATCTAATAACTTGTCATCTAATAAGAAAATCTTTGTGCATTTATATTAAGAAAAATAAAAATGTGAAAAATTTAATACATCTGTTATGCAGGATAAAAGAAAAAAAAAGATTTAAAAAAAGCAATTGAAAGAAAAACTGAAAATGTTACTGACACCGTTAATAAATGTACAGTAGATAAATAAGTAGTAATCTAAAATGTGATCAAGATAAAAATTTCTTAGTACAAGAAACTATTAAAATTGGATATAGTCTAAAAATAATAAAGAAAATCACATATCTGCTAATGTTAAACGAATAATGTTAAAGATAAAAAAGGCAATAAACTATATGTTAACAACATGCAATATCTGAAAACATAAGTCTGATTTTTTAAATTTACAGTGTAACCCAGATTTCATGAACATTGTTGTATTTTAAATTTCATACATTTTTATTTCCTGCATATCACATTGAAATTGTATGATGTTCAAACTTGTACCTTGGAAATGCGGAGCCATTTACCCCTGCATTTTTGTTTAGAAGTTTGATTTTATTCTCATAGAATAAATAAACTGTTTTGTATTTTTTATAGTTATTAGAAGTATTCTGCTATATTTATGAGATTTCAACACATTTTAAATAATAATTTTTTTTTTTCGAATAATTTAGATATTTTGGATATTTTTTACAATAGACCTTAAGTCCATAACCACTAGCCTTTTTACACTGGTTATACTGGAGAGGGAGTCTCCATAGGGCAGTTCTTTGTTTGCCACAACATGACATTGCGTTTAAAAAAATATTAAAAAGATTTTGATCTTCCAATATACATCCTGCTTGATGGAGAGTTATTTTGTCTCCTCTAAACTGCATGAGTGGTATAATTTAATTGATTAAGAGAGGTTGAATTTATCATGAATTGTGGCATGATAATTGAAAATCCCATATTTTTTTAAGTTTCCAGTACCATATATCAGAATTAACAGTAAGTTAAACATCCATTGAATTCAGAGACATTGCTTGAAAATATCCACATAAATTCCATAGGAAACCTTGAAACAAATTTTAGAACTAATTTTCAAACTTAATCACAGACTATTTACAAAGTAAATTCATCACTTTTATAATACTTTGAACAAAGTAGATTTAAGCATTAAGAACAAACTTCTATTAAATGTTTATATCTCAAGATTTTTTTTGATATAGGTGTTATTTCATATATTAGTCAGCTGTCGAAAAAAACTATGTTGACTCTTATTTAATGTTTAAAAGCACAAAGACATACTTAGATGGTTAGTTTTCCTGAAACCACACAGGAGTTACAAAAAAAAAAAAAATATGATACAAACATATAAGGTAGTTATTTCCAAAATATGCTGATTAAAATGTATACTAATTCTTCATAGATTTTTTTAATCAAATAAGCATATAATTATAATTTTTTAATCAAATAAGTGCGGGGGAAGTTATATAATAAAGGTTAATGTTAATGATTTGAACCAACTGTGGTAATCAAAGAAAATTTATTTATTGAAATCTTCAAATTGTTTGCCATTTTTGGAAATAACAACCTAATATTTGGGGGGGCTAGAATACAATTATTACAAATGACACCTTTTACAATTTATGTTGATAGTATATATTAATGGCGCTTCTTGATTTTACCTAAAATCTACAAAAAATAGCTCATCAACATTCTGTACCTTAAATGTTTTAGACTTAAGTGAACTCAAATAAATATTTAATTTATTGTTTTATAACCAAAAAGAACAAAATTGTTGTATCAAAAGACAAATAAATATTTCTAATACAACATGGCTTCAGTTTACCTCCTAATTAAAGCACAATTAATTGAGTTGTTTGATCCTATTATTTTGAAAATAAGAGGGGCCTCTTGTGGGTGATTTATAGTATCAGAGAACTCTTTCTGTCTTAGCTTGCATATAAACATTGGGAAGATGAAGTTGATGTGTAGTAGTAACTCATGCCTTGATAAGAACACTCCTTTATGTATAAATTGCATCCCTAGCAACATATTTGATAAATTTAAGTATTTGGGTGCCACAATTACTGAGAATTAGGCTTAGTAAATTAGCTGCCTCGGTCTGACATAGGAGGACGTGGAGTACAGGACTGACCTGGATGAAGACGTTTTATGTCATCCGTGTTGCTGATGGAATGTATAGGGTGAAGATGACAATTTGAAAATGAGTTTTTAGTAAGAATTTACAAATATCTAAACAATTATCCCTCAATTTGGTGACTTCTTAGAAGGGTAATGATTGTGTGCAAGTGCGCCCAGCCCTGGTTAGTGTGCAATTTGTTGGTGTATATTGTTTGAAATTGGTTTTCTGCCCAAAAAAGATTATAGACATACATTTTACCATAATTGCTTGCAAGCAATATAACATGTAATTAAAAGTGATTCTGAAATAGTAAAACTACAGTTTTCATGAGTCAAAGCTTAATATTGGTATTTTGTGTGTACTAGTTATTTTAAGAATGGACTCTGTTTAGTTTGGAAGTGGATTTGATCTAGTAACACTGTTTCTAATATACCTATAATTTTGTTACTCAAAACAAAAATAAAATAGTATAATACGAATTTTTAAAGAAAGGTTTCAAGAAGCAAAAAAAAAGTTTTATTTTATTATACCCACTTTCACACAGGTCCACCTTGTTAAGTCATGGCACTTTTTTATTTTCCATTTATTCATTTATTTTTATTTTCATCAAAACTGTGTTCATGTCACTTGTACTATTTGTATTAATACCCCCTTAAAATATTTTACAAACTTTTCCTATATTTCAATATTCCTTTACAATTAGGCTTTGTCTTCCGACACCCCCACACCCTCTTAGGAACAATCATGTTCACCAGCAGTTTGGTGACTCTGATTACAAAAAGGAAAATGCTGTGTCTGCTCACCGGAGTGGCTCCGTGCTGGTCTCTAACTTCCAGGTCTCCTCCGGAAGTAGACATCTGTTTGAGGTCGCGCAGCATCCGCCTTTCTGTGGCCGCTCTTGTGGCATCAATAAGTCTTTGTGTCACTCCCCTGGCTGCCATCTCACCCTCTATGCAGTCCAGCGTGGCTTCGTCTTCGCAGATATCATAAGGCATGTTGCCTGGAAAATTATAAAAAGTAAAATATATATTATATTTATTCCAAGGATTTACACTGAGCAGTTTTCAGAAAAAAAAATTGACATACGAAGTCAGTCATGATTATAGCACAACTTTGATCATCTCACAATAATGATATATTTGTGTCTGATACTGACTGATATTTTAATTAATGCAATAAAAACATTTATAGATGAAACAAACACTTGACAGTGGTCAATTGAAAAGGTTATTTGGCGTTTTGCACTGCTTCTACTGCCTTTCATGCCTCTTGGTGCCCCCCACCATTTACTGAAGAATCACCAAGTTATAGGAACAGTTTACTTGTAATAGGTATTGTTAATTATTGACACCTGTGTATGGTGTTCAGAAGTTTTTAGTGTTAAATGATTGACTCATGATTGAACAGAGAGTTGTTCAATGCAATACTTGTGTATCTATTGGCAATTGGATGTTATTAGATTATTGAGATTTTACAGTGAGCTTGTTTTTAAGAAAATAATTACTAAATATTCAATAAATATTTTCTTGTATTAAAGACAAATCAAATACCATCAGCATTGACAGCAAGTAGGTTGGCCCCTCGCTGGATTAATATCCTAACTAACTGTAGGTGACCACAGGTGGCTGCCGCATGTAGTGGCGTCCACTTCTCCGAGTCCTCTGCATTCACGTTGGCCCCCTGGAACATAATGTCATCATGAACTTTATAAAAAAAATATACATCACACTGTAAGTTGAGTGTAAAGATAGGAAGATAGTGGTGATAATTGCAGTCAGTCCAAAATTGTAGCTTTTCTATTCACTTCCTGAACATTTTTCCAGAGATTCTTATAATATCCCAATGTTAGATTCTGGATAGTTCCATTAGCCAATTTGTATAAACAAGTCCTAGTCAGTTCAAACAGTTCAGTGCTACTCTTGTGCCAAATGATGTTTACAGTAAATATGTAACACACACAGTAAAATAAGTTTTGTAATATACTGTTAAAAATATCAAATGATTATGTCCCCTATCTTAATTGCAAAAAAAACAAGGCACGATCCCAAGTATTTAAATTTGTTTGTGGTTTTAAAGGGTCATTGACCTGTACCATTTTTTATGGTAGAAATTTAGGACCCTCATGACTCAAACATAACATATGTAAAAAGAGTCCAATAAAAATGAGATCAAAACTAAAAAAATGGTATATACCTTATCTAAAAGAAGCTGAAGCATATCTTGGTTGTTATCTATACAGCACTGATGTAGAGCAGTAAGGCCATCTTCATTTGTTGCATCTGGCGTAACACCCTTCGAGAGTAATCTTCTCACTGAAAATGACAATATTATTTATTACCTTTTTGGATATAATTGGAAATACATACAACCATGCCATTTCCGTCAGGTAGGCAGATTACACTAGACTTTCCTATCATGATATACTACGAGGGTCATCTAGAAAGTAAGGTTACAAGGGCTCCTGAGGCCGGGGGAAATTTTTCGTTTCGAAGTTGGCGCACCTGGCGTGTAGGGGGGATCCTAACGGTCAGTTTGTTTGGTCCCGCGTGTTTGTCAGCCATTTTGTTCAGTCACAGTAAATTCTTCCAATGGAGAAGTCATTGCGCGCTCCCGCCACCTCCCGTCCGTGCGATTTCCGCGTGGTCACCCGTTTTTGACTTTGCAGAACAATACCGCCGCGAATATCCATCGGAAGTTTATGGTAGCGATGTGATGAGTCAACAACATGTCACGAAGTGGGTTAGGTTGTTCAGAGAAGGCCGTACTGATACTCACGACGAGGCAAGGCGGTGATTTCTGATGAACTTGTGAAAAAAATTGAAGAACAAGTGCGACATGACCACCGTGTGATGCTTGACAACCTTCACGAAGAATTTCCTGACAATTCTCGAAGTCTCCTTGGTGATATTGTGTCGGAAAAACTTGGTTACAAGAAGTTGTGTGCGAGATGGGTGCCCAGAATGCTCACACCGGAGCACCGTCAAAATCGCGTGACCGCCGCGCGTGAATTTTTGGATCGTTTTCACAGGAGGGAGAAGCCTTTCTGGACTCTATCGTGACGGGGGATGAGACGTGGGTGTGTCACTACACCCCAACAATTTTCCAACGATCAGGAGGTTGAGGAAGCTGTGAAGTAGTGGCTGAAAGAGCTGGCGGCGGAGGTCTATGACACTGGCATACAAAAGCTGGTGCCCTGATTACAGAAATGTCTCAATCTCGATGGCGATTACGTTGAAAAATAGTTTAATATATTTGTGAAGTATCCTGTGAATTTCAATTAAATACAAGCATTTTTCGATCCTACATAAATGTACGTGTACCTTACTTTCTGGATGACCCTCGTACCTTGGCCTCCTCTATATTTATTCTCCTTCAATTTCTTGAAATCCGTAATTTCCCAATTCATTTGTTCAAATAGCTCTTATTTATTTCACTCAATATCATCGGAAATCAAACCCAAAATCCCTGGGTGGAATACAAACATCTTATAAACTTGGCCTAACATATTTTGTAACTTATAAAATACGAGTAAATAAAACAACATTATACACATTTATAAGAAAAAATATTGCAAAGAGCTGATGTCAATGTGTTTATAGCCTTGAATAAAAACATAAAATTAACGATAATGGCGACTTTGAAGCTTCTGATTACTGCGACCCAAGAATAAAATCACCATAAAAGTGTTTTATTCCGAATAAATTGGTCATTGCTAAAATCAGACAGTGTCACCTGCCTATTTTCATGTTAATACACAGTGAATACTAAATTTTCACAGTAAGAAAAAAAAAAGATGAACTGACATAACACATCAATCAATAAGTCCCGGGACTAACCAACAGATGGCGCCTCTAATGACAAATCCATACCATTCTGTTAGTACCAACCTTTAGAAGTTACGTGTCAAATTTTCATGACATTCCGATATTGTGTCATTGAGTTACAGCGGTTTTAGTGACGCTACTTTTGCTATTTTCAAAACAATGGAAAAAACTGAATTTCATGTGTTGACAAAACATTGCTTTTTAATGGGAAAAAATACCATTCAAACTCAGCGATGGCTTGAAAAGTGTTATCCGGGCTCTGCTCCGTCGAAAACAACCATTTCTCGGTGGTATGCTGATTTCAAACGCAGTCATACAGACACAAATGATGCTGAACGCTCTGGTCATCCAAATGAGGCTGTTACACCAGAAACCATAAAAAAACCCTCAAAATCGTGATGGAAAATCGCAAAATAAAGTTGCGTGAGATAGCTGACATCCTGAAGATATCATTTGGTAGTGTTTACACTATTTTGCATGAACATTTGGTCATGAAAAAGCTTTGTTCGAAATGGGTGCCGCATTTGCTCATAATGGAACAGAAACAATAACGTATCGATGATTCAGAGCGCTGTTTGGCACTGTTTACGTGAAATAAACAGGAGTTTTTGCATCGGTATGTGACAATAGATGAAACTTGGATCCACCACTATACTCCGGAATCAAATCGGCAGTCAGCTGAGTGGAAAGCAGCCGGTGAAAGTCGTCCGAAACGAGTCACAAGTCGATGGTAACGATGGCCAAATTGCATGAGTTTAACTTCGAATTGCTTCCGCACCCACCATATTCTCCAGATTTGGCTCCAATGAAGAAGTGATTGCCGAAACTAACGCCTATTTTGAAACCAAAGATAAATCGTTCTACACGGCTGGCATAGAAGTTAGGAAAGCGTTGGAATGAATGTATCGCTCTTAAAGGAGACTATGTTGATGAATAAAGAAGAAGTTTGGCAAACAAATATTGTTTTAGTAGTTAGCCCCGGGCCTTATTGATCGATGTGTTAAGATACAAACTCTCCATTTATTCACTCTAACAAAATAGCATTAATGGAGCCATTGATTGCTGATGTTGAATATATTTTCAGATATTCCATTCTCACTTAATTAAAAAAGCTGTAAATAGTTATTTTTTTTATTAGTTTGTGTAGGTGGTTACTGATAACTAATAAAAAACATATTTTGATGAGAGCTATACAATTTATTTATTATGAATAAAAAAATTATAAAATTTATAATTTGCTGCAACTTTACAAAATCATTCTCGATGGATGAACCTTTCATTGTTACTGTTATCGCTCTTACAGTTGTAAAACAAAATAATATGATGTGCCTATACCAAAAAATATTGATTTCGAAGCCAAAATATTGCGTATGAAAAAACTGCATTTAAGTTCATTCGCATAAATTGAGGATTGCTGTAACTACATATGTTATATAACACATCGATCAATAAGTTCCGGGACTAACTACTAAAACCACATTTGTTTGCCAAAATTCTTCTTTATTCATCAACGTAGTCTCCTTCAAGAGCGATACATTCATTCCAACGCATTCCTAACTTTTCTATGCCAGCCGTGAAGAACGATTTATCTTTGGTTTCAAAATAGGCATTAGTTTCGGCAATCACTTCTTCATTGGAGCCAAATCTCTTTCCCTGGAGCATCTTTTTGAGGTCTGCGAACAGCCAATAGTCGCTGGGGGCCAAATCTGGAGAATACGGTAGGTGCGGAAGCAATTCGAAGTTCGACTCATGCAATTTGACCATCGTTACCATGGACTTGTGATACGGTGCATTGTCCTGATGAAAGAGAACTTTTTTCTTCTTCATATGGGGCCGTTTTTTGCAATTTCTGCCTTCAAATGCTTCAACAACGCTATGTAATATTCGCTATTGATGGTTTTTCCCTTTTCAAGGTGATCGATGAAAATTATACTATGCGCATCCCAAAATACGGAGGCCATAACCTTCCCGGCCGACTGTTGAGTTTTTGGTCTCTTCTTCGAAATTTCTCTCCTTATTTCCTCAGTCTGCCTCTTCCTTACTCTCCATTTATTCTAGACAAACACATTTTTCAAGTATTTGGAAACTCATTCTCTAAATGTGGCCAAACCATCTCAAGATTTTATTCTTGATTCTGCTTATAAGATCCGTCTCTTATAAACAGATGTCTTTTATGCGATCATTCCTTAATGTATCATATATTGTATTTATTATTTGCAAAGCTCACATTTCAACAACATCTATTCTGCTCATATCGCTACTTTTCAATATCCAGGTCTCACTTCCATACCACAAGTTTATTGACAAACACAGTATAACATATCTCTATCTCACCAACTCTCAAAAACATGCACCCTTGATAGCAAAATTCCTCAACTTGCACTAATCTTTCATTTAACTATAGAGAAATATTTAAAAAATAAATTGTATCTAAAATCTATATTTTTTTTGTGTAAAACCATTGTATGACTAAAGTCAAAATAACCAAATAAAGCACCACAAAAAAAGAATATCAATCAAGATATTGATATTCTTGGAAATAAATAATCTAGTATTCCAGTAATTATAACCATCCAATTAATTTGTAGTGGCAGAGGAAGTACAGTCAGACAAGTGAATGAGACTTTGAAAAAAAAGGAAATATGAAGGCAGAGAAATTGAAGATATCTGAGAATTGTATGGATGTAGTTTCTGTGTTACCTGTTTTCAAATATAATTTTCCGCTCATAAATTGTGAATGTGGAAAGCCCAAAAGCATTTTTGTGAAGTCGTATCAAACTAACAATTGAAAAAAATACATTATGTGTCATTTCCTGGTAAGAAATTGTAAGTGTGGAACACTTGAAGCAATCTCGTAAAATCTTAACAAGTGAAAAAATATGTTCCAAGGAAATGTTTATGGTGTCAATAAATTGAATTGATAAAATCTTCAATTTGAAAGAGTGATTAATGTTTTAATAATTTTACTGATGATTTAGATAGCAGGCGGGTATGTATTACAAGCGTTGCCTCTTTAACTCGTAATTAGGTTTTTAAAGATAAAATAAGATGGATAATCCAGATAATTTCAAGTTGACTGTATATGGATATCAAGCTGTACATTTTTGAACTGGCTAGTCACATGTTGAAAATATTTTATCTGTCATCGCGCCTAACAAAAGAGTTCTGTTATGAAAGAAACAACTGAATGTATACAATGAAGAAAATAATACACATTTGTCATCAGAAAACACTGTATGTTAATGGAAAAGAACGATACGATAGGCTATTCCTCAACTTCGAGTATGATTGTCAGGAATCCTGTAGTTGGAAAATGACTATGCGTGTACTGGGTGTAAACTGTTGTATTTCAGCAATTAAATAGCCTCGACAGATCAAACCTAAAGTTTTAATAGCAAGGAGATTAAACTTTCAAGATGATCGGATGATTTAATCTGCTGCAGCTTTTTGTTGGGCCGTTTTATATGCTATTTTCGTATTGGTTAAAAGTGATATAAGAATTTATGGTAAACAGTATATACACTACTGAAAACTTTAAATTCAGATCTAAAACAATCTAAGAGTAAAACCAGTCTGGAAATTTATCCGCCAAGAATTGAACATGGGACGCTCGCTTGCTTTGCATGAATACGAACTGCTGGACCATGACTGTCGACTATTGAAAAGATTTTCCTTCATTAGGATAAAGTATATTTGTGAAAAATTGAAAACGAGTATGCTCAAAAAAATAATATGGACAGCTTTCATAATGAACATAATGTTTTATGATTTTCCATTAGTTTTTATTTTATTTGGACTATAAAACATACCCATATCTGCTTCCAATGAAACACATTAATGTCTGCCCATAAGTTGACCTCGTATTAGATTATATCATAAAATTTATTTAGTACATCAAAATGTTCCGTTTCAAAAAGAAAACTTGAAAAAATGTCAAGATAACAAAACTTTCAAATGATGGCATTGACTCTTTCATGGTTTTACATATCGGCAATACTAACATACTATTAGGAATCAGACCCGAAACATATGGGTGCAAGGTAAGCATCTTGCCAACTTGGCCATCCAAATTATAAAACCAATATATGTATCTTGACTTTAGTCAACTCTAATACGATTATTATTGAAAAGCAGATATTTGAAATGGATCCTTTTTCATATGCCTAATCTGCAGTGCAGGGAAATGGATTTATTTTCTTCAGAATTCTTATTTGCAGTGGATTAGTGGAGTGGACCTTTTTTCATATGCCTAATTTGCAGTAGATCAGTGGAATACAATCTTTTTTCAGATGACAAAATTTGCAGTGGATTAATGGAGTTGATCTTTTTTCAGATGTGAAAATTTCAGTGTATTTATGAAGTGGATCTTCTTCCATATTCCGTTATTTGCAGTTGATCAGTAGAGTGTCTTTTTAATATCCCATATTATCGACATACTACAAGTGGCCTTAATGGTCGGGCATAGATTGCAGTAGCAGACTTGATGTGGAGGGGTGTAGGGGGGGCTTATTATTTATATTATATAGATTATACCCATATTATTTAGATTATACCCATATTTTATATCCTCAAACAAATTTATTTGTTGTCATGTTTTAAATAAAATGTTAAGTATGTACAATAGAATAATTTTTAGTTTTTGTTTTGATGTTATTCCAATTTCTTTTAGTTTTTTTATCGGGCCAAGTTTTTCCCTATCATTCTGGATAATTGAGTGTACCGTATATGGTTTTTATAGATCTGTACTATATTTACCTTAAAAATCTAGAGTAAATTATATTGTTATTATTATAAGTGTCGCTGACAGGTTGTCAACAATAAGTATAGGATGTAATAGGACTAATCTTAATTGCGAAGTGTAGAAATGGGTGGAGAGGAATTGTGAAGCGCTATGGGAGTCACGATGCTCAGTGTATGACTGGAAATAAGTATAGATGAATTGTTTGCATAATTACAACTCTTGAATACATTGGTCTACCTTCTTCGATATCATTTCTAGCAGCGGCCTCAAGCAGCATCACACTGTCGCTGAAGAAAATGTTCCTTTTGGTCTTGCTGGGCAACACTGGCGGAGCGCCCTTCTCTCTCTTTTGCTTGGACGGCCGGGAATTCAGCCACTCCCTTTCGCGTTGCGTCCATAGCTTCAGCTGTTGGACTCGGCGCCTGGAAAAGATGATTTACTGTACTATTTAAAGAAATTATTTTACGAACGTCTAGATTTAAATAAAAATGAAAGTTTGTGTTAAGAAATTTGCAACTTTATATAAATCAAACTTTTTATAGATCTCTAAATGGAACTGGAATACAAAATGAAAAAGTTGGATTTTACAAAAATTACTTCTGGGTAAAACGCTGCGGTATAATTTTAAGATAAAAATGATTATATTACAATATTTTTAAACAAAACCAAAGAATGATCTCCATGACATGGTTGCTAAAACGTCTGTCTTTAAACCTGTGGGTTGTGAGTTTGATTCCCATTGTTATTCGAGGTTTTCAAAAAGTGATTGTGTTAAATTTTTTACTTAAGGTCTTTTTAATGTATTTTTTGGTTGGTTGGAAGAGATTGTCACATGGCAATGAACGTCAGATTGTGCAGTATACAACAAAATTGTAATAATTGTTATTTTTCTTGTTAGTATTTTTATATGTATAAACAGGTGTGTAAATATCTTCTTATGCTTAAAGAGTACTATCTAAGCATACCCATTAAAAAAATATCTGATAGAACCATGTGTAATAATATCCATATTTTTATTGAATATTCCCCTCTCCAAAGTATCTGATAGAACCATGTGTAATAATATCCATATTTTTATTGAATATTCCCCTCTCCAAAATATCTGATAGAACCATGTGTAATAATATCCATATTTTTACTGAATATTTCCCTCTCCAAAATAATTTGCAAAACAGAGTTACTGCATTAGAACATAATATATAAGAACTTGTAAAAATAAGTAATGACTAAATTAGTATCAAGTTTAGTCATACAATACTTGTGATAACATTGTTTGCGAGGTTTACTTAGGCGTGTTCTTTTTGGGCACTGATAAAATTATGTTTCCATTTAAAAATTGGAGTATGCAAGAAAAATTGGAAGTGGCAAAAAATATGAAAGTAAGAAAAATACTGTGAAAATCAGCGGGTTGCCTAGAATGTATGGGAAAACAATGTATGACAGAACAAGGAATTAAAAATACCGATTAAAAGAAGATACAGTGCTTAAGATGAAGAAAGGAGCATTATATGTCAGAGATGGTTCGGGCGCATAGAAATAATGAATGATGAGACATGTACAAAAATTATCTACATTAGTCATAGTCAAAGGTACGAGAAGTTTGGGAAGATGTAGAAAAACGTGGCATGACCAAATAAATCAAATTCCAAAAGAAGAACGAGTGGAAAGCCTTAATATTAGGCGAGTATGCATAACAAGGTACATGTAAGAAACAAAAGATGTGTGCCAGGATAGGATAAAGTGGAAATGTGTTATATTTGCCTACCTCAATAGGGATAAGGTGTGATGGTGATGAGTTTAGAAAGGTTATCGTTGAGGTTTATAATATGCTTGCTGAACGAGCTCACGTACCAGGTTCTATTTATGGAGGATATTGTTTCGAGGCTTGTTTAAATCCAAATCAAATAATTTGACCTGAATTTATATTTATTCTGTTCATTTTTATCTACCTTATGTAAATACTTTGAACATTAATATGCGATAAAAATATCCTCAACAATACAGAAGAATGAATCTGTCATTGTTTTAGAACATGGATCTTTTTGTAATCAGAACTTCAACTTTTGATTTATCAATGTGTGCTTGATATGAATCTGCAGATGAGATTATTGTATTACACTTTTATTGTACACAGTACAACCTGGCGGGTTTATTGCCATGTGGTAATCTCTTCCAACCAACCAGAAAGATGTTAAAGTGACCTTAATTGAAAACCAGAATGGAATTTTTTTTTTAAATCTGGGTTCTATCGGGATTTGAACCTACAGCCTCCTGGTTGGGAAACAGGCATCTTACCAACTAGGCTACGGAAATCGTCATTATTCACAAAGTTGACAAACATCAAGTCTGTATAAGGTGGGTGCTAAACAACCATTGTAGTGCACAATATTGTAAGATACATATCGATTTTCAATAACAGGTCTTCTTTTTAGCAATCCTCACATTTTAATATGGAGTCTGCTTTTCTCATCATCGTTCTCCACTTCGCTTTGTCCTAAATGTCTTATTCGGCAACTCCGTAAGCTGTCATATTGTTCCAGCCATTTTGGTCTACCTCTGAAGGTTTTTTTTAATGTGTCCAAACCATCTCAACCCACTTACTATCTTAAACTTTATCAATTAACTATCGTACACCAAGACTGCCATCTATACAGAGTCAGTCCAAAGGGAAAGGTGACCAACGGGAAATAAAATACAAGACATTGTACATTTTTTATTTACATTACCTTTTATTCACAATACACACCTTGTGAGTCAATACAATACAAGAAGCGGTTGTAAAATTTTCTGAAGCACTCCTGAAACTCATTCTTCCGAATTGTCTCTAAAATCGTGGTCGAAGCCTTCTGGATGTTTGAAATCATGTCGAAATGCTTTCCTTTCATCGCCAATTTCAGTTTCGGGAATAGCCAGAAGTCGCATGGAGCCAATCAGGCGAATACGGGGGGGGGGGAGAGGGAGGGGGTGATCGATACTTTTTTGGTCAAGAAATCGCATACAATCTTGCTTTTGTGCGCCGGTGCATTGTCGTGTAACAAAGACCATGCCCCTTGTTCCCGGTATTTGAATCAACTCGAAGAATCCTGGCCCATAAACGATTCAAAACACCCAAGTACACATCAACGTTCACCATTTGACCTTCTGGTGTGAATTCCTTATGGATAATTCCTTTGGAATCAAAGAAAACGGTGAGCAGAGTCTTGATTCGGCTTTTTTGCATGCGCACTTTTTTCGGTTTTGGAGATTATGGACCCTTCTATTCCGAGCTTTGACGGTTTGTAAGTGGCTCATACTAAAAGCACCATGTTTCATCACCTGTCACAATGCTTGACATGAAGTCTGGATCCATATCAGCCGCTTTTTTCATGTCTCTGCAGTGTTCCACTCTGCAAACTTTTTGATTGTCAGTCAGTGTGTTTGTTTGTTTGCCCAAATTTTTTTGTTAAAATGAGATGGACAGTGGATTTAGGAATTCCAGTGAGCTCCTCGATGAGTCTAGTAGACACACAATGATCATTTCGAAAATTTCAGGCACTTTTTGAACATTTTCTTCAATTCGAACTGTCAATGATGGTCCAGGCCGTTTATCGTCTTCAATGCTCTCTTTACCATCACGAAATCTTGTGCACCACTGAAAAACGTTCTTATGACTGGTTGCTTCACTACTGTACTACACTACATAAACTGTTTGAATTCAAAAGTTTCTGTGGCACTTTTACCCAATTTAAAACAAAATTTAATATTGGCACATTGCTCCATTGTTCCTTTTCTGACCGAGACTCAGAAGGTACTGTCAATTGTTATGTTATTACGAATGAACCAGCAATGCCAGCGCTTTTATACTTTCACAGAAGATAATCGAAATGTGTCACTAGATACATAATTTAATCATCCACAGATGGCGCTGGTGGTTACATAAAAATAAAATCAGTCCCCTTTCTCATTGGACAGACTGTGTATGTGTTACTTTGATCACAGGTAAATAAGATAAATAGAGGAAAGATAGTTACCTTCTGGCAAGGTGCAGCCTTTCTTGCGTGGTGAGATGCTCCACCTGCACCATCTCAGCCACCAGATCCGAATGCTCCATGTTCCTTGCTCTTCTTCACTACTGCAACAAGAAAAGTAGATTGTTGAACTCTCACTCAACACGGCAAATAGAAATTGCACCCAACTTTGTCAATATAATAGTATGTCCATATATAAATAATGGTTAAAAATCCAAATAATGGTTTATTATCAATTAATGTATATTTTCTGAGAAAGTGAAATGATTCATTATCAATTTGTTAAGACAAATTAATAATAAATCATTTGCTACTTCAAGATAGAAATCCTACATATCTTTTAAACAAAACAGATTTAATGTTACACATTTCTTTAAAAATTCAAATTCCCCAATTTTCAGTATAAAATTAACTTATTATTTCTTATGATTCTAGTTCTAACAAGTCAATAAAAGTCTTTTAACAACATTATAAACTAGATCTACACTCATCATCATTGAGTTGGAATCGTCGTTTGTATAGAGAATGAGGTCTTTTGAAATCAACCCATTTTTTAAACATTGTTTTCCGATCAAGTTGTAGTACATGCAACGAAAGTGTAATACGATACAATGCATTATTATTTAAGCTTACCTTACCTTACATGTGTTAAAATGCGGAAATTGATTAGGTAGGGATGCACCGATTCGTAGGATTACTTCGAGTAAATTTTTGTATCCATGAAATTACACCATTCAATTGAAATTGAAAAAAAAATTATTGACACGAGTCAATTCAAATTAAAAAAATACTCAAGACTAACTTAACAAAAATCTGTCAAGCTGTGTTGTCGAAAACGAAAAGTCTCATTTCTAGAATATTTTATAATAAATTACTTTGTTATTCGACTAATTGCATTAATCACAATAATTCTGCCTAAAGAGAGCCTTGAGACAGGAGGCAGAAACACGTGTCATAGTGATTAATGTAACTAGTGGAATAACAGAGTAATTCATCATTAAATATTCTAATGTGGAGTTCCACAAAGTTAAAGCTAATGACTTTTATAAACATTTTATTTACTGTTTATATTCAATTTTGAAAAACTTGAATACAGCTACAGTATCTGGAATCCTTATTATGCAGTTGACTCGAATACGAGAAAGTGTAACACAAATTTTTTAATCACATCAAATTTAGGCTCGGTCTTAGAAATGATGATGGAACTATAATTTGTTGTCATCGAACCTGAACTTAATGAGACTTTCTATGTCTGATTTGATCCCACTTTTCAAAATAGTAATTGGAATAATTGACTGATGTAAGTCACTGGAATTGATTAACTTCCGAAATCCTTTGAGAAGTACGAGATTTCAGGTTATATTCTGGTGCGAGAGTTGTACTATTACTCAAATTCTCCCGTACTCAGATTGCATAGATTACGTAATTTACTATGCTGTAGTCTTGAATATATTTGGAGACAGTCTTAAAGCCTTTAAAAGTTCTCTCTGGGAGTATTTTTGTTTATTTGAGCCATAAGTCCAGCGCCGTGAAATGACACATTTTTTTTCTATCTTCTCCTTGACTTTTTCTCGTTTTGTTTTAGTTTTTAAGACGATTTTCCTCGACATTACATTTGCACAAATGTATCGCAATGGTTTGTCCCATCATTCAATTTTTATAACATTTTGCTGTCTTATTTAATACATTTGTTTGCCTTCCTTAAGTGTTTCACAACCGTTTATTCAAATAAAATAAAGAAGGAACCTAAGTTAAAATAAGTTCTGAAAGACTTATAAAAACAAATATAGAGGAGGTAGACCGATGAAAGAATGGAATGAATGATATAGTGGGTGAAATTTTGAGTGAGAAAGCCGGAAAGTTTAAGAAAAAGAAGAGCATGGATGAAGAGATGTATGTGTGCGGACAAGGCAAAAAGTATGTGTGTCTGTGTGGATCAGTCTTCTATGAATACTCTAAAAAGGGCATGGTGTTATGGTATGTACGTCATAGTTTCTTACGAAATAAAAATATTAAATTTGCATTCTTATTTGATAAACGTGGTATTATTTCCAATATTGATAGTCAGAGGTTACATGTGCTTTTAGAACACATTCTGTATTATCGTCGGGAACACTAGTTCCCAAACTAGGGTCTGTGTAGAGGTCCACGGACTCTTTCAGAAATGACTACAATTTTACTGGAAAATGTCTTCTTAGTACCTACTAACAAGCGTGCTATCCAGAAAAGGTGAGTGAGACGTTAGATTAGGGTAGTGGACGCGGTGAGGTGGGATGCAGCCGGTCTGTTGGCGGTTTAGTTGCTACTTGCTAGTTAGTTTGACTCGCATATTGGGGGTCTGTAGTTATTTAACCACTGGTCTAAAATATAATCAACTCATTGCTCACTGGTTCTATTCTTCATAAGTATATTTATTGCACTGTAATTATCCTTCTCTTGTCATGTCGGACCTTAAATTCATCATCACTACTATTCCTTTCACACTCAGATGTGTCGCCTCTGGAGGAGTCTCTCTTTAGGCATTTCCTTCTTCGTCACTACATAACGTTGCGCTTATAAAAAAATAAAGATTTTGATCTTCTAGTGTAGATCGCGCTGGATGGAGACTTTCTTTGTCTCCCATAACAGCGTGATGGAACTGAATTATTATGGTGGAACTAAATATTACTCCTGGCTGAGAACACTCAAATTCGGGTGAATAGCCTCTTTTAAAAAAATCCTAAAAATCAGTATTAAATGGAAAACCAACTCATTTTCTTTCTTAATACTAAAATTATCTTGATAATATTATCAAAGATTTTGAAAACAATCATGTGATATCAGAAAATTTGTCGCAACAAAGGGTTCCAGATTATGAAGAACTTAACACACAATGCAAACATTGTTGAATAATAAAGCTGGCGTTAGTCGGACGAGATAAAACCGTAATAATTTAGTAATTGATATCGTACAATCATAATCAATGTGACATTCCATCATTTGGCTCTGATATGGTTTTAACCGACAGTCAAGGCAATAGAAAGTCTACATTTGCGATTAACATGGAACTAAATTTAGTCAACTATTTATAAAACTTAGACGATATCTTTATTTAGAATACTTACGGATACAGTCCCGATTCTTTCAGCCAATATAAGATATAATTGAAAAGTAAATATTATCATTCAACAGGGGTGACAGGAAAAATTTACCTAATTCGGCACTTGGAAGGATTTTTATTTGTCTTATTTTATGGACATTTGGATTTGATTCCTGGAAGTGATATCATCACCATCATGGCATGTGCCTATTAGGGTAGGCAGAGAGAACAGATCTCCATTTCATTATATCCTGCAATACATATTTTGTTCTGCTATGTCCATACACCTCGTCTTGCATTCTCTCACTAAGTGCCAATTCTGGTGAATATGGTGGATGAATTATCTCTCAATCTAACTCATGCAATTTACGCCGGGTTAGCATTGCAGCGTGTGGCTTTGCATCATCATGGTAAAAGATTAGGAACTTATGTCTGTGGTGCTACAATTAGTTATTGTATCTTTTAAGTCAGAAGACAATTGTAGAATCATAATCAATCTACAGAACTATTATTTTCTTTCATTGTATTTTTGAAGCATATAGCTTGGTTTGTGGTGTTAAAAAATTAATACAGTGCAACCTTGGTTCTCAGACATCTCTCATCTTGAACAATTTGATTCTCGAATATACATTTTTAATGATAATGTCTTTAGAATTTTTTTAAAATGCAGAAACAAACCTCATTGGACAATTTTATAAAATTAAACCCCAAATGACTCTCTTTCCAAACAATAACATATCTTCCCCTCTCCACCTGCTTCTAGTTATGCCATCAGCTCTCCTCACTACAGGTAAAGTGCAATAAAATTTTCATTTATTTAATCTATTTCTTGTGTTGCCGCGTCGTGTATTTTCAGGAGTCAAATTGGTTTTTGAACAACCTACTGGAACGGATTAATTTCGAAAACCAAGGTTCCACTGAATTGATAAAAACGATTCGTAATATGAGAATGTTAAACTCTGGAAATAAAAATAAATCTATTTTACAGTTTTGTATTAACTTAGCATTAAATAAGCAGCAGTTTTCAATAAGGAAATGAGTTTAAATCAAACTGAGTGCAATCCTCGAGCCTGTATGAAAAGTAATAATGGTTCTATATATTAGGTGTACCGGAAAAGAATGTCGTTTTTTTTGTTATCGCTTTTGAGTGGTCAGTTGTGCTTCGGCAGTCGAACTTTTACAACGTGTTCTGTGTTGTTTCTCTGACTACGTATACCTGGAGTGTATTAGGACTTTTAAACAAAAACATTTACAACCCTATATACAATGGAGAGCTTTGTACCGAATGAGGAATTTATTCGAAATATTATGCTTTACCATTTCATGAAGAAAGAAAGTGCAACATGTGCTTTAAAAAATATTTGTGATTTACTGGGAGATATTTTGAATGTTCGTAAATGCCAGAGGTGGTTTAAACAATTTAAATCCGGCAATTTTGATCTAAAAAATAACCCTGGAAGTGGTCGACCTGTTAAAGTGGATAGCGATGTTTTAACTGAGCTGATTCAGCAAAATCCAACTTCAACGATTCAAGAACTCGCGGAGCAACTCGGATGTTCATGGTCAAGCGTGCAAGAGCATATAAAAAAATCGGCAAGAAATGGAAACAAGGAAAATGGATACGTCATGAATTAAGTGAAGAGAATCTCGGTGAGCGTATAAACGCGTGCACTGAGTTATTGGAATTAAATACCAAAACTCCATTTCTACAACATCTTGTAACTGGTGACGAAAAATGGGTGTTGTATTCAAACCAAAGACGCAAGAAACAATGGCTTTCAAAGGGCCAGGTAACAAAACCCACCCCTAAGCCCGGGCTCACTGCAAAAAAAGTTCTTTTGTCTGTTTGGTGGGACTGCAAGAGAATAATTTATTTCGAAACATTAAAACCCGGACAGACAATTAACGCCCAAGTGTATTGTGATCAACTAGAGCATTTAGATGCAGAAATAATAAAAAAAAAGACCTGCACTGGCTAATTGTGGACAAGTGTTTTTACAGCACGATAATGCACGACCGCATACCTCAAAAATTACAAAAGAAAAAATGAAAGCCCTAGGTTGGACAACTGTACCCATGTCACCCACCATATTCACCAGATCTTGCTCCATCGGATTACCATTTGTTCCGATCAATGCAACACTTTTTAAACGGAAAAGAATACAAAAATTATGAGGATGTCACAAAAGGCATATCTGAGTATTTTGCATCGAAACCAGCTGAATTTTACGAACGCGGTATTAAAAAATTGACTGAGAGGTGGAAGGAGGTTATATCAAACGATGGCAATTATATTTTGAACTAAGTTTTAATAAATAAATACATTAAATGCACCAAATTGTTTTATTGAAAAACGACATTCTTTTCCGGTACACCTAATATGTCAAATTTGATTATTTAATCTCAGTGTCAAGATAATACTTCAATAACACTATCCAAATAAAGAAAATGGAATCAATTCAGTTTGACGTATAATAAATAGATATTTAAAAAAATTTTAATCTCCTTAGACCATTGCGAGTTACATCAAATGACAGATGTCAAAATGCAGATATTCGATTGGAACAAGGTGGTGAGTCCCTAACTCTATGGGTTGAAAGATTTTTATGTCAGAATATCAAATAACTATCCCGAATAAAGTGTTCAAGGTCGTGTGTTCACGGTTTGATAATAATAATAATAAAAAAGGACAATTTATATAGCGTCGTTTAGAGAGCAAACTCTCCTCGAGCACTTGATCATAATACTCCCCCCTATTGAATTGATTTGGAACAACTAATTTATTAGATGAAGAAGAAATTGACATTAAAGTTCTACTTCTCTCCGAAGGAAAATCCCTCAAACACAGATTCGAAAGATAAAAAGGAAACAAACCAATAAGGAACTTGAATACAAAGAGACAAGATGAAATCAATCAATTCGCGACACTTACTATGGCAATATTTATTTATGACTGCCATATATAATATCAGCCTAGCAGCTGTATTGAAAACATACTGGAATCTAGAAATTTGTGAATGAAAAAAAAAACATTTGAGAGAGATACTAGGTTGGTCAAAAAGTTTTGAAAGCGACATGGAGCAGTAGAAAACCAAAATTTCTACGCCATTTTAATATTTCATCTTTCATAAGAACGTACTCAAAATTTCATTTCGATCTGTCAATTCATTCTTTGTTTACAAGCCATTTGAAGTTGATGTGTCAGTGTATTTTTTAACAATGGAAAAATCCGAATATCGTGCAGTGATTAAATTCTTTGTTTTGGAAGGTTTATCGGCTACTGAGATCCATGCAAAGATGGTGAAAGTATTAAAGGAGTCTTCTCCTTCATTTCCAACCGTTCACCGATGGGTTTTGGAGTTTAAGCGTGGCCGTACAAGCGTTGAAGACGATCCACGCTCAGGACGTCCAAAAAGTGCATCAACACCAGAAATCATAGCGAAAATACAGGATATGGTTTTGGAAGATCATCGATCGACTGTGGATGTGATAGCTGACACCATAGGCATCTCACATGGAACAACATGGCATATTTTGGCTGAAGTTTTGGGTTTCAAAAAACTGTGTGCACAATGGGTGCCGCATTTGCTAACAATGCAACAAAAACACGTTCGAATGCGACTTTCTGAGCAACATTTGGAGCAATTTCGAAAGGATAAAAAGGATTTTCTGCGTCGATTCATCACTATGGATGAGACTTGGGTCTACCATCATGATCAGGAATCAAAACAAGAGGCTAAGGAGTGGTGTGAACCAGGCACTTTGGCTCCGAAGCGAGTTCGTGTCCAGAAATCGGCCAAGAAGGTGTTAGCGTCAGTTTTTTGGGATGCAAAAGGAATTTTATTGATAGATTATCTCCAAACTGGTAAGACAATCAACTCTGATTATTATTGTGACCTTTTGGACCAGTTGGATGAAAAAATTTGTGAAAAAAGACCCGGTTTGCAGAAGAAAAAAATCATTTTTCATCAAGACAATGCACCTGCTCACACAGCTCAAAAAACCATCGCGAAAATCAGTGAATTGGGGTACGAATTGTTGCAGCATCCACCCTATTCGCCAGATTTAGCTCCCTCTGACTTCTGGCTGTTCTCACACCTCAAAAAATTCCTTCGTGGAAAGCATTTTTCATCAAACGAAGAGGTTATAGCCGTCATAGAGGAGTATTTTGCAGGCCTTCCAGAAAGTCACTTCCGTGATGGGACAACAAAGTTGGAAGATCGTTGGACCAAGTGTATTGATCTTATGGGAGACTATACTGAGCAATAAAAGTGATTTCCCCCCAAAAAAAATGTATTTTCATTTCCGCTTTCAAAACTTTTTGACTAACCTAGTATTATCAAACTATCTGGGCTCATCTCATAGCATTCTCCCAATCAAAATATACCAATAGGATGGCGAGCCCGGCCGTGAGCACATCAGATATTTTTCAGTTCACATCCTTGTACACATAAATTATAATATGAAAAAAAATAAATGTTAATAAAAAAGCAGTCAATATAATTATAAATTCAATAAACATTCACAACCCCAGATAAACAGATTCATTCATATACCAGATACACCCATGTGACAGTGAGTGTTTCCTGCCCTCCTCTGACTCGCCTTAGATCTCAAAAATCTTTTTAGATCAAGGAATAATTAGATTCCACTGCAGCCGCCAGCTATCTGGTGAGCAATATGAGCTCACCAGATAGCTGGCGGCTGCAGTGGAATCAGTCCTCGGTCAGAAATCTCCACCTTGTAAGTGATCCTAATGAAATGGTCCAGACACACATCTAATCTATTCACTCCCAGGCGGACTGGAGGAGATTCATCGGTCTACTCTTGAGGTTATATCATGGATGAGAAACTTCAATATCAGATTAAGAGAAGAAAATTCACCAGAAAATTGGCACTGGTAATGCTGCCTGGGATATTAAGGCAGAACTCTAGATTGATGATAATGGATGTGGGATTATAAATCCAATGGGGATGGTACACTGCTTCTAGTTAGGGGTCAAGTTTTATGTCATTCTAAGTGTGACATTTTGATTGACTTGAGTTTCAAGTTGTATTCTGTACATTTCTGGTCACTGTGTGAGCTATTAATGACTTTAAAATGGACGATAATGAATAAGATCAACAAAAGCCAACATATGGAGTTAGCATTGAATTCAATTTGAGAATGGATTGTAAACATAAAAGTGTTAATTGTGGAAAATTTAGAATGAGAACTGCTACTGTTAGAATAACACCAGAATATGAATAATAATGGACTAGTTGAGTCAAAATAAGTCAAGCCTTGGGAGCAAATTGTTTGCTTTAAGAAGAAAATCGATGGTCGTAAGTCGACACTTTGTATTTTCCATTTTTCATAAAATGAGATATATTGGGTTGTCCAGAAAGCAATTTCTTATTTCCATTTTTTTTCCCTCATATAAATTGGCATCTTTCTGGATCAGATGATTTGAGCAGGTCTCCAAGGAATTGAAATTCTTTCTCTTAGGGGAATTCTGTAGGGACCAAAATAAGTGATAATTGGAGGGTGCTAGGTGTAGTGATATACCAATGTTTCCCACCCCAGCTGTCTCAGTTTTCACCAGGTCTGCAACCAGTATAACCAATTTGTTCATCGAATGAGAGCTAACCATCAAGACAGATACCAAGAAATTTGATGGTATCTTTTGCAAAGATACTAACACCCATAACTGATGAAGTATTCTCATCAAGAAGATGTTGTTTAGATTAAGCTAGTATTCTATTTAATATTCAGTTAAAAAACTATGGCATTGTATAATGCATTTACATTTATGTTGTTTACAGTATGCCTTGGTGGGTTTATTGCCATAGACTAATTTCTGCCAACTAACGAGAAAGGTGTAAAACAAGTTTTAAGTGCAAACCAGACTAGAATACATGATTTTTTTTTAGTACTAATGGGAATTTAACTCAATCACCAGGTTGGAAGACAAGCGTCTTACCAACCAGGCCAAAAAATTGGAAGAATAGCTTGAAGTCCACTTTCTAGGAGAAGTCGATTTGATTACTCAAGTACACAAGGTATAGAAAGGATAGAAGAGTAATAATTTTGTAGTAAATGCAAAATTATTCCATTTGATTCGAGCTAATGAATGCTGTAAATAAAATGAAATTATCAGAATGATATTGACACACGTAAGCTGCATAATTACGCATATTAGCTGAGTAGATAGCAGTCTGTTTAACAGCCATATAAATTGCAAATGGATGCAAACAATAATTTCTTGGTCATTGGAAAAGTATGCAAAAATGTAACATCTCTATAGGCAGTTTACTTGAAGATATATATGCCTTTACTTTTTTTTTCAAAATAATAGTATGTTTCATATTTTAGTTCTGCTTTTCAGTTCAGCACTGAAATGAATTTACATTTAGCTTAAAAGGAATATTCCATTTAGATTCTCATTCACCGAGTGCATTACTTTAATGTAGACCGTATCAACATAGTGATGAAAGTACCCTTCACAGAGTATTTCAACACCCTTTTATAACATATTTCTTCAGTATCTTGTTTCAGTATATTGTGGCTTATAATCTGCTTAAAAGAAAATTTTAGTTAAAATAAATTCATCATCATCATTACCATCATGTCATGTTTCTATTCAGATAGGTAGAGAGAACAGATTTCCATTCTATCTCCGATCTTTTGCTTCTGTAATATCCATGCACTTCATCGTGTGTATTCTATTATAAATGCTTTTCACTCTTCTCTCTTTTAGAATATGATTTATTTGGTTGTGCCATGTTTTTTTAGGCCATCTCAAACTTCTCCTACCTTTGACACTACTCGTATAGATTATTTTTGTGTCGACTGTGAGAATCAGATGTGAGAGACTGCAAGATGACGAGAAAAATTGGGAATGATAAATGATGGATTAAGTATTGAAAAAGACTAGATGAGTATGAAAAATATACTGGTGGACATAGCAAAAGATGTCTGTGGTACGGTGAAAGTTGGATGTAAAAAAGGGGATGCATGATGGGATAAGGAAGTCAAAGACTGCATGAAAGAGAAAAATAGAACATAGAGAATATTTGTTGAAGCAAGAAAAAGAAATGGTAATGAAGCAATGGAAAGAAAGAGTACAAAGAATAGAAGGTAAAAACAAAAAGACTGATTGAGGAAAAGAAGAAGAAACTTAGAGATGAAGAAATTAGAAAGTTGAGAGTATGAACGTGGGGTGAAATATGAAAATTTATATAATGTATTGTGGATAGTAAAAAGAAAAAATAGTAACCTTTTAATGACTGATGAAGTTTGATAATTCTATATTTACAGGATGACCTCGAAAATGTATGGACCAAGGAATTTGGATAAATATGTTGTTACTGACATGTTCATAAGATAAGATTCAATCAAAATCTTAGATAGCATTCTTGCATTTTTATATATTTAAAAAATATTAGTCAAATTTTACGATAAAAAATAATTATGACGTAAAAATTCTGCATCCCAAACATTCCATAAATAATAAAGATAATTTAAACATTAAAATAATTTCAAATAATATGAAGCAAAACGCTAAGTGAATGTGACAAAAAAGTAGGTAATGCAAAGATAATCTGATAATAACTGATAAGATTGCCACATACTTTATGTTTAACTATTCAGGAAACTAATTAAATAGATAATTCGAAAACCTTATAATGGCATAGTGTTTACTAAAATAATAATTAATGACCAAAATAATGTTTATTCAGTTAGAAAGTCGAAAGACGATCTAACAACGAATCGTCGAGATGTGTCGGTCGTGATCTACCAATTAAAATAGAAATAGTTTTTCATAAGAACTAGAGAACTCAGTAAATATCTATACATACACGTCATTATTTTGTATATATATTTTCTAAAAGAAACATCTTGAATCTAGGCGTTGAATACAGCAATATGTAATAAAATATAAAAATACGATAAAAAGTCTACCAAATGAGCTTATTGAATTATTTTCTTTAGTTTGACATATTTTGAGGAATTGGGAAACTGATATTTGATAACTACATTTCGCATCACTAAACGGATGATATTTTGACAGCACCTTAATATTGGGTGTTGGAAAGTTGACATTTAAATTTGTATATGAAAATTACCACGCAAAATACACGGATTCTTTAAAACTATTTAAAGACCATCTGTAGTAATATTATAAATGTACTCACCGACTGATAAATTAATATATACACACTCTTTGGCCGAGATATGTCACGACACATTATTAATAGAAATATTTATGAACAAGCATAAGAAAGTATCAAAGGAAGTTTTCATCATAAATTAGCACTTAATTTGAATTATATAAATAATAACTTATTTACACTCATTATCCCTAAACCATAACTCACTACACAACATAAACAAGGAGGCACAGGAGAAATACGAGAAATTTATCCCGTTCAAGTTCATTGGTTTAAAGTAGTGTGCCAAGTCAAAAAAATATTTTTCCAATAATGTGGCTGACGCTCCATTATACGACAATATCGCTGAGTTACAAAAAGCATCCAGCATAGCGGCGGGAATGTAGTTATATGTAGTTGAAAAGTGTTCAATCAGAAATTCATCAAGATTTTATTACTTCAATTACTAAATTTTATTTTATTGGATTTTCAAACAAAATTATAAAATATGTCATTAAAAAGACTTTTAATATTATTTGGTTGTATATTTCGAGAACTAATAACCTCACATTTAAATTAAATAAACTATGTAAATAAAATTTACTTTTGGCTAATATACTCGAAGTGCAAAGTAAATTTTTTTTTATTTTAATAATTTTTTAAAGATATCTTTTTGTTTTTTCTTAAAAATTAAAATATAAGTGTTTTTCTATTTAGTGTTTTACAAATAATATTATTGGAGTTCTACAAAGTTTGTGTTATAGTAATAAATTGAATTATGATTTTTTCTTATTATTCTTAGTGTGGGAAGAAGCATCATCTGTTTGAACTTAAGGGTGTAGTTTCATTATGGTACCATATCTTTGTTCAGAGTTGTTGCCTGAAAAATTAAGATAGCCATGATGATTGCCAACCTCTTGGGAGGAAAATAACTTTAAATAAAAAAGAAAAAGGGAAAATAATAATATATCAGTTTCACCAAAAAGTAAGTAAGCACATTTAACAGCAATACCATTGACTTCTCTAAGTGAAAAACTGGCAATGAACTGTCCATGACTAAAATTGATGAAGAAATATTCTGGAGGAGGAGAGAATCCAAATTGGATTATAGCAGCTAGTGATGGTACTTTAGTCTAATGAATAGTGCAATGATTTTTTACCAGATGATAAATATTTGATTATCTAACATATATTATTCTTCCAAGAATGATGAATATTTGATTTTCTTACATATAATATTCCTCCAAGAACGATAAATATTTTTGATTTTCTCACATATAGGTATAATATAAAAATTTGATTATGGAAACAGAACAGTGAGTAGTATGAAAACGAGTATACATAAGTATTTTAGATATGTTAAATAGATGAGTGAATAAAGTCTGACTAAATAAATTTATAATGTAATGTTGACATTGATTTGTCTTTTGTGTTTGTTTTTTTGTCATGCCGCCTTTGGATGGCTCCGTATTGTGTTGGTAACATGATATTGTACAATTTAATACCTGTTTCATTCTGATTGTTTTTGTTGTAATTGTGTAAAAAAATTGTGTGTGAATGAAAATTTGAAAGAAGTAAAGGTAAGTAGTAAGAGAAAGAGAGAGAACTGTATGAGAAGATTTATGCATGTGGAGGTAGTCAAGAAAGTATGTTAGGAAAGTTTAGTATACTGTTATCTCAGTCTACCCCAACAGAGAAATGACCTGATGGTTTGTATGTATGCTTGAGTAGTATGCTATTTAAGACTAGAAAGTAGCTATAACACCTGCTCATAGCAAATTTAACAACACAGATTATTATTATCAATAAAGCAAATAAATAACTGATATCAGGTTACGGGTACATCAGTATCTGTGAAACAATTCATTTTAATGTGACAATTACATCTGTGCATATCATTAATTACATCTGTGCATATCTATTTTTATTTATTTATTTAAACCTTGTATAGCAATCAACAACACAAAAGTAAATAAAGGAAGTTACATGGTTACAAAAATGATTCCGATCATTATTTATTTGTTCAAAATTTATGAACATTATATGTGATAAAAATAATAGTGAGATATCATCAATCAAAGGAAAAGGGAAGGGATGGCAGAGAGGAAAGGAAAAATCAGGATTGAAATATGTTACTTTACTGACGTAAAATGAAGAGTTTTTTCAGTCATTTTTAAAACGTGCTTTTGATAGAGTGAGTCTAGCATTAGTTGCTAACTGGTTCTAGAGTCTCTGCATGAGGCGTTGGGAAAGTAAAGGATACTAGTCTAGTGATAATATGTGAATTTTGTATCTTTTTCTTACATTCAACCAGTTAAGCTCTTTTTGATATGATGATACTTTTTCAGATTAAAAATAAATCTCAGACAAACATTTTGAACACGCTGTAGTTTTTTCAACAGTTCCTATTTAATATAAAAAAACCAGATGTACGGATAGTCCAAAATTAGAAAGAGCAGAGACTGCAAGATTTTGATTTTTAGTAAGCAGGAATCTTTGCAACACTTCAAGAAAATGAAGACTGAAGATCATTTATCTGCTTCAGTCCTCCTTCCATTATGGCAGTCATGTCTATAATGTTTTAAATTAAGATTTTTACACTTTGTTTTTGCCAATTTTACAGATTTTTTTTTTCGCTTTTTTCTTATTTGAAAACTTCTTCAAGTTAAATTTGTTACTATTAAAGCGTTTTAGTGTTGTTCTAAAGTGAGGTCTATTTTTTTGCTTCGTAAGAAATGAAATTATTAAAAAAGAAAAAAAAAACAACATACAGTACCCGGCGGTAAGTAATACACATCGGGCTTAAGAAAGAGACTGTCGGCCATAATCGACTGACTTCAGTTTTGTAGAGCATTCTCTCTGTTGCTTGACAATGACTGACAAATCGCAATGGAACATGTGTATGAATGACAGAGACGACGCTCTACAAAGCCGAAGTTAGCCTATTATGGCCGACAGTCTCTTTCTTAAGTCCGATGTGTATGATTTACCGCCGGGTAGTGTACTTGGTTCAGTATTTTATAAAGTTATGAATATGTAGAATGTATTTGACAAGCATTTTGTATTTGACAAGTCTTAATTTTGCTGTTAAAACAGGATGAAACATGTTTCATTCAGGTTAATGAAGATCTGTATTTACATATATTCTACACGTATGTGTTGTATTACACTATCATTTTATACAGTACATTTTGGCGGGTTTATTGCCATGTTGCAATCTCTTCTACAAACCTGAAAAATGTTAAAGAATCCTTATGTGAAAAATCAGAATCGATCCAGCAACATCCAGACTGGAATACAGGTGTCTTATCAACAGACCAAGGAGGTAAATGAGTTTATTATTATTAACTTAATGCATTTCTTAAGGTTTGCGTGGGTTCCATTGATGACCTCCGTGACCTATTTGGTAAGATATTAGACTTCTTCCTGTATGATTCAGGTTGTACATACATACATACCATTAAACCTTTTTCCTGTCGAGGTAGGCAGAGAGGACAGAGTGCAAGACATTCCTATCTCGAGACACATATTTTCCCTTTTTCACATCTATACACCTTCTACGATTTATCTTTATCTTACATTTCCTTCTTCCAAAATATTCACTTGATCCAGCCATACTTTCCTTGCTCTTCCTCTACCATACGTTTCTCTCAAATTTACCCTGTAAACTTTTTTTTATTCATTCGTTCCACATATCCAAACCATTTCAGAGTGCTCTTCTACATCTTACTCAATACATCAACCTTAAGTTCACATTCATCCCTTATCACTTCCTTCTGTATTCTATCATACATTGTCACCCCATGTATGCTTCTAAGTGTATGCATATGCCCCATTGACTCTGTTTTTTATTGCTACATGATGTTCAATGTCTCTCGTAACTCTTCCATAATCTGATAAAATATTGTATTTCCTAAATAGAATTCTTCAACTCGTTCTTATATTTCATTACTCGCCTATACATCACATTTGCTATTCATTTCCCACTTTCTATTTCCATGACATTGGATTTCGCAACATTAATTCGGCTTTGTATGTAAAAATAAAATTAAAAAAAAAGGGACCCTGTCTGGTAAAAAGAGTTCATCAGGTAACAACACTCACTTACCAGAGTTGTTTCTTACACATTAGACTTTACACTTATGCAAGTGTTGCATTTTCACGCGCGGGGTATCATTGTCAACATGTGTGATGATGAACCATGAGTACCATGCCTACTCCAGTGGTTCTAAGTTCGAAGGCTCGATTTTAGGGGCGTGTAAGGTATTTAAAATAACCAATGGTTACATAGCTCCCAATCAGCCAGAAAGTAATTGATAAAAGTGTATCAATATAAATGAAAACAAATATAAGAAAACAACACTTTTTTTTTATAATTTATTTTCATTTCAAAACATTCAACCGCATTCAAAGAAAAATAATCTTTCTCAGTGATCAAATCACAATTTTTTATTCAATAATTATTCTCATATCTTATACAGAAATACATAATATATAATCATAAGGCTATTTCAAAAATATAAAGCTTTATTTATTTGAATGTCTTCATGTTGGCAAACATTCTCACATAGGTTTTTCGAAATTCCTTTTGTTTTTATAAATGTGATTAAAGAAACAGCAAAAATGCGATTCAGAAAATGTATTAGAGATATCCGAATTGTTAAACAAACTGCAAGAAGTAATTCATATTTTTTAATAGTTCAAGAAGTGTTAAAACATTCTGATAAATAAGGAATCCATTTTATATTTCAGCAATCGTATTTTTAGATACATAAATCTTATAAATAGTTTTCTTTCATCTGTGAATTATATCACCAGAAACCCTATTTCGTGAGTATTAAGGAATCAATGAAAATATAACAAAATCATTAAAATTAAATTATATTAACTTATTTTGTATTGGAATACACTTGCTTTTATTACATGTTTTTTTACTGTTCCAAAACGTCAGTAAGTATCATGGAAATCTGTCTACTGCACTTCTGGGTTCAACAGAAGAGAAATAAAACCGTTCTCTCAAATATTGAAGCCATCAGTGTCTTCAACTTCCATTTTTCCATGAAAGGTCAGCTGCAATATTTAGATGTTATGAAATATTTAGTAAATGCACTATGATATTTATTCATTCTCCGTTTTCAATACCAATGTTTTTACAAAGAACTTTATCTGCTTCTAATAAATTTCTGTTCCATGAAGGTGTTTTTAAAATTCCCTTTCGATTTTATTTTATAATATCATAAGAAAGTTGTCCAGTGTGCTGAGATATTGACATGTTATGTATGTACATGATTAAAAATCATATTAATCTCAAATGTCTTCTCGTTTCAGATGGAATATCTCTAATATAGATTCTTTGTTTAATGAAAATATTGTGCTACCTTTATAATTTCATGTTTTTTAAATTTTAATTTTAAAGAGAGTATTTTGTGTCCAATTCATAACTTACCAAAAACAAAATATGAAATGTTAATCAAAATTTATTTAAAAGAGTAATTCAAAATGTGTTTTGTGTGCGAAATGTGTTCTTTCGAATATAAGGGGTATTTAACCTTATTTTCAACATACTGATTGAAATGGTATGGTTTTTATTATATATGAAAAGAATATAAGACTTCATCAAAATTTAAACGTTTACTTGGTGGTGTCGCATTAAGAGAACATTTAAAAAAGTTAAAACTTTTATATTTTATTACTAATTTGAGGTTAAATATAAATGTTTAAACATAGGATTTTTTATATATTATGAAATATTAATTTATAAACATATTTTTAAAATATTCAAAAATGTATAGAAAAGAAATTAAACTAAGATTATAAAAAGTAAAAATCATGAAGATTACACAAGTAGCAATAAATATTTTCATCTATTTTGATTTCCTAATTTATAATCTAAATAATTGTATTTTGTTTTCATAAACAAAATTAAAACTCCAACTATTCATTAATTGGAGTTATTTTTTAAATTTAAATAATTTATATTAAATTATATTAAATATCAAATACATGAAATGCAGCAATGTGCAATAAAAATTAAATTCTAAAATATCATAGAATAATCCATGATTCTTGGTGTATCTATAATATATTATTGAAATTTATAACGCTTTTCAATGAAATTTTTCATTTCCAAAATTTAAGCTGTGCTTTGAAATTAAAATTTCATTCGTTCCAATTCAATTTTGTTTAAGCGTAATACATTATGAAGTTTACAAGTTCCTCTATGAATTCAAACAATTCACAATATATTATAGTAAGAGTATTTACTCAATCTAAAAAAATGTTCTGTCTGAAAAAAATTGTTCAATTTGAATTTCGAAATATCAATTATAATCATAAAAATATTCCTTTCTCAGTAAAATTATAGATTGTATACTCGTTTAATGTAGAAGAATGTTTTATAAGAAAATAGAAAATATATTTCCACACTTCAATTTGAACAATTTGACAGATAAATCACTTGTTTTAGAAATGTTATCTATGAAGGCCCATCATTTGACACTGGTGTATACTCATTCATATAATATATGAGTTCATGGCCATTATTTAAGAAGAAGATATATGAGATTGTAGTAAAATTTAAAAAAATGAATAATTCAAGTTTTTAAAAACAAATTCAACAGAGTATAGTTTAATCAAATATTTTATTAAAAATTACGAATACCAGTTGGTGTTTTAAATATGTATGTACTTAATTGATCAGATGTAAATTAAAAACCATAAAATTACTACAATTTCATTAATCCTGGGATCAAAGGTTGATTTTCACAGTATATTCATGAATAACTTGAAGGATCTAGATATTTGGCTCTAGATTTGTAACCTAAGTATTTAAACATCGCTTAAAATTAAATAAATACTGAGTCATTAAAATTAAACAAAAAAAAATTTTCCATCATTATCTTTTAAAAATATATATTTGAATGTACTCTATATTCTATGGAATTTCATCATACTGATGTTCTAAATCTAATAATTTATCATCTAACATTACAAACAAATTAACATAACAATCGTAATAACAATTTTATTGACATTTTACCCCCACACCACCACAAAATGTGTGTAAAGTAGATGTAAACACATGTTCTATGTTTTCTTATTAAGTAAAAGAAAATACACAGTTCAAAATAGACTTTCTACACTTTTCTTTCACAAATCCAAATAAAAATTCTGTAGTTTTTTTTCGCAAATTTCAACGTTTCAAAAAGTTTTTCAATCAATGAATAGAAAAACCTAATTGAAATTAGTTTTAATTTATATCACATCTTTTAATCGTCAAAAGATTTTGGTAAGTTTGATGGGCTCGTTCAGCCAAGATGGATTTGATTTTGTTTAAAAGAAAATATGTTTTTTATTGGAGCTCTTTTAAAATTAAAATAAATAATGTACGTATAATAGAATTTTAAAATAAATTTAAATAAGAGTAGAACTTGAAAAAAATTTAAATCAAAACTCATACTTGAGTTTTCTGAGGAACATTGAATATTAAATCATTAAACCGGTTAAACTATGTTCTATATTAAACAGTGATTTAATATTGATACATATTTTTAACTGTGTATTTTTAATGTCACAACTCTGTTCACCAATGTTTTTTTTTATATTTCTACTTTTTATTACAAATGAAGCGTTATAGTTTTACTCTGTATAATATTTCAATTACTATCTATCAGGACTCCAAAAGTTTGATAAACTTGAGCCAACAATATATACATAATACGAAATATAAATAAAAAGATGAACAGATTAAATGAAAAGTATCCGAGATTACAATAATTGCACATGTGGCCTAATAACTATATCTTAAGCATTCTTAAAGTAAAGGAAAAAAAGCTTTTGCCTGTAGATTACTCACATTATTAGATGAACAGTTTGTAATGATACTCTAATGGACACAGTGAAAATTTATGTTTCACATCCTTCACACGCACAATTATTATTGGTATGGGTGCGTTTAAAAGCACATTTCAACAATATTTAATTATACTACAGCTATTTATTGTATTCAAATTATGCTAAGGAAAATATTCTACATAGAAACATATAAAAATTATAAGTTTATGATAAAACTTTGTGATAAAAATAATAAAAAATAAATGTTTGTATTTCTTTTGTAAAATTCATAATAACTTTGTTTTCGTGAAACTCGAAACTTTTTCAAATGAATGTGATTCTGTAGGATGTCTTTAAAATTAGGGTTTCTCAATACTACTGTATATTTATTCTCTGAATAACAGAATCTTTTATTCTCTGAATAATATTTTGTTACTGTTCAGTAATTTCACAAATAAAAATCAACGTAATCAAAAAAATTCTACAATTATAAGTAATATTGTTCAAAGAATTTTCTATAGTCAAATAATGGCAACATTTCTCTATTGTTTACGAAGTAAAAATATTGAAATTTTGTATGGATTCTATATTATATACACTCATACAAATTCAAGTTGCAATTTAAAAAAAAAAACATTTGAATGTTTATTTTTAATTTATGGATTTAGAATTATTAGCCTTCTTTCAATAGGAAACATAAAAGTACATAACAAAAATGTGCTAACTTTGTCATTTGAAATTGTGTCTAGTTTATCTTAAAAAAAATAATTTTAATCAAAGCCTTATCTATATTTTTTTTGTTACAACCAAATGTTAACCATTTGAAAAAGGTTCTATATTCCATTTGACATAAATATGACTGTTCCTTATTTTAACACTGAGTCTTTTGAAATTCAGGACCCTGCCTATTTTATTAATTTCTTATTTTTATTTTGTTTGACATCATTAACATGTGCTGCAATGGACTCTATGTTTGTATGGAAAATATTCAAAATATGTTTATAAAACATTTTGATTTAAAACGAACAATGAACTCATTTTATAAAAAAATATTTAGACCATGTGGTTGTCACTTTTTGAATTTTTTCCCACAAAGAATACAATTAGGGGAAAAGAGGAGGCGAAAAAATAAAAAAGACCTATTATATTTTTTCTACTCATTCCTCAGCCAAAAGCTTTTTGTTGGAAAATAATTCTTAAAAATTACAGAACACACATTAAATTATCATGAAAAAATATCAATATTAAGGATTTTGGAAAATAGTAAAATTTACATTTACTTTCACCATACAAATTTTGCATGGACAATTCTGAAGTATTTGTATTATAATAAACTTCTGTTATAAACAGTACAGCATAGAGGGATTATTGCACGTAAAAATTTGTTTAAACCAACCAGAAGTATGTTAAAAGGCCTGTTGTGAAACAGTGCAAACGGACCAATAGTATTTGAGTTTTATTGGGAACTGAAACCGAAATCCCCAAATTGGAAGACAAGCGTTTCATCAGTTATGTAACATAGATAGTTATGGTATGTATTAAGATTGTACTTCTTCTTCTTTTATATAGTACCTTTCAACATATTTGAATTGGTAATATGGACATATTGGAGAGCGGGGCTGCGAGAAAATATTGTCTTCTGCCCCAGTAATCCAACCTTTGGGTTTAGAACAACTAGAGTAGGCACGTAACACTGTACCTTATATGTCATCATTGAATTTTTAATATAATTTTTACCCAAAAACCAGGGTTACTTATCCCAAAATTAAGAAGTGTCTTTTAAAATAATAAGACTGCATAATTTGATTTAAATTATAGCAACATTATGTCTCATAGAAGATTATTGTTAACCTTTTAGTAGAAATGTCATGTAAAGTTTTTATGAAGAGACACCCAATAAATAGGAATTAGAGCAATATGAGAATACATTTAGATTATTTAATTAACACTCTTGCAGCATAGAAGATTGAATAAAAGTCAGTGATTTTATTCTAAACTTACGGAAGAATGTGCATTTATTTAAACTCTCTTAAAAACCGTAAATTCATGTGATAAGTTCAATAAGAGCACACAATGCTTAGTGTACACATACATGTATATATGTGGCCAAATAATTAAGAGAGGAGCAAAATTTGAAGAATATTACACGAAATAGTTCAGAAGTAATCAAATGAAGAATTAACTCCTCAATTTGAGTTAATTCCATGTTTGATCACGACATTTGTTATTAATTATAAGTTTCCATTAATAATAACTTATATATGACCTAAATCAAATCATGATTTAAATTTTATGTTTCGTGGCTCCTCTTAAGGTTTATCTTAAAAAAATATATTTGTGATTAAAATTCATATTTGATGTACAATACAATACCAAAAATGAGGAAAAAAATGACAATGGGTATATTTTGCGTTCAGTTAATCGCAATAATTTTATATTTTTATCATTCTCTATTGTTAAATATTAAAATTCTTGTTAAACCAGCAGTTTGTTTAACTTGAAATCGAGCCTAAATTTGTTGAACCAAAAAACCACTGTTTGAGTTCACTTTGCCTTCTTTGTCAAGTGATGAGAAAGTAAATCGAATTGTTTATTATATATTTGTTTGTAGTCACTGGAAAATAAAGAGAGGGGTTAGAGGGGCTAGAAAGGAGAAGGGGTGAGTAGGAAGAGTCAGACTATTACTGAAATTATCCTGATTATTTATAATACTGAGATCTAATTTAACTTTTTTTTATAATCTCGAGAAGAAGACAGAGGTCATTGAATACGAAAAGTGTTTAATTTATTTTATTAAACAATCAATTAATAAGATACGACAAAGTGTAAAATAATTTTTTGAAGATCTAAGATCTAAATTTGTTATTTAAAATAGAGCATATTACTTTATTCCATAAATATAATATTGGCTAAAAAACTATTGTAATCAAAAATATTATTTAACTATTTAAGATTCAACTTCAAGAGTTTGACAATTGTGATTTTATGTAAATAAAAATGTGATTTTTACCAGATTTTATCATCACATTGTTAAAAATAAATTTTACATTAATTTATGAAAATATATACGGAGTCTAAAAGAAAATTAAATAATCTATTACTAAGGTCATTTAAAACAAATGAAATTTTCTTAATTATTGGACTACACTTCACAGTTGTGCCTCGCTGAATGTGATCAACTACTAAAAAAGACTTAATTAATTTTGTTAAAAATCTCATGATTTTTAAAAATGTAATGATTGAAACACCTGTAATGAAATTAAAATTAACAGTGAAATATTAACTTTGAAATGTTCACAAAAGTATGACTTATTTAAAAAATAACACAATTTTTTTTTAATCATTTCACAGGAAATTCCAAAATCATAACTATTAATTAAAATGAAAGGGTTGTGAATGTTAAAATGATTTAAATAACATGACACTTTTTTTATAATGTTGGACATTCCCATTCTTCCTGGCATTATTTCATTTTAAATCGGTCACATTCTTTTGTATACATATCAAATTGTTATTGATCTTATAACCAATTTAATATTGCAATGTAAAAATATCCTCGGTCTAAGAATACATTCTATTATACAATACAATTAATGTTATTAAAAAGTCATGTGGCTTATGATAGTATGTTTTAAAAAATTGAATATTAAGTACAACACCTACTTAAATTTGCATTAAGTTCCTTAAATATATCAATAATTTTATTTGTATATAAGGCAATTCAAAATAATTTATTGTTTTCATTTATTTTTTTTATATACATTTGCGGAGCTTGAATAGAATGAAACATTTTAATTTAAAAAAGGATTTTATAGCTTATGTAAACAAATTCATCAGCATTTTTTTTCAATATATATAAAAATAATTTAACGTTTTTTTTACTGTTTGTGCAAAGGCAGATGTATTTTTACTGTATCTATAAGAGTTCTATAGGGAAAATTTCTCCATTACTATTTAAATGTGTATGGTAATTGCAACAATATTTACAAATATCGTTCTTCGATGTTTCTCTACTCACTGACTAATTTTTTTTATTAAATTGATAAAATTCTATCTAAAGATTCTTGAGATAAAATGTTACAATTCAACTATATATATTACAGCCGCTTAGAAGTATATTATTTAACATTTATGTTCCTCATGTATCAATTATGACTACTTTATAAAATATACAGATTATAGAAGATTTTCTAAGATAAATGTACTAAAATTTTATGAGAAAAGAATTTAGTTTAATTGACATGATTACAAAAAATAATTTATTTAATAATTTTTTTAAACTACTTTTATTTTGGTGGTCCAAAGACACCACAGCTCTAGATTATTGAATGACACTATAAATACAGCTTTCATATTAAAAAAATATCATTTTCTAAAACTGAAAAAAAAAATAAGCTAATAATGATGACTAAAATTTTATTCATAAATTATACCACGAGAAATATTAAAACAATGAATACATTTATAAAAACTGAGCAGTTTAAAATCAATAAAAAAGTAAATTATTAAGAAAAATATACAACAAATAACTTCATTTAAGTACTGTAAAAATATGATTAATAATACAATAATTATGAAATGTTTCACAAATACTGTTTTTTTTTAAATATATGAAAGTCATTTTAAGAATGAAGTTCAAAGGTGGATTTAAAGAAATCTTTAACCGTATTTTGTTATATCATATTTGATTTCATTCCTTTGATATACAATAAAATAGTTTTAACACAAAAAGGGTTCAATAGGACACAAT
Source organism: Odontocerum albicorne (assembly GCA_949825065.1). Classification (NCBI taxonomy): domain Eukaryota; kingdom Metazoa; phylum Arthropoda; class Insecta; order Trichoptera; family Odontoceridae; genus Odontocerum; species Odontocerum albicorne. The sequence continues at coordinate 14,565,412 of OX463845.1, forward strand.
GAAGCCATCTCAAAATTGGGAAAAATATCATCTCTATTTTTTTATCTCTCTATTTCACCTTTCAAGCTAGAAAAAAAACATTAATATAAAAAAAAATCTTAAAACAATCAAATTCTTCAATATAATGTAAGCATAAGTAATTTTTTTATTGAAGCCAGATTTTTCTGATCAATGGATTTGTTGTTAATTGATATTTATTCATTTGGCGAGATTATTCTCATATAGTGTAATCTCGTCAAAGATGACATCTTTAGTTTTTTATTTAAAATAATTTTATAATAAAAAAGAATAGAAATAAGTAAAATGATAGGCCTAAGATTACTTTCCTTTATTTTAAAAAAACTATATAAAATTGAAATAATTCGAAATAAGTCATTAAAAATATATATTTTTTATCTCAAAATATAATAAATAAAATTTGTTGAAAATGATATTCTTTGAATTTAAAATATTTTAAGCCTATATTAGAAACATTTTTTAATTGTACTGAATATAAAAGCATAAATGTAGATGTTTTTTATTATTTACTTTTGATTAAATTATAATTTTTTTATATACAATGTTAAGTATTCTTTTAAGTAAATTAAAGGCTTAAAAGCCATCTTATTTCATTACTACGTAACCTACTTTGATACCAGAGCATTTAAAATATTTGACAATATTTAATATTGCACAGTAGACTTTTGATTATCCGGGGTCACAATAACCGGGTTGGGGATTAATTGGAGAAAAAACATTTTTTTTATTGCCCTGAATAATCTGTGACCTGTTTAATGCGACCCCGGATAATGGAGAATGTACTGTATTATATTTTTGTTGTAAACAATATAACATTGCGACATTATAAACATGTGGCAATTTTTTTCAGCTTTCTTCAGGTGGTGTATTACACTTCCATTGTATACAATAAAATAATACCGGTTTATTGCCATGTGATAATCTCTTCCAACCAGTTAGAAAGATGTTAAAGAAGCCTTAACACGTTCGCTGCTAAAGACGCCCATGGGCGTCAACACATTTTTTGTAGAGACGCTGATGACGCCCGTTGCGCGTCATTCGATTCTCTTTGTTTGTATGGTACCGAATATTTTAAGATTTTAAGGTTTCCGTAAGATTTTAAGGTTTCGAAATTATGATTTTTTTCAGTACCTCTACACTATTCTATAAATACATATCGCAGTGAATGTGTTAAGGGAAGACCAGACTAATGTTTTTTTTTAAATTGGGTACCAACTGGAATCGAATCCGCAGCCCCCAGGTTGGGAGACATGTGTCTTGCCAACTAGGCCATAGAGATCGTCTAACCAACTAAGCAACGGTGGTGTTCAAAGGCATGCATCATGTATGAAAACAAAACATGCTTTTTTTTAGGTACAATTGGAAATTGACCCCAAAACACTAAGCCCATAGAAGCCTGAATGTTTTGTGCTTAATTTTCACATAAATAATGCCCACTGTGGCTTTATCAACTAGACCACAGAGGACCTTATTTAAGTATTTTTTTGTTTCACAATTAAAATAATAATAGACCAGGAAATGAAAAAATAATAATAGAAAGTTTGAAGCAGAATCAATATAGATTTGTTTTCGAAAAATGAAATAAGATGACTCTCACCTAGCATAAATGGCCATTTTTATAATTAACTACGCAACTCCCAAAAAGGAATTTCTAATACAATGTATAGGCTCGTATTAATAATTAAAAGTTGTCAATTGGGGAGGTCCATACATATAGATTAATTGCACGTGAAAAATTTGGTACTGTGTATGCACCCACAATTGATTTCTATATTAACTATTAAGTACAAGTCTAAATAGGGTTAAGTGCATTCAATCTCATTGAGGGTTATTTAACATTGTCTTGTTATCATATCGATTAAAAACATGGGTCATAATTTGTTTATTCCTCGCCTAGTTATACAGCAGTTTCAAAACATTGGGAAAAAAATAAACCAGATTTAACAACCTTTACATATGTATATATGTTTTAGCCACATATGACATTGTACGAAAACTGTAGTCATTTTTTAAAATGCAATATTTGGGATTCGAAAATTATTCACTCAAGGAAATGCCTATTAATACTGGGCATTTTTTTTAAACGTGGTCCACTCTTGAGCAGACGAGTGGAATCTGCCAATCTATGAAATATTTAGGCTATTTTAAAATGCTGCATTTGTTATTGGTGAATGATTCATTCTGTGCATTAATGCTGGACATGAGACTCTTGAGCATATGGTTTTACTGAGCAATTTAGAATAATACATTACATTGTAGAGAGAGAGAGAGAGAGCAATGCTATTTCTATCATTAGCTATCTGGATTACTTTGACATAACAGTAATTGCTTAGATTTTTTAGTACCTTCACTTTCAAAATAGATTCTGTGAAATTACAAAATGGATCTCAAATCAGGTTACATCTTAAAAACAGGAACTCTTGAATATGTTATTTAAAATTTTATCAAAGCATATTGAAGAATGTAACAAATAAATATGCTTCTCAGGTATTATAGACACTTTTAAAATCATTTTTATGATCGACAATTAATAAAGAACATATTTTTATTAAACAATCTCAGAATAATTATTTTAGTGTCCCAATAATTTTGAAAATACTCTATAGTTAAGTGAAACTTAAGTTTTGCAATAAAATAAAAAATACCCTCATTGATTGAATTTTAACTTCGAATTGTCAGTTTATTTATTCTAAATATGTTATTTTACTTGTTTCAAATGAGATTTTTCCTTTTATGGTTGAATTATGCATTTTATTGAATAATAAAATTATCTGTCTCGCAATTCATACAAATATTTAATGAAATTATAAATATTTGGATACGTAGATAATTTAAAAAAATTCTATTGGTGTTTACAGTTTCAATAGTTTTTTAGACTTTTTAACCATTTACTTTTAGTTCGCCTATTGTGGAAGATATTGTGAACATTAATAAATGTATGTTCCATATGTCATTTCTCTTCCTAAAATTGTTTTCCAGTTTATTCTGTTTTTTAAAGCATTCACTTTTTTTCAATGTATGTGGTTTCTAATGCAAGGTTTCAAATTATTGTGGGAATATTTTTCCATTGAAACAAGTAAAAAATGTAACATAAAAAGCACCAATCAAGGAAGAACCCCCAAAACATTTAGAAGGCTTCTTGTGTCGGATGGCTACGAATAGTTAGGTGGTAGCGAAGAACTTCAAAAATAAAAAAACAACATATTTGAACACAAAACAATATATCAAAAATAAATAGTGTAAAATAAATAAAATATGATTTTCAAAATACCATTGATTAGTAATGTGTTTTAATGTTTTTACATTTCAGTGGAAAATGACTTTTCCATTATAAGATTAGATTTCCATTTGAGACATATTTTTTCAAAATCAGTCAATATATACTCGTAGTAGCACCTAGCAATACAGTGCCTTGCTTAGCAGCACTTCTTATTTATATTCATGTTCCACATGAGCACTTTGTTTTCTTTTGAAATGAAAATGTGCCATCTGTGTCATCTTTCGTGCAATAAATATATTTATTTTAAAATTTATGCACATATTGATGAATATACATTTTAAGTTATCAATTTATTTTGCCTCATATCATTGTTTTACAGATATAACACATTCAATATATATAAGATATAACACATTCAATATGTATGTCGTAATATGTCACTTTATGTGTAACATATATAAAAATAAGTATTCATAAGTGTAAAAAGGCGGCCATAATTGACAAATCAGCAAGTGTTATTGTATTGATGAAAAAATATTTTATCAAAGGATTGAGGCATTAGTTACATAAAAATGAGTAAGAATTGGAAGAACAAAGTGGAACAAAACATTTCGATAAGAGAGAGAGAAAAATTCAACATTTAAATTTATTTATTTAAAGTATATTTTTTTACACAAGATGTGACTCTGGGCCTTCTGAGCCCTAACTGGTTGTATGCTTGTATTTACTGTACATACTTTTTGACATTAATGATAATTCATGCATATATTATGACTTTAGTTTCTTATACATGACTTTAGTTTCTTACCACATTTATAGTTATTATTAAGATTATACTCAGATTAAAAAAAAAACATTTATATAATTTTGTGAAAGGTCAAAAATGTTCATACAGGTAATTAAATTCGTTGATATTTCAAAACACCTCTAAATTCCAAAGGAAGGTTTGCCAAAGCAAATGATATGAAGACATTTTTAGTTATTTAATAATATAAATGTATTTGTTACCATAAATGTGAACTAACACAATGTTCCATGAAGTGAGAACCCTGAATTGAAGTGAAGAAAGCATTAAAATAAACAGATTATGAAAGGATATGTCTCATATTAAGAATTCCTTCTTTCTATCTTATATTTATTATATCAAAACATTTTAAGTTGATAGCTTGTTTGAAATGTTTTTTTATGGAAACATTGAAATGATCATTACACACTTGAAGTATCAAAGGTACTCGAAGTATCAAGTATAATGTTCAAATTTCTTAAATAAATTATAGTATTCTAAAAAAATTCATAAAAAATCTTTTGGGGTTTTCCACAATACAACTATACATGGCTGAGAATGACCATGTAGAAACATCACATTTGCAGTCATTGGAAAATCTTTTTGAATTATTGGAATCTAATATTAATTTCTTAAGTATAAATAACATTTTTTTTTACAAACAAACGAGCTTAATTTAATCTTGTATCTTAGAGAAACCAGAAAATCATATTTTGTTCCAAATATTAAGGTTTTCAACATTTTTTACATGTTGAGTATATTTAGAATATATATGAGGCATTGTGTTTTTCATAAAATGCGTATTATTTTTATAGTATCTCTCAAGTCAATAAAAAAAGAAAACACATTTTTTTCTGATTAAAATATGAATAAGTCATCTTTGATGTCTATTTTTTTATATTCATCTAAAAATTGAGACAACAAGGTGTTTTGTTACCCTAAAAAAGCTTAACACACTATTCACAAGACCAAACCAAACCAAATTGTAAATACAACAAAATGAAGTAAAAACAAATTATTAAATAGATTTTAGAAAAAATCCAATGTTTTTGTTACTTTAATTAAATTACCTTTATACTTATGTTAAATGAAAAAAGGATGTTTATTAAAATCTGAGATTTTAAACTTATCTATAATTTGAATTATATTTGTGTTTTAACAAATCAAAACAATACAATTTTTTTAGCAAAATCTATATAATATAATATTCTACATGCTCACAATCAAACCAGCTTTAATAAGTTAAGGAGTATTTAAAGACATGTTGTAAGAATTAGATTAATCTTTATCGTCATCATCATCCGAAGAGCTGGATGAACTGGAAAGTAGTGATGTCCCGATGGTCTGCTGTCTTCTCACTTGAGTTTTCGGAGTACACTTGGCCAGGGGGGCCCGCCTCATGCTCATGCGTTCACTCTCTGGAAGAGATTTGCTGCACTTTTCTTCTAATATAGGATTTCTTGACAGTCCACTGAAAATTAATTTTTGCCAAATAGAATTATTGCAGAATATTAACTCATTAAAAAAAAAGTTTTGCAGTTTTCCAATTTATGTTTGCAACTTTTAGAAATTCACCATCTTAATTTTGGGTAAGGACTTACTCACAGATATTAATCTCCCAGTCCCTTTATTTTTAAGCAGCCTAAAAAATGGTTTTAGAATAAACATTAAAATTAATAGGGGAAAGTATGCATCTTTGTCAAACTCAGCAACATATTTCTATATTAGGTGACAACTTATCATCTGCCTTTACTGTAGCTTTCTGATAATTCCTAGTCTTTCTTATCTAGAAACTTGTCAATCTAGATTTCTATAAGTTCATGATGTACCTTATCAAAAGCTTTTTCAAAATGAATAAAGCACGCATACAAGTTCACATTCATGTCTCGATACTTTCTCCAAGTATTCGAATGCAACAAGGAGTTTCTCTTGTGCCATATCATTTTCCAAATTTTATTCTACTCATACTACCTTCACATTTTTTGCAAATTCTACCATGGATGACTTTAAAGAAAATTGTTAATATATAGTATAACTTATGAGGCTTATCGTGCAATATTCGTTGCAGCTTTTAGCATTTTGTTTTTTAGGCAATATAATGAATGTGAAAGTAAGCCAGTTTGTTGGTATAAACCCTGTACTGTAGATCTTGTTGAAGAATATTAATATGATCATTATCAATTAATTTGATCAATTCTGTAAGTACCTCACCTGGCCCAGGTGAATTCCCAGCTTAGCTATCTTATTACATTGATCTCTTCAGTGTTAAGTATTTCAGGACCGCTATCTCCTGGTACACCATATCTTATTGATTTGTTAGTACTTACTAGTTTTTTATCATACCAAATTTCAATTATTTATTGCTTTTGTCCATTGGTGAAGATAACATATCTTGTATTGTGAGTAACTATCATCTGTTTGTTTAATTAACGAATATTAAAAATGTTATGTTTTCCCTCCAAACCCTTGATTTCCTTGCAAAAACCAATCCACCTCTTTGATCCTTATTTTCTG
>OX463845.1:14572147-14658436 GCA_949825065.1 Odontocerum albicorne
TATATATATATATATATATATATATATATATATATATATATATATATATATATATATATATATATATATATATATATATATATATTTTATATCACTAAAATTCCATTCTTTTGTTGGGTTAATATAATTTATTTACTTGTATATCAATAAATTAAACACTCTCTTCATTATATCAGGGACACAGGGATGTCAAAAAATGCTTACATTGATGTCAGCCTGCAGCCCGCACTACACATGTTTCAAACCATGACTTATTTATTTTTTGATTTGTAGTTAATGCGTAAACAGATCAAGAGAGAACTAATCGCTCATAAAGACATGTTTTTGAGTGGTATAATAATTGTATAAAATTTGAGTGGTATAATATTTGCTCACCCAGTAAGCTCTAACATGGACCCTCTCCTAGTTTGCCCTCTATGTGGTCCTTGCATGATGCTTGCTGGTCTGCTAGCAACTCCTAATGGATCCGCATGCCCCACTTCCTCCATGAGCACCACAGCCGGGCTTGCAAGACTATAACTCCTTCCGGAGAGCGGAGGCGCCCTGTGGCTTCCACTCTCGGCTTGCAAGCTGCCTTCAGACCCAGAGGGTCCGGCGGCATTGGACGGTACACCGGCTGAACTGGAACTTTCTCTCCGGAAAAGACCTATGATGGACTTGGCCTGTTTAGGTTGCGCAATGCCTCCTAATCATGCGCAATCACAAGGAAGAGAAACGAAAAGCAAGGGTGAGAAAACAATAGTGCTGTTAATAGTGTTATAGGATGCATGCTGTGCACGCTACTTAAACTAATATTGTAAGACAATAGTTCAGATTGCCGCTAAATGTGCTAAAACATAACGGTAATCAATTTTGGTAAAAAATTAACATAAAATTAGTTTTGTAAAATGACAAATGTTCTTCAAATTCTACTGTGGATGATTCTAAAATAAAGTTCTATGAATTAGTTCATTTGATATACCCTTCACTTAATCAAGATACTGTGTGAATCCATTTAACATTTAGTCATATTTAAATGTTATAAATATACATTTTTTATGAAGTAGAAATTTAAACACACAAGTGTTTGTTATGTTAATGTTGTAAAGGAACTTTGCATTTACCCTCATTAGAAGTTTGGTTTCATGATTACTTACTTATTATATTATAAAACACAGATGAAAAAAGATTGCCATATTTTGAGGGCTGAAAGTAACATGCAGCCTCTTGGGAAATTTTGTATGATCTATGAAAAATATTAACATTAATTAATGGTTTACTAAAACACTATAAAATGATAAATGGTATTTTAAAGAATACAACTCTCAATCGTAACAACAATTTAGGATGCAGAGATATACGAACTAAACATTAAGATCAAAAGGGAAAAGACAAGATCGGTGAAACTACAAAGATATTAACTAAATTAAAACTATAATAATTAGGTATATTCTTTCTCGTAGGTTGTTGGAAATAAAATATATATTTTGATAGTAAACTGAACCATTTTTTGTCCAAATTCATTTAACAGTCTTAGAGTAACAACTACAATCAATAGGTATTTCAAAAACCTAGGGATAAGAGTTTGAAGCATTAATTTCTATGTTTTGACACCAATTGAGAATGGTGAACACTTCTACTAGATTTTCAATAGCTGAAAATGTTATTTATGGTAGTCTATATATATACATATGAGTTTATTATATTTTTAGAGTTATGATCAATCTTTAAGATAAATTGATATGATTTTTATATATTCCTTTTAAACCTTTGTTTGGCAATGTACGTCTGAAGATTTTATTACATACTCGTACAAACATATCCTCACGTCATTTTTCTGATTTTTTAGATTCCCTTCTTTCAAAATATCATTAACTTGTTCCAACCATACTTTCCTTGGCCTTCCTCTCAAACGCCTTTTACTCACATTTACATTATATATTTAATTTTGTTAATCTTTCTTCATTAGTTCGTTCTACATGCCCAACCTTTCTCAGAGCGCTCTTTTCATCTTACTCAACACATCAGTCTGATAAATGACTTTTACAGATATCAGAGAAAGGATAACATTATTGTATTGTATTACACTTATGTTGCATACGGTACAGCCTGGGAGGTTTATTACGGTGTAACAATATCTTCCAATCAAACATAAAGATATTTTAGAGGCTTAAAGTGAAAACTAGATAGGAATACTTTTTAAAAAATCTGGATACGAAATGGATTCGAACCCATACAATTGGTAGACAGGAATCTTAGTAACTAGGTCACTGAGGCCGTCAAAGATTAAAAAAGGTATAACATAAATCATTGTAATAAAATACTTAAAGGTTTGTATCTTTAGATACAAAACTGAGTATTTTATAGATACATTGCCAAAAATGTATAGAAAAAGAAAGCTGTTAAAGAAATCTCAAAGTTTTTATGGTAATCTAAACAAACTTCTTATTAAATTGCAATATTTAGACCAACAAGAGTGTACTGAACATTTAAATATTTTAAATAAATAATAAAATAAAAAATGTGTATTCAAAAAATATAAAATCATCTAAAAAGAAAGAAACACAGATCCGTTAATGCCAGTTACCTAATCAAAACTGAACCCAATACAATAAAAAATTAATCAGTTTTATTGCTGTGTAAAATTCTGCTGCCATTTAAAAACTATTGTGTTTTACTCCAGAAATTTCAGTTAATCATTAATTTTAAAAACACGTGTGCAATGTTTTGTAAGCTTCAGTAAATGCTCAAATTTTGTGGTTTACTGTGAGTACTATAGCAAAATTAAAAAAAAAGTTTTAGTGCGGTTCTAATAAAACACAGGCATTTTCAGTTTTTTTTAATAATGAATAACTAAACTAAAGTAAAAATAGCGATTGTTTTTGTTGGTATTAAAACATTATCAAACTGCAAGACAAAATAGGCAGTGTGGCAATAATGAAAAATGTGGATTAGTAAAACTACAAATGAATAAATGCTTCCTTGTGATGCCTGAATGAAATATTGAAATGTAATGCTTTAAAACACTTTGCCTTGAAATGAAAAACTTTTAATTTAAGATATATTTGAAAGGTGAAAATATATTACGGTAAATTTGTATTTTTTTTGGATGTTATCAATGGACATAAAATTCATGGGAAGATTTATAGAAAATGGCAAAAGCAAATTATGATGTAAATTTCATGAGAATACAAGAAATTATTCACATAAATATCTAGAGCTTCATATATGACAATTTTACTTTTTATTATCTCAACACATTAGTCTAGTCTCATTCATCTATCATACTATACATGTCCTATTATTCCTCATAGTATTTCGAAAAATATAAAAATATTTTTCTTTGAATAAAAATTCTTATAAGTTCACCATATATATATTGTCGCACGAAGCACAAACTAGTTTGCTATTTTCTTTCTTCTTTTATTATTTTCAAAACAGCATAATTGAGTTTATATGATTAAAAAACCAATTCTGTCAGTTAACGTAAGTTCATCGTTTTTTAAATTAATCTGATAAGTATTGGGTGTTAACATAATTTACGTCCATTTTTTCCAAACGAAGATAACAAGACAACAAAAAAAATTACAACAAATTAGTCAATAATGTATTCTCCTTCGTTATTTTACAACGAATTAGTCAATAATGTATTCTCCTTCACTATTTACCACTTCTTGCCAACGTTCTACAAGTTTTTTAATGCCTGTGCGATAAAAACCATCCAGTCTTGACTCGAGGAATTTGTCCAACCATGTCTGCAATTCGACGTCATTATTGAAGGAAACGCCGCGCAAATTGTTCGAAAGCGACCGGAAAAGGTGGAAAACCGACAGCGCGAGGTCTGGAGAATATGGAGGGTGCGGCAGGACTTCCCAACCAAGCTTTTGAATGGCATTTTTCATAATGTTGGCGATATGAGGGCGGGCGTTATCGTGTTGCAGAATAACGCCATATTGCCGATCCGGCCTTTTTTGTTGAATTGCAGTGTTGAGCCGCTGCATTTGCAGAATGTATAGCTCCGAGTTGACTGTCTGATTGCGTTCAAGTATCTCGTAGTGGATGACGCCTTGCCAATCCCACCAGATGCAAATCATCGTCTTGTGCGGATGCAAACCTTGTTTTGCTCTGGGCGTTGCTTGTTGACCATAACTCATCCATTCTTTCCGTTTTTTCCCATTCACATAAAGGCACCATTTTTAATCACCAGTAATGATGCGATAAAGGAACCTTTGCTTGTGACCATGCGTAGCTCGATGATGCATGAGCAAACCAGCAGAAATTGTCGAATGTTGATTTTTGTTGTTTTCACTCAAAACATGTGGAGCCCAAGCGCCGAACTTCTGTACTTTTCCCATTGATTTAAGATGGCGGTATGACTACAATTCATCTGCTCAGCCAATTCTATGATGGTTTGAAGGGGATCTTCATGAATAATATGGTTTAAGCAGTCCTCATCGAAGTCCACTGGTCGTCTGGAAGGCTCCATGTCTTTCAGGTCGAAATTAACGTCTTTGAAATGCAAAAACCATCGAGGAGCTGTCCTTTCATTCATAGCATCTTCGTGAGCAGCTTTATTCCCTCAATTGAACGCGAACAGAAGGAGGTGTCGAAAATGCTCACTTTCGTCTACTTACATTCCATTTTGAAGGCTTGTAATCAAATAAAATAATACATGTAACGTAAAATCAAACACGATATCTTGTAGAGCAGAAAAATTTCTTTCGAATGACGTATAACCTTTACCATTTTTTTTTACTTTTGGTGCTCATTTTTAAATTTGGAAAAAAACGGACACAACTTATGTTAACACCTAATATATTACTTAAGGGGTTAAAATTATAGGATTGTACAAAATAACAAAATCGTCTCGAGAGTATTTTATAATTTTGTTTAGCCAACTATTGTATCTCAAAATATTACAGAAAAAACAACTTGCCAATAAGTTGTAAATGTTCTAAAAATGATCAAGTGACAATTTATTTAAATTAACAGAAAATTCTACAAAACGTTCTTCTGTAAAATCAAATGAACTGAAATGAACTAATTTGCTCCTTGCACGACAATGTATCAGTATCAGCTTCATGAATCAGTTTGATATTCATGTATCACATCGTTTCTTTTTAATCTCCTTATTAAATCAGATTTAAATGCATTGTTTTTGAAAAAATGCAATATATCGTCGCCGATACTGCCAGAACACGTATCTAGGATTGCCCAAACTTTACAGGGGAGACAAAAAACTATTTTTCTGCAAAAATACAACGAAATAAAAACGTCACTTGGTATTGCAGTTACGAGTAAATACATTCCGCGTTGAAAATAAATATATGTGTTAAAGCAAAAATGTGTCAATGATACAAGAGATGACAAAAATAAAGAAAGTTACTTATAAGAAAAAATCGAGTTACGTGTTCCTGCAATATCGGCGACGATATCTGATTTCTCCAACAAAGGTAATTTAAAAAATCATGAAATTTCAACTCCTGAAAAAATTATCCAAAAAAGTACATGATTGTTTCTTTTCGTTTCATGATTGTTTCTTTTTCTTTTCACTGTTCATTCATTGTCCATTTCCAATTCTTACCGAGGAATGTGGCTGAAGGAGAATTGTAGGCGAGGTACTCTTTGTTGGACGCCCACGAGGGGAACTCACTCTGCTTGAGACCACATATTCCCTCGTCTTCCCGTTTCCAAGGAAGCATTGTCTCAGTTGCTGTCGGGGTGCTTACTCTGGTAGGATCATTAGCTGAATATCGATCTAAAAAAAACAAAGTGCATACATACGTATGTTATATGCAATATTAGAATAATTTACTTTCAAATATATTATCTTTTGTCTCCACCTTATGCTTATATTAAAATAAATTGAATTGAACTATATTGTAAATGAAAAATATAAAACTTTTTTTGCGACAGCCAAAATAAATTGTATGTTTTATTATTTTTAAAAGTGTAGAATGTTGAATTTTTACATTCATGCTGAATTATGGTTATGCCCTACAAAGCAATAGTGGGTACGCATATGATTACTCTCATTTTTTGAAAAATGGCTAAGAAAGAGAACACTCACTTACTGATGCTGTATGAGGCCTTATCATTATATATGCCTTTTATAGCATCATAAACAATGCTCGGTAGGAAGGTGAAAATAAATTAAGATTTTTACGATGTAATATTTTTAATAGTCAAAATCATTTGATTTTCATACAACACTTTCGTGCCTTCGATATGAAGGAATAAATTATATATGATGACGCATTTTTTTCAAATGTATTATTTTTAGAAGGCAGCTGAGTAAACAGGAGTGATGATTATTCAGATCTGTAAAAAAGACAAACTAAAAAATGGACTTGAAAATAAAGTCAGAAAATTTCTGTTTTTACCTTCCGCTGCCCTGGAAATTCTCCTTTCATCTTCTTCTAAAATATCTTCTTGAGGTACTGCAACATAAACAGATACATAAAATATCTGTAAAAAGGCATACAACACTTAAAAGCAATTAAATATTATAATATAAAATAAAGAAACGTGCAAACAGTCATGCGCGTGCAGATGAGATGGAAATTGTGCTGAAAGTAAAGAAAGGAAATTGAAGAAGCTTATTTGAACAGAAAAAGCTGAATCTAGATAAACAATCAACAATTTCGAAATAGTTAGAATGTAATCAAAAATTATTTCATTAAAAGCCCTTATAATGAATTTGTACAATTAAAATAAAGGCAAGTAATTAGCCTCTAAATAGAACAGCCATTCTATTTAATGTATCGGATCGAATAAAATATTTCTATTTAATGTTATGATACAATATTATCATTACAATAATTTTATTGTTCGATCATCAGTGAAAATATGACATTAAGTTTTTGTCAAAATGATCCATAAAATGTGGTGTTAGACTACAGAAATATCTTGTTACCTAGTTCTAATATAATCCCTTCATCGAAAATGGGCAATTAGATAGAAATGTATGTATATGATGACACACAGTGAGTATCATTAATTTTATAGATTTTATAAATATTCAGTTTACCTTGTTATACTTTTTGTTTGTTCAGTTAACCTAATTCTACCTTTGATTTTTTTGTGAATATAAATACGCTTTGTAAAGATTGCACATTTTATTTTGATAATAATATAATTGAATTTCACTAATATAACTAATACTAATTAAAACATTATAAAAAAGAAATTCAATAATAGAACACAAAAATACAGACAAATAAAACATATAATGAAAAGTGATATTTTCATATTATTTGGATCAGGGTTTGTTGCCTGTCATGGATCTTGGCCCCAGTAAAATAAGCAACTGCCTGTATCATAATTTTCATAATTTGATGAATGTATTGCTGATGAAGCAACTAGAAACAGATGCAAAATAACAAGATCGACTAAATATATACTCATGACTATAAATAATAATAAAATACAGAAGTCCCTTATGTGATATAAACCTATACACTATTTGTGATATATCTAAGCAACTGCGCGGTTTTAGTGCTATGAACTAGTTTCAATATGTGCAAAAATCTACAATTCTGTGACCTATTGAAAATAAATTGCTGAATACTCATAACATATTTTTTCAAAAATGTTTAATTTTTCCTCAGCTGTTGAGTCCAAAATATCACAGAATATTTTTTATGTTATCACATTGTAAATTGTGTAACTGAATGTTGATTTTTACAAACATCAATGTTACTTGCGTCAAAAACAAAGAATATTCATATACTCGTACCTGTAAGATGAATAGACCCAAGAAAAATCTAATGTACAAAATTTGTAATGATTTTTTAAAAAACTATTGAACAAGTGAAAAACACTTTCCTATTTTGCCCATGTTTGATTTAATGTAAAAATGTTTGTATAGTAATAAATTGTAGGGATACTATTTGAATCTATATACTATATATATGTATATGAAAATCTCATCCTTAATTATTAGATTTGGTTCGAAAAAAAAAATGAAAGGAGATTAGATCATGAATATAAATGAAAACCTTTAATTAAAAGTTATATTAAAAAAATCTAAAATGTTATTTTACTTCATATGGCACCCAAAATGCAATAAATACTAGGGATTTAAAAGCTCAATTATTTTCCTAACAATGAGCATATTACAAACATTCTGATATATTATAAAAAATAATGTACGATATAATAAAATCACATTTGCCAAATTTAATTTATTCTCGATTGTCTGGTCAGTGTTTAAAATAAGCTTAAATTTGGATTTTTTTCTGTCATTTGATTTTAATACTATACAAATATACTCGTAAATATACTCGTAAATGGAATGGGAAAAAGTTCAATTTCTATTTAATGCTGTTTTTTTAGACGTAATATAAGAAAGTAATTCATAAACAACTTTGATGAACAATTTTGAGAGAGTTGAAAGAATATTGAAAGAGATTATTTATATCAATAAATATATGATTAATGTTAAAAAGATCACATAAAAAACATATTTTGTAAGAAAATATTTATCAATAGTTAAACTAAACTATTTTTTGTAAAGGATTTTTAATAATTAAAATAAAAATGAATTTTAATGTAAAATTATGATATTTTTTACAATAATTGCATATAATAAAAAAACAGTTATACATATAATAAATAATCAAGAATTTTAAACATGTATATGTGAAGCCATAGATAAGTAAAATTATATCAGATAGAATTTACAGCACAGATATTGTTCCAGTCTTAGAGACAAACCCCATACTACAAAACCAGGATCGAATTGAGTATTACATTTTTTGTATCACTTTGAATTAATATATGACTATATGACCGTCAAAACACCCTATGTCAATGATAATTTCATGTTCCAAGATCTGTTTAGTAATATGAGGGGGAAGTTATTAAGGCCTCTATTCACTACCTCCAGTTATCAGTCAAAAAAGGTTGTTCATCCATTATTCTTCACTTGTAGATTAATAGTTTTAGAAATGAATTTATTTTAAAATTTGATATTTAAAAGAGCAGACTTTAATAAGAAGATTCTATGTTTACAACCTTCTATTATAACAATATTATTCGAGTTAGTTGAGACATCTAACGACAGGAGTGAAATAAGGCCTTGTAAAATTTTAAAATGCTCAGACATATAAAACAAGTATTGTGCGCTGTAAAGATGAAAGATAACATATGGAGACAGAACAGCTGAGAAAGAAAACATATGAGATACGCAAACAAAAACAAAATGCTTCATTGCCAATGTTTTAATGCGTACTCCAAGGGAATGCAGGTAGCCATTTGTGACATACCAAAGTTGTAAGCGGATCTGTCTCGCCTCCATGGTAGCGATTTCTCTACGGCTGTTGGTAGTATCTCCTCAATGGACGCCTTGGAGTATTGCTTGACTAGCCTCGCTTTGAGAGGGTTAAAGCCCGGCAAGTTGGCAATCTGATTTATAAGTGAGCTGGTGTTCTCTTTGTGTGAGGATGTGGGGCTGATGTCCTCGATATAGCCTGTCCGTGTGCGGGGAGGGAACACGCGTTACAAACAAGCAAAACATTTTATATTGTCACCAAATGCATTTATAACAGTTTTCCATTTATTTCTCAATAAAATTATAAAAATTTATATCAATAATGCCAAGAACAAGATGCTTTTTGTGAATTATTTACAATAATAATTGATATTGGATAAATGTGTGGTTAGTCATTTGGAAAATAATGTTTAATCAATTATATGACTTTGACATGTTAAATATGTATTTCACATTGAAATAGAAAATTAAAAAGAAAAGTGTGTCACAGAGAATAAAGTTTCACTCATACTCCAATCTTGAAATTTATCAAATTAATTACAAGAAACTAATAATTCCCTAATATGTAATACATGTTTTGGAATAACAGTGAAACCCTGCGAATAGTTTCGTAGTTGATTGTCACAATCTGCTTTCAGTAATTGTCAAATAGAATGATACTAGAACTTCTCAAACCAGGTTGCGTTAGTTACTCATGCTTAGTGTATTTATAATTTTTTTTTTGTGTTTTTATATCTCACATTTAAAAATTTGCATATTTTATACTTCATAATTTGAAATAATTTCAAAATCTTTAAATCACAAATATTTTTTTAAGTAAAATAACTCGATAACTCGGAATTGTTAACCTATTGATAATTTAGAAAGCGCTCGGTTGTTTGCTTGTGGCACTCGTGTGGAGCTATCTTGACATATGCCGTGGTACCATTGCCGCTGTGTGTCTGTGTTCACACATATGGAACATAAATATCTTGTAATAACTAAATATCCTGCCTTAAAATTTTCTCAGGAAAACCCTTGTTGCTATATGTTACACTGAAATATTCCTCAAAACTAATTATTAATATTTTTGTTTCAGTTGGTAATAATAAATTGCATCCAGAGAATTTTTTCCATGGAATACGCAAAATATTGAGGAATCGGATGTCCATCTTGCACCATCCACTGGTGCTGCTATGATGGAGAAATTAGCAATCATGGTCTAGCATGTGGAGTGTCGAGGAGTAATTTAACATGTATGGAGGCTTTTTGTAACATTCCTGTATTGCTGATGTAATGACGACGGTATTTGATTTGATTGAACAAACAGTCAACTCTCCATATTCAATATATTTCTCTGTGACAAATCAAGTCATATATGTACAAAAAGTAGGTTATAGAAATATGATGAATTTAGAAATTTAAACCAAAATTGTAGTCTTCAGTTACATAACAATTAATTTGAATAATCATACAGTGGAAAGAACAAAGCACCGTTTGTCATCCATAAATGCATTTGACAACAAAAGATTAGTAGAATACATAAAAGCTGTCAAAATAGTCAAGTCCTTGAGTGAATTATACTCTACACTTTATAACAAATTTGATGATATAATCAAAACTATTGAGTTGTATTTTAATTAAAATATAAAAGTGTCCTTTATTGCAGAATTGCAATATAGAAAAAATATGAAAATAACTATAAGTTAAAAAACACATGAACACTTTAATTGGGAAATGGTTCCAAGCTTTGTTTCTAAAAGAAAATAAAAACTTTTGAGTTCAATTTCCAGTACTGGTAATAAATAAATATTTTTTTTTAGTGTTGCAACATTTGAAATAATTTTTGGCCACTTACTAGATACAAGGTCTATAAAATGCTTTGTTCATTTTAATTAAATAACTATACAAGCATCAGAGGTAACATTACCAATTCCAATAGTTTGGTGAAAAATAGACTTGTTATTCAATACCGATATCCTGGTATTATTATACACACACACATTTTCAGATATCAATTAATGCCACTTATAAAATGATAATTTAAAAACATTTTTTTACGAAACAGTATAGAAACAAGTCAACTATTTGTCATAATAATTATTACTGGAGGACTAATTTACATAGCACTATTATGTCAAACTTTTCAAGTAAACCCAATCCGGAAGTGACTCGGATAGAATCAAACCTGGAGCACTTATGTGTTAAGCAAGTATGCTTTTCACTTGGGTGCTAAACAAGCATGCTTACCATTAGGTCAAGCATGCTTACCATCAGGTCAAACATGCTTACCCCTTGAGTGCTAAGCAAGCATGCTTATGAAAATCATTTAAAAATAGCTTTCTCGCTAAAAATTCATAGCTATGGATTGGAAATTTATGAAGAATCTAATGTAGAGTATAAGACAATCAAGGACTCGGGTCTCTACTGAAGATTTAGTAATATTAATATTTCACAAAGTTCTCTTTTTAGTTGTGAAGTATTAGTATCAGTAAGTGAAGAGATTGTGAGAAGAGAGAAAATCATTAGAAATCATGCAAAATCTTTCACTTCCATATACACAATACTTATATTATATTATATATAGATAGTGCCCAGATGGAAAACAAAACCAACCAGTAGTTTGCCACAAGGATTTGTAGAAGACAATAAGGCATGCCAACATTGAAGATGCATCATTCAAACCATATACATTAAATACCAAAGCACAATCTAAACTCTCAAATAAAAATATTATTTCATAATTGCAGATTATAAAACGTTAACATCTCAAAGGGTCACAAGGTTTGAATACAGTTAGCTTTTAATCACTTCTTTATATGCTTACATGTATATTTGAAGCGAGGAGTCAAGAGATGAGATTTTTTATCTAGATTTTACAAAAATATCTATTGTAATAACATTATAGATTGTTACTGTTTGTAATATTATAAATTGTACAGTTGTATAATGTTTGTAAATATGTAGATGGTTTTTACATACAGTGAGTAATGTAGAAACTTTAGAATGGTTTACAAAAAAGTACTGTAAAAATAAGAGGTAATATTTTGTATTTTGTAAACTTAAAGTAAATTTAAATATTAAATATTTAGATTGTACCAAAGCTTCATAGAGATTGTTCATTGATGTTTTTGTGTTAGTAGTGTTAGTATAGTAAAAATAAAAATCTTGATTCTGTTCACTAAAAATATACACACTTCTTATTGTATATTAAAAATATAATATATAAATATATTAATATCTTAACATAAAATACAGGGAATATTGATTATTAATTGGAACATTAATTTGAGGTTTGAATTTGAGAATTATTGTCAAATTATATAAAATGGCATAATTTTAATGCTGATTTTCTCTTTTCGTTTTACACCTAATATATATTAAATAGTGCACATATAAAACCTAAAATAAATTTACTGATGTATGATAAATTCCTTAATAAATTGAGTTCACCCATAAAAATTTGCAATATCTCTAATTGTATAAAAAAATCCAATAATGTGAATGTAGAGAAAGTATAATAAAAATATTCTTTACAAATAAAAAATTGGTTATTCACATTTTTGGATAAAAAAATAATAATTTGACTGTTAAAAGAAAGTAAGTGATAATTGATGATCTAGAATAATTTAAATATAATTTCATAATTTCATGAAGTGAGAATGTGCTGAAAATAAGAAATACAAATAATTGTGAAAATTCTTGTGACATATATAAAAGCCATATTCTGTATATCACACATTTTTTACAAGTCTAAATGAATTATTTATTTACATAAAATCTTCCCAACAAACTAGTTTTATTGATAAATGGACATAGTATGACTAAACATGGGTAAACTTTTTAGGGATGTGATTTAAAAAAAAATTTAACTAACTGTATTATTTTAAATTTAGATTATCAATTTATATTTAAAATAAAATTTATATTTATTACACTTTCATTGTACACAGTTCAACATGGAAGAGTACTTGCAATATGGTAATTAATTAATATTTTAACCAACAGAAAGATGTCAAAAGACTGGTATGTGAAAAACCAGACAGGGTTTCTTTTTTATGTTTTTCGGAATCATTAAAAACCAAACCTGAAACTTTTCAGTTCAAAGATATGAGGTTTACCAACAAGGACATGGAGATAATGTATATTTCAATAAAACAAATGTTTAACATGTGGGAGAAAGAAGTATAAAATAATTAAATTATGTTTCATATGAAAACAGGTACAAAGGACTGTTTTATGCCAGTTATGCTACTTTTATTAAATTCTGTTGAATGATTAAAGAACTGGAACTCTATTCTAATCAAATTTATTTGGAACGGATTTGAAATGAAAATTTCAGTTTAGGTCAGTATTTATTTTATTTCCCTAGCAATATGTCATATTCAGTAATACCTCGCTTAAAGAAGTAGATATGTGCCGAAAAACTACTTTGTTTTTACAAACTTAATTTTCAGAGGTAGAATTAAAAAAGTCCGAATAGAGATGTGTTCTTATATAACTAAATATTTTTTTAAATATTTTAAAAAACATTCAGAATTTTTTACCGTCCCAATTAATGGAACTTCATATAATTGAGACTACTGTATAAAATAAATAAAAACTATAATAAAAAATAAATTTTGTTATTACAGAAGACATGATGATGTTAATGTCTCCTGCATTGACTTTTTGAAAACTAATTATGCGAGCCATTTGTACAACTTCATCAGTAACTTCTGAATTGTCATTTTTTGGTTTTCCTAACACCATTTAAGCATTCCTGTTTGACTTTTCCAGGAATCCTTTAAGTTCTCAAATTATAGTTTTTCAACGACATTTTTGCTTTGTCATATAATTTTATTGATTTATTTCGTATATGTCAAATAAAGTCTGAAGTTAGCTTTGTTGTATCAAAACTTTGTAGTGAGAGGATTCGCTAAGCAAGGTATTACTATATTTATAAACTTAAGGCAGTTAAGGACTGTGTGATCATTAAAAGTAAGGCCATTTTTGTCATTATATATATAAAAAAAAGTAAAAGTAATATGGATTTTTGAGTTTAGATATATGTATATGATAAGTTAAAATATATGTTTTGTTGGGAAAATCAACAATACAATGAGAGCATAACTACAATGATATGTCCAAATAATATTCACTTCAGAATTTATATTTAAAATAAAATTATATAAATATAAAAAATAAATTAGAAATCAAAGTAAAACGATCATAAATGTTACAATATGAGATTTTAAAACTTTTCTGCTCCTAAATATGATTATAAATAATACTTCAATCTGTTTAATTTCATTCTAGAAATATGGTATATATTATAAATATATTTTAAAATGGAAGAAAAACAGTAAAATTTCTTTCATAAACGTAGAAAAAACGAAGAGAAATCAGCAGATTTACGTTTGAAAAATATTTCATCGATATTAAAAATTAGTTTTTGTTCTAAATATTACGAAAAACAACTGTGCATTGTACATTTTCCAATATACAAAAGCCTATTTGTTTATTTCTACTATTAAGGCTATGTTTCAAGTGGGAATAAAATCAACACGTTTTTACAAAACTTGTCAATGCATAATACAGCAGCACCCAAGTTAGAAATAAAATAATCATAGAAAATATTGCAAATAAAAAAATATCATCAGTGATATAAAGTTTGTAAATGAAAATGAGATACGTAACACCAATTCATCTATTATGATAATGAATGAGAGAAAATGTTCATAATATTTTTATAATTTCAGTGATAAAAATTTATTTTTGAATGGAAAACATGATACATCACAATTAATTAATTGATTCAAATATTAATTCCTAAAAAAAAACTACATATGTTTGTGGACAATGCAAATTGTGATTTTTTTATGGAATACAAAAACACTTTATGAAAATATGTCAATTTCGTTCCAATAAAAACGAGAAAGTTATGATATTTTGTATGAATATAATATTAGATAATAAAGCAGTAATATTGATTTTTTAAATTTATTATTCCAATTTAGACTTAAAAAGTTTCATAAAAAAAGTTACAAATTTAAAAAAAAATTATATATTGTAAATGTGGTAAGGTTGTTTGATTCTTGGAAGTTTGACAATGCTCACACAGACCAAAATACATATATGTCATATTTTAATAATTATTTTGTTGACTTTTTTTGTGAAAATTTTGGTTTAAATTGAAATATATTTTCTAAAGTTTTCAGCTTTAATTTTGTTGAACTCCATATTAGAATATTTAATAATAAATTAATTTGTTATTTCACTCATTATATTAATCCCCGCTACATGTGTTTCTACCTCCTATCCCGAGGCTCTCTTCAGGCGGAATGATTCCGGTTTGTTACAAGAGCAGTGTTTAGTTCAGACTGGTGTCATGTTACTAATATAAACCACCCACATTGGAAATATGTGGTCTATTGGCCGAAATGAAATATGGTTAACAGGCGTGAAATATTTTGCATTCTCTGGTCATTTATTACATTTTCATTGTTTTATATAATTTTTGTGACTTATATAAAACTTTGATTTAACTTTCTTTGAAATTATGATTTATCTGACTTAAGTACTGCTCTCTGTAACAAATCGGGATCATTCTGCTTTAAGAGAGCCTCTAGATATGAGGTAGAAACACATATAGTGGAGATTAATGTAATTAGAGAAATAACAAAGTAATCGATTGTTAAATATTCTATATTGAAATATAATCATTCCATTATTGAAACAATTTCAAATAATGAGTTAAATAAAAGAAAATACCTAAAAATGTAAAATTAATAAGATTTGAGTTTTAGTAACAAATTATGCAAAATAGAAAAAAAGCATATTTTTCTAACAATCAATTCAAATTTCAGGGAATTGTTTTTGAAATATATAAAACCACTCTATTGAATATCAATATTTTTAAATGTGATTTAAAAGAAAGATGTTATTTAAATGTCCACATACACATGGGATAAATACAAACTTTTCTAAATAAAATCTAAAACATATTACATAATATTTACAGATTTGAGAATTTTCAAAAATATTACAAACATTTTTCTTGATTGACAACACAACATAAAACATGAAAGTTCAAGTTTTATACTTACATGCAGTTTTTGCTGTGAACATTATTCCTCCATCATCTTCAGAGCGACCCGGCGGTTTGGTTGGTTCCTCTTCGCCAGCAACTTCTTGCAATGCATCATCAATATAATCTGTCAATATTATTCTCCGTTAAAATATAATTTAAAGTGAAAGTGAACTACCAACATCTAATTGCATTCACTAACAGAACAAGACAAAATATCAAGGGGAGAGGGTACATTTGTTAAACTGAGATAATTGAAAGTACTCATTTGCAGTATTGCCAATATGTATGAATAAACCTCAAGTGACATGTCTATCCTAGTGAAAAGTGCTGAATATCAAGACTTGAAAAGCACACTTAATCCTTAAGACTCGTTTATAGTATACTGAAATGTTCACGTTGCATAGTTCTCTCGTGTATTCTGTTTAGTTGATTTTTATGACTTTTCTTCAAGTATTTTCTTACAGATTTTATTATTTTTATATTTTATGCTGCGCTGCATATTCAAGTTTAGGTTTAAATTTAAGAAAAATATATTGATCCCCCAAAAGGAATTCAAAGCATATGTTTTTGTTTTTAATTTTGTTTTTTATTATACGAGTATATACAAACATGTTTAGTAATTTTTTATTGAAAATTAAACAAAATTATATTCTACATCTGATATTTTTTTTATTAAATTACAATTTCATTACTTACATAATTTAAGTTACTTATTTATGAATATTTTTCATACATCTATTGAAAATGCCTTAGGCAAAAATGACTAAGGGACAGAAGACAATGTTGACTCAGATTAATTTAATTTTGAAACATTTATGTTTTTAAGGAAACGTTATATAATGTAAAAACAATGTGTATACAATGCAACCTCACTGGCCTTGTTGATTCATAATTGTATCCAAATAACAAATATTGTCTTCAACTGGTCGAGTTCATAAATGAGATTATTATCTCTCCATGTGTTGTAGTATTTCTAATATAAATTGTGATAAAGGAAACTATTTTCAACATTTACAAATAAACATAAAGTTTGAAATGCCTTTAAACTAAAAATGTAAGGATAATGTATTATTTATAACTGATCAATTAACTTTCACTTAATATTCATTATTTTTACACAACCCGTATCATAGAGAAGCATTTTCAATAACTATGAGAATATTGCGCTAAATATCTTGCCTTGAAAAAATGGTAAAAATAATATCATGCCTGTAAAAAAAAATTTTTTTTTAACCTGGCGAGTTTATTGCCATGTGGCAATCTCTTCCAACCAACCAGAAAGTTATTTTTTATAGGCCCTAAGTGAAAACCAGATTGGAATCCTATTTAAAAAAAATGTGGGTTCCAGCGGGGATCGAACCCGCAACCTCCGGATCGACAGACATGTGTCTTACCACCAGGCCACGGAGGTCGTCGTAAAAAAAATATTCCCCTCACTGGGAGAAATAGTCGATTATTTTCATGGTCTTTTTGAGACGGAGTATTCAGAACAACATTTTCTTAGTTTCTGAAGATTAATTATTTTTATAAATAGTGTAAAAATTGTTCACGAAAAAATAAAGTTTTTTTTTAATAGTGTAATTAATATAACCAAACCAGCAATGCAGACATATTGAAGGATATAGGTGGGAGACACCATTGTCTTTGGCTCCATTAATCGAGTTCTTTTAAATTCAGGTTTAGAACTACTGGTGTAGGCACGAAACTCTCAGTTTATCATCGCATATATTGGCAATACTAACATTATGTGAAAAGGAAATAATGTTTGTACATGTTAAGTGTACGCAAGTATTTTTAAAAAATTTTCTTGCACCACCGGGAATCAAACCAGAACTTCTGGGTGGAAGTCAAACATCTTATTAACAACTAATGATGTTATTGATACTTTATGAAGTGTTTATATAAATATAAATTAATTTAAAAAAAAAACAAGCGTTAGAAGAAAATTGACCATCTCAGTGGCCTAGTTTATGAGGCATCTGTCTACAAATTCAAGGGTTGCAAATTTGATTCCTGTTGGTACCCAGATTTTTGAAAAAGGATTCTAATTTAGTTTTCATGTAAGACTTATTTATGTATTTAACACCTTTCTGGTTGGTTTAGAATAAGTTGCCAAAGATCAAGTTAAATTTTCAGATACCCCAGTTTAACATAAATCTAAGCAAACAATCAGCCTCATAGCATTATGCAATGGTAAAATGAGTTGTTAATATTGATAAGTTTGTACATTGTGAGATATGGTTGAGAAACAAAGGAGAATCAAAAATAATACGCGAGGATGAACATTTATAAAAAAATGTCTAAGGTTTTTATTTGAGAATAAATTGAATCAAAACTCCTATTTTTGGGAAATAAAATGTATAAATCCATTTTGTTTAATAGAAAATTAAGTTAAAACACATTTTCGTAATTTATCTCACATCAGATTTCAAATAGATCTCTATAATATATGGTATATTTTGATAAACTGTAAATTTATCAATCAAATGTAACATTTATGTTTTTCTAAGTACCTAAGTTTTTTAAGTTTCTAAGTACCGTAAAGAAAAAAAATATAATATTAAAAAAGAAGTATAATTTCTATCAATTTAATTTTTTTCTATTTTCATGCCAATTGATTTTATAATAACACAAACTAAAACATTAAATTTCACACATAACATTTTTTACATAAATTATTCGAACTAAACAAATAATTTTGTATAAATTACGTTTCAGAATAAACTTATTTGTTGATCAACGTAAAATGTGGTAAAAAAACTCTAATGTAAACACTCCAATTCATTTATCCTATCGTCAAAACTAAATTTCCAAAAATTTCATATACCCCATAATTTCATCTTAAGTTAAATGCTACATTGCTGATTCGGAGAAATGACACCTGTTGTTTCTTTTTACCTCTAGGAGAAATTACATTAGATTATGGTTTTAGATGAGGCTGATAAATAGACAACTGGTATAAGACCCAAGAGTTCTATTACTTGGCTTTTTCTGCTAAGAAGGGTCAACAGGTCACAGTGCAAATAAACAGTACCTCCACTGTGACAGCAGACAGATCAAGGATCGCATTGTAAATACATACGCATTTACTAAGAGATTTGAGGCTATCCACTCTCTTATGGGCTATATGTTAAAGTGTTTGCCAATTTGTTTTGTGTAATTTAAAGGATTGTCATTTGAGGGAAAAAGAATATGATCAATGAAGACCTAGTAGGAGGATTGATAGACTTAGGTATGATGATACACAAGTAGTTCAGAGAAATTGGTAGCAGCAAGCTCAAAATGGAGAGTCATAGAACTTTATATAATACACCATCTTGATACAGAATAGCTGATAAAAATAAGAAGAATAAATGGGGGAAAAAGTAGTAAAATTATTATTAAAATATTAAATGTTTCTCTCAAAATATATCTCGTATCTATTTTCTTAGCACAATATTATTTATAAACAAAATGGTAATTCAAAATATTAAATATGACCAACATCATAGGTATCTTTATTTTTCAGAAAAACTAGGAAGAAAAATGCCTGTTCTGTAAATTAGCAAAATGTTTCAAATTAGAGACCTTCTGCATAGAATGTGTCCAATGTGTCCAATGTGGTGAGCACTTTATTTGTTATTTTTGCTATAGTATAAATATCATAAACTGAAATAGAATTAGATGTACGAGTAAATATTAGGAAACTCATAAAGGTAATTTTCTGAATGAGCGAAAGGAAGATTAAAAATATGTTTCATACTAAAAGTATTTAATATATGTTAGTTTTGAAAGAAATGTGTGTAAACTTGAATATAAAGACAGAACGTGAAAAAATGTGAATTTCTAGCATTTCTAAAAATATTATTTAAAACAGAAACATACGAAAAAACGTCTCATTAAATCTATAACAATTACTGATAAAAACAATGCATAATCACAAAACCTACCTACCTTCTGTGACACAACAATTAGAAAAAAATCTCAAAATACACTCAAATGTGAAAAGACATAAAATCAAATAAAATTTTGAAATAGTATCCAATAAAATTATATTTCCTGTAAAATAGATAGATGCGCAGTAAAAATATTTGAAGAAAATTGAAATAAGAAAACAAATATTACTGTATTTTTATTCATATTTCCATATTAATTTATATACGTAATAAGTAAATCACAAAAAATTGTTAAAAATTCAATAGCCCAAGAAAACTGTAATTACGGCTTTGACAATTATTGTAATGAAGGTTAATCTTTCCTTTTCTAAGAAGAATAAATAAATAATCCTTGAAAAAAGTTCTAGTAGAAAATGATTTAAAATATAAGGAATAAAAATAGGTAATGGATTTTACTATTTAATGGCGGCTTTTTCTAAGCAAAAGTATGAGTCGTTCTTAAATGTCAATTATGTAGGAAAAATATATTTTCATTTGGACATATTCCAAAATGTTATTGCAAAGGGTAAAACTAACGAATTTGAATTATCTGATGCCGAAAGATTTGCCATTGATTAATAAATATTTATTGCATTTGGACAAAAAATAAATTTTAAGTAAAATACTGCTGTAAGGCTTCTTAAAATCTGCATTAACAAGTTTGCTGTCGACCTAATAGAAACGAAGTACCCCCATGGCTAAGATGCTCTGTATTGGTGTGTTATTTTAAGTATAATGAAAGTTCGATCTCACCACCACCCACCCATGCTGTTATGGGGAACAAAATAAATCCCCAACTAGCGCTAACTACACTACAAGATCGAAATTTTCTTTATAGTGATGAAAAAGGAACTGTTCCTTCTCTGGAGCCGACATATCTGAGTGTGAAAAAATTAGTAGCGACGGCGAATTAAAGGTCCAACATCACGAGAAATGTAAAATGACTTGAAAAAAATTTAAAGCAGACAAAAATTGTAAAAACCATAACCGATAACGCGAATATATATGTTCAAAACTGTATGAACAAATACGGTTGTCAAATTTTGTCAGTTCTTACATCACAAGTATTTTTTTATCACAAATAAGCACGCACAAACGAGTGTCTCGATGGATAATTAAAATTTGATTATTTATAGTGGAAGTCTTTGAAATTCGATTATAGATTTTGTAAAGTTATGATAGAAAAAAATGCTGTCTTGTTTTAAATTTTTGGTGTTATTTTTTAAAATAAAATAAAAGTAAACAAAACTTGATGTGATCTTATTATACGAGTATAATGTCCACATATGCCACGAGAAATTTATTCATTTTTAATATGGTCAGGGCTATACTGGCTAATACAAGTTATTGAAGCTACAATATACGGCGTGGGCAGCCACTAATGTGTGCCTTACACTATGCAATATCACATGCTTGGTAGTAAACGTGTTAAAGGATAAATCAGATGACCCAAAATCTTTTTGGTTTTGATTAAGGTGTTAGTAAAGGGATTGTGATAAGGGATATTTGAAGAGAATATTTCAATATTTATGTTATTATTATAATTTTTATATGTGTCACTTTCAATATCCTGTATAATCTATAATAATAATTTATTTATATAGCACTGTTTAGAGAACAGAAATTATTCTCTTCAAGGGTTCTCTAACTTTGGATTCGGGAGAGATTAAAATATTACAATATAAAGATATATAAATGTAGCATAATGATACAAAGATGGCGGCTGTGGTCATTAGATAAGGTACTTCCCAGCATCTACATATGTTCTGAAAAACATATTTGGTAAGAAAACTTACTAAGGGAAGACGAACCACAGAGAAACCTTTGTGTGTATGTGTGAAGTGGTCATATATAATAATACATTTTGATGAGCCCTCCCAAAACAGGTTGTCTTCGAGTGCTCCCTAAAGTTATTATAGTTAAAAAAAATATAGAGAAAACTATTTATTGAAGTACTTAAGAAAAAACAACAGAATTACAACAATATTTGTCAGTATGTAAAGTCAGTTTGTAAGGATATGTTGATAGTTTTAATTTTGGGTAACAACGATGACTAAATGTCAGATATTTTGAATAAAATATTTCACATTTCCCTCTTTTTAAATTATGTATTAATTGACAATATTAATATCCAAATCAAGAGACATTCATTATTTGAATAAAAGTTCTCTGTACTGTGAACTTGGGATTCAAACCCACTATTATTGACAGATTAAAGATATTGCATAACAAAACAAGTCGAGTGTAAGGATAGGAAGGTGGTGGCTCGGCCATTAGATTAGGAACTGCCCTGCATCTGCATATGTTAAACATAAGAAAACTGTAGAGAATTTATCAAGGGAAGATGAACTATAAAAAAACCTTTTGTAGATCATCCGATATATGATAGAAACACACTTGGTTTTAGATGGAGTGTAGTTGTGCGTAGTGTTCACATCACATGATATTGACAGCTAGCCTATAATTTAGGTGGAGTGTAGTTGTGTGTAGTGTTCACATCACATGATATTGACAGCTAGCCTATAATTTAGGTGGAGTGTAGTTGTGTGTAGTGTTCAAATCACATGATATTGACAGCTAGCCTATAATTTAGGTGGAGTGTAGTTGTGTGTAGTGTTCAAATCACATGATATTGACAGCTAACCTATAATTTAGGTGGAGTGTAGTTGTGTGTAGTGTTCACATCACATGATATTGACAGCTAGTCTATAATTTAGGTGGAGTGTAGTTGTGTGTAGTGTTCACATCACATGATATTGACAGCTAGCCTATAATTTAGGTGGAGTGTAGTTGTGTGTAGTGTTCAAATCACATGATATTGACGGCTAGCCTATAATTTATAATTTTAGTTAAGCAAAGAATCTTGCAATAAAATTTGTCAGATACAATGTCAAAAGTTGAGACATCAGAAAAGTCAGATTCCGAGGAAATGACCCTTGAAGAGGAACAGGCTGGCAGACTGACAGACTTGTAGACTGGCAGCCTAACTAGGGCAGCTGGACGGACGGCATGCACAGTGCGCTGGGATGCTGGCCAAGTCTACACACGACAGGCAGAAGGAGGGAATTAGTATGAGAAGTGTTCACTGTACCTAATCTATAGTACTTTTTTTTACCGTGCGTAAACTGTTTGGCTGAACCGTTCTGCTGGAACTCAGGGAAGCTGACGTGGTTTTGCTTGCCTTCCTGTAACATACATTGGATTTTCATGAGACAATATTAATTATATGTTTATTAATGCACCATTAAATGTTTTGATTGTAGATAAATCGAATTCTGAAAAAAAAATCAAATAATTAAAGACAACTTTTGCTTAAGCGACATGCTAAAATATAAATCAGTGTTAAGTAACATGCTACTAATGAGAGTAGCTATAAAGTAGCACCATTACTAATTTGTACTAAGCTGCTTGAGTAGAATGCTACTTTAGATTTAAAAGTAGTTATGACAGTGCTGCTTTTTCAAATCAGTGTTGTTAAGTAATGCTACAAGTGACGCACTTTCTATCAAGTGTAGCTGTCAAGTAGCGCCATTATTACTTTTACTAAGCTGCTTGAGTAGCATGCCCCTTTAGATTGAAAAGTCGCTAAAACAATGCTCCTTCACTAACACTTATTAAAAATAAAATAAAATATTTTTGTTCAGTATTATGTGTAGCTATATAAAACATGTTCAAAATTTTATGAACTTCTGTTGTGGATAGCTCCAATGCATATGGTTCTTTGTAAGCATTGTTCAATTATTTTTCCTTAAGTACCATGTTTGTCTAAAAAATATTATTTAGTTAGCAGCTGCCTGAGAAAGTTTTGAAGTTATTTATCAAAAACAAACCTTAAGAATTTTTAAATGTAATGCTTATTATTAAATTCATAATAATGATTAAATTGGAGTGTAAAGTAACCAAATATTCTTACAACTCATCAACATGTAGGCGGCACAGGTTTAGTACATTGTATAGAACATTTAGTTTAGTTTAGTATGTTACATTGTATTGGTTTAGTACATTATATACATTGTATAGACGCTTTAAACTTCCCCCTTAGTCCAAGTTTTAACCAAATGTGCTGTACTTCTTTATTAAATAACTCTATTTTTATAAAATTATAGTTTGTATATTCTTTTTTGTTATACAAATAGACTTTTGATTAAAAATTTATCTGAGAATCAATTTGAAAGGATTATCAAACTGCTTTGAGTCAGATCTCAAATACCACAAAGCTCAACCTGATTTCTTTCACCTCTTCCACATCCATACATCTTCTCACACAATTCCTTCTGTTTCTCTTACTCCTTACTTTTCCTTCTTTAAAAATTTCATTCAATTGGTCTGAGAAAAGAATGGTCAATGTTACTTAACTTTTTTAGCTTTGCGACCCTCTAAAAGATAAAAAAATAAATTAAGATTTCGTGACCCGTTTGCAAACACTTAAAATAAATGTATCAACTTTTCTCAGATAATGTGTTATTTTCTTTTTGTACATGTAAGATATTTTTATTTTCATGCCCCCCCCCTGATACTTCACTGGGACTCTCTCTAGGGGTCGCGGCCTACAGGTTGAGAAACAATTGACTAAATTAATAAAATTTGGAAAGAAGGAAAGGTCAGGAGAAGGAAAACTGAAGGAACTGTGTTAGAAGATGTATGTATGTGGAGGTTTAGTGCTTTATCCTTACTACCAATCCCAACAGGAAAATAACATAATAGTATGTGTGTATTTAGGTAAAATCTGATTCAGTAATTTCTTGGCATATTATATGATACTCGTAAATGGTGGAATGAGTTTTTATGTACTGAATCAAATGAAATATAAAAAAAAATACTGAGAAAATATGAACTTACTTTGTTAAGCCTTTTGCTTCTCTTATGATGATGCTTCCTGTCTCCGACGAGCCTGCGGATATTCATGTGCGTTTTGTAGTTGACTTGGGTGGTGAGGTCTCGGTCGTTCACAGCATGACGTGAGTAGCTCAAACGGCGGTGCTGTCAGGAGGACACAACACAACCATTAGTGACAGCTCTCACTTAATAATTCATGAAGCAAACGTACAACACATACGAAAATACGCATCCAGTGACAACCTCACACACATGCAGGCACAATTCACATTTAAAATTAACAAATAATTGGTTTTTTAAAAATAGTAATTTGACTTAATTTTCAATTATCAATTGTAAACTATTTGACTTGAACCATTATCAGTTTAGTTATGGATAAATTTTTTTATTAGGTGATTTAATGACAGACATTCTTGAAGGCAAGAAGCTAAACATCTTGGAGGTGTGATGCTGACGTTGTATGTTCCTTGTACCATGGACAGTATGTAGGAAATACATAAATTCTGGAAGAACTACAAACTGATTCCTCTGGTGCTTTGGCCATATTATCAAATGGGAAGATACAATGGAGAGAGTGATGATTCAAAGAAAAATAAAAGGAAGATCATTAACGCAATGAAGACCAGGTAAGAAATGAAACAGCTCATTCCAAGAGTGTAATAGAAATGCTATTAACCATGAGAAATGGAGGTGAATCATTCTTTCTGCAGTGCAGATAATTTCCTTACAAAATCAAATCCAATGTTTATCACGAAATTAAGAGATATCATCAGGAGGTTACAGGATAAGTTAAGAAATTAAGAGATATCATCAGGAGGTTACAGGATAAGTTAAGAAATTTATGTATCCATCACAGGAAAGGAGGTTATTATCAATTTGATAGAATTCTATTTTCATTGGCTCATAAAACTTTTTACAATATTTGAGTTAGGATGAGACATACATATTTTTGGAGGCATATTCTGCATGAACCGAAGAAGAGACACTGCGCAGGTGTGGGTTTTGTATGATACTTTCCATACATAACTTAAATGGTAACATTTATAAAATGTCCTGGCCGACCTGAAAGACCAAGTGTAAAAAGAAAGGATGGGGTAAAATACCCAAGCTAGATTGCGGTGGAAATACATTGTTTTGGAGGCTAAAGCTCTGCAGTAGTTGTATAGCTATCAGAAGCAAGTGAGAATTTAAAAGCATACACTCATAATTTATTACTAAATCACTTAAAAAAGCTTTTTAATAAATATATCATTCATTTATTTATTGTTAAAAAAAGCTGCTTACTATAAATATAAGTGAATAAATAACAAGTGAAAAACTTTAAAGATCTTACGAAATTATATGATACCAATTCCGACAATAAAATAAGAAAAACTTATTCCTAAAAGATTCAAAATGAAATATAGAATAAAAACTGTTAATTTTTAAGAGGTTATGTAATAAGAGAAATTTAAAATGTACCTACAACATTTTATAAAAGATTACAGAACCAGTATACTTAAAATACATTCACAGAAGACTTACATAGTTTTGAGTATCATTTAATGGTGCATAATTTCAAGATTTGAGATTATTAAAAAAACAAGATACTTGTGAATGTAAAGTGAACGTGAGCATAAGGCTTTGTGCTTCAAAATTTTAGAAAAGTTTGTGATGACCGAAATTTGAAAATTGACTATTGTTTAGAAGAAAGGTATTAAAGAATAATATTGAAGAAAAGGAAAAAAATATCTTAATTTAAACCTTAAATTATTTATAATTTTTTATTTTAATGTTATTGTAGAAGAAATTTATAATCAGGATAGGTTCAAGTGATTGACAAGCTTCGTGGCCTAGTTGGTAAGACGTGTCACTTCTGCCTGAGTGCTTTGAGTTCGATTCCCAATGGTATGCGAAAAAAAAAACAAAGGGTCCCCCCCCCTAGTATGGTAACAATACTTATACATGCTAGATGTGTGCGAGTATCGTTGACTCTTCAAATAGTATTGCCGACACACGTGATGGCACACCGAGAGTTCTGTTCTTATTCCAGTGGTACTAAATCGTAAGGGTCGATTAATGGGGCCGAAGCCAATGTTGTCTCCGGTCAAGCTTTCTAATATGTCCGAAACACCGATTAAAGGACTCCATATAGTATCAATGAATCAATGAAGCGATAAGCAAAATGATATAACAAATTAGACATTTAAATATTTTAACTAAAATTTGTTAACAATAAATTATAATAGTAGTTATTAAAACTTAAGTATAATCTTAGATTTATACTCCTGTAGACTTTTTGTAGGATTTAAAAGCATTGTCCAATTAATTTCT
Source organism: Odontocerum albicorne (assembly GCA_949825065.1). Lineage (NCBI taxonomy): Eukaryota > Metazoa > Arthropoda > Insecta > Trichoptera > Odontoceridae > Odontocerum > Odontocerum albicorne. Next base: position 14,599,515 of record OX463845.1, read on the forward strand.
ACATTGTCTTAATATATCTTTTATAGTTTTGGTAGCGTATCTGATTTTATGTGCCTCAATGACAATTTCTCTCTGACTTACTTTACATTTATCTTAAAGAGATAGTATAATTTTCTTAACACCTGAACCTTCCTCAAGAAAAAAGCCTGAAGAATAGTAACAATGGGATCAAAATTCATTAAGAGATTCTTGAGATTATATCCATACACACAGACAGAGACACTTCCATTTAGTATAGGATAAATTGTTTACCAATTTTCCCGATTTAAAGTTTTGAAGTCTTCACCGCAGATAGTTAAAATACTAATTATGGCCTCATCAGTTTCATTGTATTGTATACAATTTTTGGAATTTTATGCAGGGTGCTAATGACCTAACATCGATGAAAGGTGATTCTTGATGATACTCTCTATTCAACTATTATAGTAGTTACATCATGTAAAAGGTAAATTATTTGTAATATTTATCACTAAAGAAACAATGTTTTTGTGAAAGGAGAAAAATACCAAATGATTGAGATAATATTGTACAATGTTTCATGAGGGCTAATAAGAAACAAGCCTATATCTTTTCTGCTTTCTGCACAGGTGTGCTGATCATAGCAAGACGGTTTTCATAAATAGATCACAGTCACCCATCATCATAAACCTCAAATCAGCATCTCCCCCATTCATTATTACCATATTTTTGTATTATACAGAGATAATTGAAGACAAATTTTAAATGTGTTACAATCTACAGCAATTCATTCAAATCAGAAGTCAAATATAAACAATTTGTAATTAATAACTAAAAGTAGTAATTTTCTATAAAATATACATAATTACTGGTGCAGTACCTGGTTGTGGGAATATTCAACATACTAAGAAATCATTCACAAATATCGATATAAAATATCACCCACTAAGCACCTCGGTACTAATACTTAGTGTTGCTACATGTATCATGTACTCATGGGACAGTCAAGGATTTAAAGCAAAACAAATTAAATTCATATTATTATTTGCGAGATACATTTATAAAAAAAATCTATAAATAAAAATTTTATATTTTTATATAGATAAATTAAACATGTGTTCTATTTTTTCCATAATCTCTGTAGTTTGATTAGTAGAATTGTTGTTTGGTATCGTGACGAGATTTAACAGATGACAACTCCGTGTTCAAAGGTGAAGTGAAATTTTAACCAATCAGAATCAACCTTCTCCAATCTATAAAAGCAGATATGGTTTCTACCACCACTACAGCTGAGCACCTTCAAGCATCGAGTTGAACGGTAATAGGATAAGCTAAGAAAAACGAAAATTTCAATACGCCTAGTTCCAAGAGATGAATCCAGGTGTTTCAGCCTCAGCTTTAAGGCCTCATAAACACCTTCTGGTAAGTTGAAAGAAATTGCCGCATGGCAATAATCCAACAAGGTTGTATTGTATAGAAAGAAATGTTATACATGATTCACTCGGGCATTGCAATAGCTGCCAGACGTGATTTGTTTGATAATTGTGGGTTCAAAATCTGAGTTAGAGCACCCTTGAGGAGAGTTTGCTCTAAACAGTGCTATATAAAATTGTCCTTTGAATTGTGGTCTTTACTAGTTGTATTGCTAGCCCTTCATGGTATTTTGTGGTCTTTACTAGTTGTATTGCTAGCCCTTCATGATATTTTTTATTCTGTAATGGTCATCCTAGCAGAGGAAGTGTAAATATAATTTAAGATATAAATCAGAAAAAAACAATTACCAATTGAAACAACTAACTTATTGAACAGACTCTATTTTTCTGGAGTTTCTTCAAAAATTTTGAGGTATAAACCAGGGTATATAAATAAAATGAATATCTGAAATTTAAAAAATGAACATCTGTAATGCAATTAGGAACAGTTGGCCAATATAAAAAAAATATCTAAAAATTAGGAAACAAAGTTCAAGTTCTTCCTTAATAAAGAGACATTGTGTCAAAATATTTCAAGTCTGAACAACAGGTTGCAGATCTATCTGTGCGATCTCTCTGGCCTAGTTGGTAAGACACTTATCTTGAGGTTTGATTCTCAATGGTATCAAAAAAACTACAAGCACACACAAGAAATGTGTGAGTGTTGTCGTATCTTAATGTGGGGTAGTTTTGTTAATCCAAATAATGAAGAATTGTGCCTACAGATGTAATGTGCCTATTACAGATGTTCTGAAACTGAAAGATTTGACAAATGGGGCCGAAGACGATGTTTTGTCCAGAATAAACTCTTCAATGTGCTAGTTGGTTGGAAGAACTTGCTGTATAACAATAAGTCCGCCAGATGTACCATGTTTTATCATGAATACATAAGAATGAATATAAATAAAATATGTCCACATCACTAATTTTAATATGTTGAAGAATACCATTAGATATATGAATAGATAAATTAATGAATGTTTTATCTTAAGTAATAAATATATTTTTATAGGTATATAAATATATATATTTTTTTGATACACATTATGTTATAAATATCATAGAATATTAATAAACGGTTAAAGCTATTACTCCAGTAATGCAAAGAAAAAACATTCTATGTAACATTTATAAGATATAATGAAAAAATATTTATACATATTAAAATAAATATTTAATTTGAAGATCAGGGTTGCCATAAATCCACTAATCCATTTAGATAAATACAAAAAAAACACCAAACAGTGAGATAGGAAACTCGTATATCATACAAATAATAAAGAAGAAGCATCTGTACAGGGAGACAGAAACAAACAAAGCACGGTACAGCATGAGAACACTGAGAATCAGTGGGTAGCAGTTGGACTCACCTTTGATCTACTATCGTAACAAGACGACGACTGTAGGATTGTAAAATAAAACCAAATTAGAAAAATCTTCTAAAATACCGCGTGATCCCATGTTCTTCGATGTTCTTGACGGATTTCAATTTAAAGAGATTACTAAAAAGTTTTCATTCGAATACTTCAAAAATGATAATATCAGGGACTTGGAAGCATTACATATTACCTTAAAATGTAGACGTAGATATTACCGCATCAACAAATTAACGATAAATTAATAAATCTTCATTATGTTGTTAAGTACCGCGCTACAAGTAGTGCACTCTTCCTAAGATGTTGGTAGAGATTGCCGCCTAGTAATAAGTCTGCCAGATTGTTTTACAATGAAGTGTTAAATAAATAAATAATAGATAGAAAAGAAGCTATGACAGTTCTATTTTTTCAAATAAGCTTTAATAATACTTGATGTTCAATGTTCAGTGGTAAAACATTAAAAGTGGGTCAAGAGATGATGGAATTGATCTATTCTGCAATCTCCAGTTGTGACTTATAAAAATATTGCTGACAAAGACATACTGAGATGCCTTACTCTTACATAGGATATCTAATGATATCTGTTACTTACATTTGGACACAGTACAACAGTGGAACCTCTGTGACAACCTCAGTGACCTGGTTGGGGTGTCTGTCTTCCGATCGGAGAGGGGGGGGGGGGGGGGGTTGATCTTCAATGTTATCCCTGTTTCTTACAATGGATTGCAGTCTGGTTTTCATTTAAGGCTTGCTAAAATACTTTTTCTGATAGGCTGGAAGAGACTGTCTTATGGAAATAAATTCGCCAGGCTGTACTATATAAACGAAAGTGTAATACTATATAATATTTTTAGTACAATTCAATAAGAATATTAACAATTAAAAATGATGGCCAGGTAAAAAATATGGTTTGTCCGTTAAGGTTTTTAAAATGTTTATTATTTTCACACTAGTATTGCACTTAAGTATTTTTTTTCCATTGCCATATTATAATTAACGAAAAAGAATATGTCCGAACTTATTGGCAAGACAAAAGTTTCAGAAATCCAAAATGTAAAGCAACAATAACCCCTTATATTCATTGATAGAGTAAAATAACAGCTGTATTTAAAAAAATATTATTTTTAAATCCACATTTTTTCCTAAACAAGTATTTTAACAACATTGTTTATAATTCATTTATTTAACATAACAAGTATATATAGTATGTATACATAATGTATGAAAAAAATAAGACAGACAAAAATAAGTATTTAATTTCAAGTGGACACTCAAATTATATTAATCTGGGTTTATTGCCTGTAAACTAAGGCTTTTTATTGTATCTTACTAAGGACATATGAAAATGAAAAAAGTTGATTGATCGTTGATTATTATTTAATTTCTTTGTTGAGAAATCTCATAAACTTGATAAGTTGTGAGACCTAGTTACAAGTATATACCATGTGAATCCACCCATGATCTACTGTACCAATTTAAATAAATTAACAGCCTATTTCATAATCGCCTCTATCAGATTTATTAATGTATTTAAAAAATCGGGAATGATAAAGTGTTTGAGTATCTCTGGTAAATATTAATCACAACATCGCTTACTCTATTGATTGACAATATTGATGAAAAATAAATCAACAACTTTTTTACAGTAAAAAAGCACATGTACATATAAAAAAGTATTTATTATGTACAGTAGATAGGACACATACACAGAAGAGAGAACGACAAAGAGAGAGGGAGAGAGAGAGATAAACAATATATTGTGGAAAAAGGATTTGTTTATACACTTGGTTTGAAGAAATCTGAAAGATATGAGAAAAATAATTTTTTTTTTCGAAAATAATGGCTTCATTTTGTGGTGACATTATATATTTAATTACACTAAACACACTTTGTATTTCACCAATACTTTTTATATTACAAGTCAACTAGTTTCAAAAGCTACAGGATGAGTCCTGACAAAGAAGTTTTGAAAATAGTTGACTTATAATGTAACAAGTCTTGGATAAAAAAAAGTGTATATTAGTGATCAATTGTATATGATAAGTGTGGAAATATGTATTTTCTCAAAAGATAATATAAAAACAAAATAATTTTGATATATTTTATATTGGATAACGGTTATGTGTAATCTGGTAACAGGTAAATAAAAGTAGGGGCCCAAGTTGGTGGGGTTTTATCGCGACTGGTTGCAACTATTATAAAATAAGTTGTATGAAATCCATCTCCTATATGAATTTGGTAATGTTTGTGAACTTTTCTCAAGAACCTGTTGACTCTACGACTCTGTTTAATTTGCTTTAATCCATTTGTTACATTAAGTATCAGTTTCTGACACAATGCTCTGAAAATGAAAATTTCGAAAGTAACATGACTTAAAGAAAGTTGTTTTTCTACTTAACCCTGAGAGATCGGCGCACTGCTATAGCAGTGGAAGAAATTTGTTCAACCCTTGTATTCTTAATTGAATATCATTCATTTAGAATACAAGGGTACATATTCTAAAATATATTTATGTTGTAAAAATATTTGTTTTTTGTTTTTTTGTTGTTTAAAATAAATATTTATCACGAACGTCCGAATCGTAAATATATCTCAGCACTAGATAGACAATTATATTTTTTTCTAGTAGCGCTCTCAGGGTTAAGAAATAATAATATTATATAAATAGGTTCCCAATATCAAGAAAGTACATTTTAAAATAAACAAAAAGTTCAAATGGGTTTCTGTCTAAGAATTATTCTGAGTTATTAATCAGCACTAAAGAAATAAATGTAATGGTTTAAAATATTTCAAGATATCCAATAAACATAGAAAAATTAATTTCATACGGTACAGAGTTATAATATGGCCAGCAAAAATAACAACAAAAATATAAAAATTCGGTGAAATTATAGATTAAAAAACTTTTAGCATTAGTTTCAAAATTCACTTGTTTGTTGCATTATATAATTGAATTGCAGTGGTACCAACTTTATGATGAAAGCTTTATTTTTTACGTGGTTTTAAGTGTTGTCAGCCAAAAGTATTTTGAAGCTTTTGTGTAAGTTGAAATGATGCGAATGTGTTAGAATGTTCCATGTTAAACAAAGCAATGCATTATTTTCATTTCTCAAGATTCCATTTATCTTTACAAACCATGATTATTTTGAGATTTTACAAATATAGTTGTTAAAACAGCTGAATGTGGAAAAGCAAATAAAAAAATGACAAAAAAATCGAAGAAATCACGGGTTCACGGTGGTTGTTAATATGAAAGCATACTCAAAATGGAAAATTAGCCACTTAAGGATATAAACTTAAGCTAAAGCAGAGAAAGTTGGAGGTGTGATTATAGAGACAAAGTCTGTTCTTACCCTCCTGTAAGGCTTGCACAACTCCTCGGCTAAAAGATGGTGAATTCTGGCATCAGTTAAATCCTTTTTAGTGGGATTATATTCAAGTTCTTGCATATCAATGTTCCAGGTAGAAGTGTCTAATTGAGTGAAGCTTGGGCTGAAAAAATAAATAGCATATCAGTAACAAATAAAATCAAATTCAATTGTATAATTTTAATTGTAGAGTACTCAAATGTGTGGGACATGGTGAAAAAGATTGCCTGGTTGAAGTGGAAATAGGAGGGCTGGGTCATATGGAAAATGATAAGTGTGTGTTGCACTGAAACTCACAAATAATAATATTAATAAAAAGACAATTCATAAAGCGCCAATTAGAGAGTAGACTTTTTAAAGGGTAGGGGGCCCCACTTGCGCTTGAGCCGCGATATTTGAAACATATTTCATTTTCATTGATAAAACCGACTTATGGTTTAGTTAATTATAGACATTATTACAAAATAAGCCTCACCCGGAGAAATTATGACAAAACCTGGAGCCCGGAGAAACAGTGTTGACCATGAGACTCCGGGTGAAACCCTGAGAGCTGATCACCCTACCTCTGAGAGATATGTTACACTGAGATAGTCTGAGCCTCAGAGTGTTAACTATATAGTTGAAGTAAATCAGAATACAATCGATCAATTTTGGATGGTTAGTTCCATAGTGGACCATGATTTTTTAAAAAGGATTTTCAACCAATCTGGTTTTCACTTAAGGCCTCTTTAACACCCCTCTGGTTGGTTGGGAGAGATTGCCATATGACAATAATCTTGCCAGGTTGTACTGCATACAATGAAAGTGTACTAAAACACAATATCATGAAATAGACTTTGTCTAGGTAGAATTATGGCATTGAACCATTTAAGAAGCCTAGTTTAGTTCCAACTGTCTATTAGTAGATTAGGCAAATAGACTAGGCTACCTTGGTTTATCTTTTGAGTTGGCAAGTCCTATAGCATGGAATATGTAGATTTCTTATGGAGTGTAGGCAGGCTGATGGAATAGAGCTAATCAAGAGGTTTCTTAAGTTCACTTTATATACAAGATGTTGCATTGTAATGTAGGTTTTCTTTGAGTGATATTTTGTCAATAAATTATTTTTTTGTGATATTTTACTAACCTTCCATTAAAGTTTCCAGTATAATTTCTGAATATAGCAGACATTGACTCAGTTCCAGATATATTGCCAATAGTAGAGGCGTTTCTCTGCATGTACTCAATTGCATCCTTCATGGCCAGTTTGGAATAAGTTTCCAGGATCTTGGGTTCGGCACCCTGGTAGTTCCTCAGCAAAAAGGGCCTAATGAACTTGTTGTCAAATCGTTTGAACCTGTCCCTGATGTGGTAGTTGCCGTGTTTGCCGATTATATCCTCAATTCCAGCCATCATGTGGTCCATGAACTGAAAATTATTATTAATATTAGACTTCACAAGGTGTATTTAATTGTTAATTCAATTCATTTTTGGCACATCACAACCTTAAGTTGTTGTTAACTTAAGGTTGTGATACTAAGTAATGAAAAAATATATTTTGTTTTATAAAAGTTCAAATACAGTGGTTTAATGTGGTTAAAACTGTAACGAAGTGTTTCGTCACATTGAATTTCCATGAGTTGCTCTTATAGGTTATTGATATTATGTATGTTAATATGAAAAAATATTAAAATACCATTTATGTTGAAAATTTCGTGATCCATTCAAAATGCCAAGGATCCCAATTTTGGGACGTGACCCATAACAAGACACTTTTGAGAAAAAGTAGAAGTTTGTAATATTTTCCTCTCAGTTTAAAATAGGTGAATATTTTTGCTTTCCATTCTTTAAAAAAATTAAGAAATAGGCCACTTTAACACACATTATATAATAAAACGATGTATGAAATTTAAATTTAAAATGTCAAACATTTATATAATAATTTTTTGACAAATAATCAATAGTACAATCCAAATTAATTTTGTTCAAAATCAAATGTTCATTACAGAGCCATATTTGAATATTTATAGTATCTTGTCCAATATTAGATCTTAAATACATTTTGACTACTTTTAATTTACTAAAACTTCTTTCACATAATTAATGGTCATGGGACAAAAATATATGGAGTGCAATATTAATATTGCACCAATGTTCGCACCTTTCAGATATCTTACCTGGGTCCAGAGCCTTGGTTACTGCATTTGTGTCCTGGCTCTGGTCCCAACGTGTCTACTTTGAAAATAAAAATAATAAAGTGAGCTAGTTTTTTCCTATAATGCTATATTGTGTGACATACCCTTTCGTGAATTCTCTCATTCATGGTAGGTTTTCTCTTCTCCGCCCTCTTGACATTGAGGATCTTCACTAGTGGCTTGATGGTGATGCCCTGGATAAAGACAGTGAAGTAGATGACTGCAATAGTGGTGGTCACGAACATGGGCTGCGAGGGAACGATGCCGGGGTCTATTAGCAGCACCAAGGCAAAAGCAACCGCTCCACGAAGGCCTAAAAAAAATATATATACATATTGTTTACATATTTCTAAAAACTTGAACAGTTACACAACTTTGATTTTTTACATTTGGTGCAATATTGTCCCGCCTCATCTTTCAAAATTTCACCATTGAGCTTTAATACTAGGCAACAGAAGGGAGAACAATGTCATTTTAGTTTTTAAAATACTCTTATAGTGGGACATATTTCGATGTATGACAGAAAAATAAATATAATTAAAATTATCAATGGGAGCTAATAACTTATGTGTTGAGTTGGCTGATAAGATCTTGTTGAGGTGTTTTGGACATGTTGAACAGATGGGTGATGAAACACTAAATAAATGAATATTTATGGTTGGACCTGGTTAACGAAATATTGAAAGAATGAAAGGTAAGGAGCAAGAGAAACAAAACAAACCATATAAGATATATGGCCATAGAGAAAGTGAACTATGAATGTCATAATTTCGATTTTTCCAGTAATATGTAAGAATCAGATAGTCATTAATAAGATTCCAAAATAAGTTGCTTAAAGGGTTTCTCACAGGCTGTTGAGTTAATTCCTCAAAAAACATATTACGACAGCCATAGATCGCCTTGGAACAAGTTTGGTCACGAGCATGAAAAGAAAACAGAGGATAGGTCGACAGAGGCCAGGCACAGATTGTTCCTGGCATACGGTGTGCCTCCCAAGGTTGTAGCTATGTTTATGGCTCTGCACCAGGATACCGAATGATGTACAAGGATAGCTAGTCGTCCATCTGAGTGATTCAGGATCATTACGCAGAGCTGTCTTGATTTAATTTTATCATCCTTATGGAATTTCCCCTCAGAATATCCACGAAGAGCATGAGGGGTTTTCCAATGCTGTATATATTGGTAACAGATGGGATTGGGGAGGCGCTGGGTGGTCTTGAATATGCAGATTACATAATTTCGTTAGGAACCCCTATGGGTGATTTGCAGTGCGACCCAGTCTATCAGAACACTCTCTTTGTTTTGGCCTGAATATAAATGCTGAGATGGGACTGATGAAGTGTCAGTTATTTAGAGCCCAAATCTTGCCTATTTAGCATATAACCATAGCCCAAGAGAGACTACTCAGTTTTGAAAACAGTAGGAATGGGTATCAAGTGGTACAATTACGTGACAAATGAGATGGCTCGTTAGCATCAGTCTATAACCACCACAATAAGGGTGGAGCCGTGGAGTTGGTTGGGTCATATATTGAAGATTCTGCTTGGAAGCTGGTCAAGATTTGTGCTGTTTTATCGCCCACAAAGTACTTGATAAATCGGATGCCTTATCTACATCATACATCGATCTTACAATAGGGAGAATTGTGTTCCTATATTGTATATGTGTTCTTGATACATTCGGCATAGGGTGATAATACACATTAATCAAGTTCCGTAAAAAAGTAAACAAAATCTAATAGATGCGTTGACAGGAGTTACCAGAGTCAATAATTTAAGAATGACAAATCTTTTGTTAGTTTATGGTGCACAAGGTGCTAACGGGAAGTCCCGTAAATTGCCGTCAACTAGTGCATTTTCACAATTCGCATTTATATTACACATATGTACTCGTATATTCCCGATTTTGAAACTGAAATCTCGACTCCCGATATACGGTCTATAATTCCTGATTTGCGCAGAGAATTTTTTAATCGAATTGAAGAAAAAAAGCCATTATTTTTATAATTGGATTTTTGAATGCTTATTAAGTGAACAGTTGGGCAAAGATTCAAATAATAAACAAAAATAATAAAGAAAATTATGCGATTTTTTAAAATGTTTTATGTAATTTTGTGTAATAAAAATGTTTCATCAACATGTTGTGGGATATAAGCGTTTATATATAGTATAATCAATTATGAAATTAAATTAAAATCATTAACGATTAATTCAACACCTTCATATTCTGAAAGTGAACGCCTACAATAATTATTAATATCCGAGAGTAAAATTAATAGCTGTTAAGAAAAAGGACTCCATACCAGAAATAATGACCATAAATCATGTTTCCTTGAGAGCATAAATTCTATCACAAAAAATTCGGCTTGTTTATTAGTATTTAGTTTTGGTTTTTATCGTTTGAATGCATAAACGAAGCGTGTGTATTCGAAATAATAAATTATCCCGAAAGTAATGTTCCATTTTTAGATCAATTCTTTTGTGAAATTGCATCAAATGCTCGTGGACGGTGTTTTTCGATATTTTCAGTATTTCAGCAATCTCTCGTAGAACGCTGATTATTCTCGATCAAAGCCTTGATTTGATCGTCATGAGTGGTAATCGGTCTTCCAGAGCGGAGACCATTTTCGAGTGTCTGTTTCGCCATTACTTATTTGTAACCACATTTGACACACACGATCGCTTACTGCATTATCGCCATACACTCAATATAACATATATATATTTTTAAGTTTATGTCACAGTTTTTCTTTTGCGGTAATAAAAATCAGTTAACGCCTAAAAAACTTATTTTTTTCCATCTTGAAAATGACGCCAAAAAACTCAATTTAGTTAAACAGTGATAAAAAATGTGCAAAGCTATTACCTTTCATATTAATATACATTTAGTACGTTTTAAATTAAGTAAGTAACGATTTTTTTTACTAAAAGACATCTATCCGAAAAATATGAAACTTCTTTCTGGATAATTCAAGTTCTTGGATTAAGTTAATTAATACTTACATTTTAATTGAATCCCTTTCTGTACATATATATTAAAATTTAAAAGTTTCCAACATTAATAAGCTAGAACTTACAGTACCCGGCGGTAAGTAATACACATCGTTTGTAGAGCGTCGTCTCCGTCGCACGATGCGCTAACAGTCCGGTCAGGTAACAACTGACAAATCGCGACGGAACACGTGTATGAATGACAGAGACGACGCTCCACAAACGATGTGTATTACTCACCGCCGGGTACTGTACATGGATAAAAACCAAGCCGGTCATTCCCATTGCATCGTCAGGCGATATTACAGTTAACGTTTGTTACCTCTATCCTCAATACTATGTTAATTAGAACTTATAGAAGTAGTGTTGTTTCGTTATATTCTAAAATGTTTAAAATTAAATATCGCGCAGTTATAACGTCTTTTTAAAAGAAAGGAAAGTCCGATTGAAATGAAACTACGTTTAGATACTGTCTACGGAGAATATTTTTCCTCAGTTTCAATAGTGAAATGTTGGGCTAAACAGTTTCGCTTAGACAGATAATATTTTGACGATGTCTAGAATGTCAGAGAATCTATTGAAGATTTTCGTCAAGGCAGACCAGCAGAAGCACTCACTCCAGAAATTTCAAAATATTTTTTCAGTGGGATTGAAAAGTTAATTCATCGTTCTACCATAAAAACTGATTTTAAAATTAGAGGGGCTATTAAAAAGTATTATCACCTTTTATATATCCGGAAATGGGCCGGAAACTTTTAGACCTCACTACGTATGTTTAATGTCTAGTTTTCATTCTTTCATTTAATGTGATATAATGGATTAATGTTTATTAATAGTTGTTAAAATTTTAAATGTTATATTTATAATGCCGAAGACCTATATTGGTGGGAGAACGGCAAAATAAAACGAAAGAACATCTCTTATTATATATTCCGTAACACTAGGGTTAAAACAACTAATAGTTATGTAGCGTAGATACCGCCCATTGTGAAAACACATTACACAATCTCAAATAATATTCATCGAGAAAATTCTCGCCAAGAAACAAGTATGCTGCGTAGAAAAACTCAATTTATTTTATATTGAATGAGTAAAATGTGAACTGAATACATTGTTTCTTTTGGTTAAGAGCCAACTGGCTTGCAGTCAGGGGTAAAATACAGTGAACATTATAAAAAACGGGAAACATAATATGATATTGCATGCGTGGCACTGAGACAATGTTTAAAATGGCGCCGCTCGATTAGGCACTTTCCGTTATGTTTAACAACTTAAAATAATGTATCATATTAAAGAAAATAGCATTATATAACTCGTATATAATGGCGACATAGTTTTGGAAAGGCCTACTTTATGTCGTGGCTCCTCCCCGACTAAAAGTCTTTCCCGATTGGGAGGGCCATATTAGGGAATAGTTAATTATAGCGATTTAATCTATAATAAAGTAGCGATTTAATCTATGTCGTGCATTTGAACTTTATTGCTAACATAGCGATACGAAAAAACACACCGAGATTTGAAGACTCTTCATTTTTTACAGTTGCCGTAATTGCATTTTGTTTTGTAATACATTTTTTCGTAGTATACAGTACAACCTGGTAAGCTTATTTAATTGTTTAAGTTGAAAACAGTGCTCAGTACAAGCAGCAATCTTCCGGTTAGTCACATGAACAAAACGTTTAGAACCGTTTCTAACGCGTCCGAGAAATGCTATTTTCTTGTTTCTGCTATACAGTTTAAAATAAGTACAGTTCTGAAATGGTGCTGAATCTCAATGGGTTACATTTTCAGGATAATTTAAAATTGCATATATGATACAATTGCTGAAAATGAATATAACCCCTAATAAAGAGAAAAGCGTTGTAAATTAAATTGTCTTATTCTTAATGCTACTTACGAGTACATATTTTACCGATTGATTTTTTTATATGAATTTATTTATGATATACTCGTACGTGTATTCTATTCTAATACGAGTATGTTGTCGACAGAGTATTATCATATTTCTCGGAAAGATGTACTTAGGGCAAAATTTACGATACTAACTTTATTCCTATACATATATACGTATATTCTTATGAAAGGTACATAGTTTAGCGCATTTTCAGCCATTGTTTTTTAAAATTGCTTGTGCGTTTTTGTGTCATTTTGAAGGTGTAACAAAATAAGGGGTTTTTTCGGTGCTTAGTGATTTTTTACTACCACAAAGGAAAACAATGTGACACAAAGGAAAAAAAAACGTATGTAAAGCGATTATACAGTAAGCAATCGTGTGTCGAAATGTGGTTTAAAAAATCCGTAATAGTAATATGACGCTTGAAAATGATGTCTTAAATGCCGATTACTACTGATGACGACCAGACCAAGGTTTTTATTGAGAATAATAAGTGTTCTCCGATACGAAAGATTGCAGAGATACTGAAATATAAAGAACGCTTGTCGACAAGCATTTGGTGAAATTTCACGTTCGAATTTGACCTAAAAGTACGAAATTATTGTACTTTCGGAACACTCAACACCACATTTATTATTTTCCACACAATATATAATATTTTCTCTTATGTTTTCTTCACAATTATTTTACTTTAATATTATACCATGTAATTTTTCTTTTACGTTCATGTTTTTTTTTCTCTGTCAAATATAATTCTCTTTCCTCTTCTTCACGAATAATAGCCTTAGACTCATACTCGTATATGGTATATGAAGGAGTATACGTCAGTGTCAAGTGATGCCCACTTCATGGGGTCTCGCTAGTTCTATTCTCACGGGCGAAGTTTCGGCACACTTGAGTTACTGTGTCCGTGGTTGGTATTTTGAGTACACTAAAAGTAACTCGGTCCGAGACCACTGTTATCTGGTGAGATACTATGGAGTGAAATTATTTTACAAATAAACTGTTTCAATCGATTACCTTTAATAGACTTTTATACTCTGTAATTCATATATCGTATTGACCCGGCTATAAGCTGAAGTTTTTATTAAAAAAAATTTACACGAAAACGTAGCGATCACCATATATTCGAATGTCAAACAAATGCATAGTAAGTTAACTACCGCGCGATGACCGAGACGACTACGAGTATATTACCACAAGTACTCATATTTTTCTTTTTCTCACAATATTTTAATGAGCTCGTTCGATAGTCAGCATTATTTTATGATGTGCTGTTTGTTTCTAACTTATTTTTTGTGTTCCGTTTTTATATTTTTACACTCTCGAAAATATGATGAGTGACCATATTGAAACGTGTAGAGCAAGAAATTTACGGGCGCTACGATTGCAACTTCAAGAGGTCACAAATAACTGTGGGACTGCCAGAAAATTTGGTATTACTGAAAACAATGTTAGATATTAGTGATCGCCGAAAAAAGACAGAATGAATGCATATTTTACAAGAAAGGCATTCCAAGAGCCTAAGGAAGAATATTTTGAATCAATTGATAAATAAGTAGAAGCCAACATATGCTATGATGAATTTTGAGTTCTGTGCCTACTTCAGTGGTTCTTAAAGCAAAATGGGTGATTAATGGAGCCGAAGACAGTTTGTCTCCTGGCCACGCTCGTTAATATTTCCAGTTGGCTAATTCGGATATGTTGAGGGGTACTATACGTATCAGTTAATGGTGACCACAATGGAGGAAAGAACAATGACAATCCTTTGAATAAAAATACACATACATACATCCTATCACGTCATTCCCATTTTGAGATAGGTAGATAGGACAAAGTGCAAAATTTTCCTATCACGATACACTTCTTTCGCTTCCTCCAAATCTGATCATCTTCTCATACAGTTCTTTCTGTGTCTCTTAATCATTAGCTTTTATTTTTTCAAAATTTCCTTCATTTGGTCAACTATACTTTTCACGGTCGGCCTCTACCATGACTCCAGCTCAGTTTAATAAGTCTTTTGTCACCCATCCGTTCAATATTTTCAAACCCCTGCAGCCGCACTTAGTACCGCGCTCATCTATATAAATAAAAATGTAAATAAATAAATAAATAAGAAGGCCTGGTCCAAAAAGTTTGCACCCAGCCTGGCAATTTTATAGGGTTTTCCGGTCTTGTTTATACACATTAATGTTGATACTATTACGCTATTGTAAATCATTATTTTAACAGATTTTGATATTGCTTGGCTTGAATATGTATTATAGTGCCCCATTGACTGATTAAAAATAGAGATAGTAATTTTCATTTCACAATGAAATCTCAAGATTCAATGCAAACTATTTTGTGTTATTTGTCATCTCGAGAGATAATGTAATACCGTTTATAAGCAGCCTAATATCTGTACTCTCTTGCGAATCTCGGTTAACTTTTAATGGACCACAAATTGAGTTATCTACAGTTTAGGCAAGAGATACCATCTAAGCTGGAAGTGAGTTTTCAATACAAACTTAGTGAAGAGTTGGGCTCGGCAAAGTATTGGTCGGCAACTAATTTCGATCTAACGTTAAAGATTAGTTTTCTTTAAATTAAAAAAAACATAATAAATAAAAACTTATCAAAGGTTTCGGATTTAACTTTACACAACTTCGTATAAGATATTTTAAATTAAATTAATTTTTTTATTTATTTATTCGTACGTGATAAAGAAAGCTATACAAAAACAAAGTAACAGTTTAAAGAGATACACTTCAATAATCACATAGAAACATATTATCTTCCCTCCATCATAATTAATTTTTTTTTTTTTCAAAACAGGCTTAGCCCAATTACTTTGAAAAATACAAGAAATATTAAAAAAGAAGAAAAATTACATAGAAAAAATAAAAAATTATATAAAATAAAAAATAATGTATATGCATACATATGAGCATATAAACACAAACATATGATACACATATATTCACAGTCACTTAAGTACGTTGATGAGTGCTTTCTAACGCACTCAATCTAAGAAGAAAATTTACTTTTGCTTTTGGTAATGTGATATGAAATATGTCAATATCCGAAGCAGTCCCATTCAAAAGAGTTAAGGCCCTTCCAACAGGCATATCGACTGGAAGACCCGTTCTTGCGTATGTTATTGAGAACAGTTCTTGCCGGCGCAGTCTAGAGTAATTGTTAGGAACATTTAACGCTAATCTTTGTAGTAATGCTGGACAGCTCACAACTCCTCGAACGAGTTTGACAACGTATACCAGGAGACGCAGATCTCTTCTTACGCTCAAGGAGTTATACCCGAGCATGCCCAGCAGAAACTGAGTAGGATAAAGCCATGGATAGACACCGAACTCTCTCATATAGAGATATTGTAGATATTTTTTTTGTACTTTCTCCACCATGAGTGAGTTCTGCGCCCCCACCGGGCTCCAAATGCAAGCATTGCTTTCTAGTTTGCTACGGATCTATGAATTAAACAACGTTTTGAGGACCAATTGGTTTTCAAACGACTTAAAGATTCTCATTACAAATCCTAGAGTTTTATAAGTTGAGTTGCACATAATTTCTATGTGAGGACCAAACGCGAGATTGCTGTGGAACAAGACACCCAGATCTTTAATATTATCTGTGCAGGGTATATGTATAGATTCTAGTGTATATCTATGGAATTTCAAGACGTGTGAGCGATGATACGACATAATTTTGCACTTTGATGCATTGAAATATAATTTATTATTGTGGCTTCACTCACAAACGAAATCTGACTGTAGGTCTAATCAGTCGGTATAATAACGATTTTTTAAAAAGATTTCGAGGTCATCAGCAAATAGAAGATACGTGGATTTTTTTACATCTCTACCTATATCATTAATAAAAATAAGAAATAAGGTAGGTCCAAGATTAGACCCCTGCGGAACACCTGAGTAGGCAGTGAAGTAATCAAAGTTGTAGATTCCATGTGAAACAAATTGTTTTCTATCTGTAAGATAATCTGACAGCAGCCTTAGTAAGTTACCTGGGATCCCAAGTTCACTTATTTTTTTGTGATTGACGCGATCAAAAGCTTTTGCAAAGTCATGATACGAACAATCAATCTGATTGCCACTATCTACAGCCCTTGAAACATAGTCGGTGAAGACCATCAGATTGAATTCAGTAGATCTGCCTCTTCTAAAGCCATGCTGCTCATCAATTATATATGGGTCCACTAACGATTTTAGTGTGCGATTCATAAACATTTCTAGGAGCTTAGCTATTGAAGAAAGCATGGCGATAGGGCTGTAGTTGGTTACATCGTCCTTAGAACCATTTTTAAATATGGGAATAACTCGAGTCTTTTTCCATTCACTTGGAAAAGTATGGACTTGGAAGACAAGATTAAATATGTAAGCAAGAGGTGCAGAAAGCAATTCACTACAGCCCTTAAGAAAGAATGTAGGTACTCCGTCCGGCCCAACTGCTTTCGTGTTTGTCATCAACTTTATTTGTTTGAGTATATCAAATGTAGTGATGCTTAGGTTAAATCCCGAGGAAGTATGTTGTTCATCAAAAACAAATGCCTCGGAGTCCCTACAATAAACTGTTGAAAAATAATTTGCGAATGCAGAAGATATTTCGGGACCAGTTATTTGATTCCCACCCCAATTCATAACATTAAGCACTGGAGAATCGTTACGCATGGATTTAATATGATTCCAAAATAGTTTTGGTTCACGTACCATTCGACATTCTAAGTTCCTTATGAAGACCTACGTAAGTGGCTCATTTATGTTCAGATACCGTCCACCTGCTGGCCAATTAAGATTTACCAGCTTCCTACGTATGCCAATTAAATATTCTCGCCACTAAAAAGAACAATAAAAATAACGAACTCTAGAAATATTTAAGATTTAAGTAAACCAGCTTCTTAATTATGCCAATTAAATATTCTCACTCCTAAAAAGAATATTAAAAATAACGAACTCTAGAAATATTTAAGACTTAAGTAAACCAGCTTCTTACTTATGCTAATTAAATATTCTCGCCACTAAAAAGAATATTAAAAATAACGAACTCTAGAAATATTTAAGATTTAAGTAAACCAGCTTCTTACTTATGCTAATTAAATATTCTCGCCACTAAAAAGAATATTAAAAATAACGAACTCGAGAAATATTTAAGATTAAAGTAAACCAGCTTCTTACTCATGCTTATTAAATATTCTCGCCACTAAAAAGATCATTAAAAATAACAAACTCTAGAAATATTTAAGATTTAAGTAAACCAGCGTCTTACTTATGCCAATTAAATATTCTCGCTACTAAAAAAGAATATTAAAAATAACGAACTCTAGAAATATTTAAGATTTAAGTAAACCAGCTTCTTACTTATGCTAATTAAATATTCTCGCCACTAAAAAGAATATTAAAAATAACGAACTCTAGAAATATTTAAGATTTAAGTAAACCAGCTTCTTACTTATGCTAATTAAATATTCTCGCCACTAAAAAGAATATTAAAAATAACGAACTCGAGAAATATTTAAGATTAAAGTAAACCAGCTTCTTACTTATGCTTATTAAATATTCTCGCCACTAAAAAGATCATTAAAAATAACAAACTCTAGAAATATTTAAGATTTAAGTAAACCAGCGTCTTACTTATGCCAATTAAATATTCTCGCTACTAAAAAAGAATATTAAAAATAACGAACTCTAGAAATATTTAAGATTTAAGTAAACCAGCTTCTTACTTATGCTAATTAAATATTCTCGCCACTAAAAAGAATATTAAAAATAACGAACTCTATAAATATTTAAGATTTAAGTAAACCAGCTTCTTAATTATGCCAATTAAATATTCTCACTACTAAAAAGAATATTAAAAATAACGAACTCTAGAAATATTTAAGATTAAAGTAAACCAGCTTCTTACTTATGCTTATTAAATATTCTCGCCACTAAAAAGATCATTAAAAATAACAAACTCTAGAAATATTTAAGATTTAAGTAAACCAGCGTCTTACTTATGCCAATTAAATATTCTCGCTACTAAAAAAGAATATTAAAAATAACGAACTCTAGAAATATTTAAGATTTAAGTAAACCAGCTTCTTACTTATGCTAATTAAATATTCTCGCCACTAAAAAGAATATTAAAAATAACGAACTCTAGAAATATTTAAGATTTAAGTAAACCAGCTTCTTAATTATGCCAATTAAATATTCTCACTACTAAAAAGAATAGTTAAAATAACGAACTCTAGAAATATTTAAGATTAAAGTAAACCAGCTTCTTACTTATGCTTATTAAATATTCTCGCCACTAAAAAGATCATTAAAAATAACAAACTCTAGAAATATTTAAGATTTAAGTAAACCAGCGTCTTACTTATGCCAATTAAATATTCTCGCTACTAAAAAAGAATATTAAAAATAACGAACTCTAGAAATATTTAAGATTTAAGTAAACCAGCTTCTTACTTATGCTAATTAAATATTCTCGCCACTAAAAAGAATATTAAAAATAACGAACTCTATAAATATTTAAGATTTAAGTAAACCAGCTTCTTAATTATGCCAATTAAATATTCTCACTACTAAAAAGAATATTAAAAATAACGAACTCTAGAAATATTTAAGATTAAAGTAAACCAGCTTCTTACTTATGCTTATTAAATATTCTCGCCACTAAAAAGATCATTAAAAATAACAAACTCTAGAAATATTTAAGATTTAAGTAAACCAGCGTCTTACTTATGCCAATTAAATATTCTCGCTACTAAAAAAGAATATTAAAAATAACGAACTCTAGAAATATTTAAGATTTAAGTAAACCAGCTTCTTACTTATGCTAATTAAATATTCTCGCCACTAAAAAGAATATTAAAAATAACGAACTCTAGAAATATTTAAGATTTAAGTAAACCAGCTTCTTACTTATGCTAATTAAATATTCTCGCCACTAAAAAGAATATTAAAAATAACGAACTCGAGAAATATTTAAGATTAAAGTAAACCAGCTTCTTACTTATGCTTATTAAATATTCTCGCCACTAAAAAGATCATTAAAAATAACAAACTCTAGAAATATTTAAGATTTAAGTAAACCAGCGTCTTACTTATGCCAATTAAATATTCTCGCTACTAAAAAAGAATATTAAAAATAACGAACTCTAGAAATATTTAAGATTTAAGTAAACCAGCTTCTTACTTATGCTAATTAAATATTCTCGCCACTAAAAAGAATATTAAAAATAACGAACTCTATAAATATTTAAGATTTAAGTAAACCAGCTTCTTAATTATGCCAATTAAATATTCTCACTACTAAAAAGAATATTAAAAATAACGAACTCTAGAAATATTTAAGATTAAAGTAAACCAGCTTCTTACTTATGCTTATTAAATATTCTCGCCACTAAAAAGATCATTAAAAATAACAAACTCTAGAAATATTTAAGATTTAAGTAAACCAGCGTCTTACTTATGCCAATTAAATATTCTCGCTACTAAAAAAGAATATTAAAAATAACGAACTCTAGAAATATTTAAGATTTAAGTAAACCAGCTTCTTACTTATGCTAATTAAATATTCTCGCCACTAAAAAGAATATTAAAAATAACGAACTCTAGAAATATTTAAGATTTAAGTAAACCAGCTTCTTAATTATGCCAATTAAATATTCTCACTACTAAAAAGAATAGTTAAAATAACGAACTCTAGAAATATTTAAGATTAAAGTAAACCAGCTTCTTACTTATGCTTATTAAATATTCTCGCCACTAAAAAGATCATTAAAAATAACAAACTCTAGAAATATTTAAGATTTAAGTAAACCAGCGTCTTACTTATGCCAATTAAATATTCTCGCTACTAAAAAAGAATATTAAAAATAACGAACTCTAGAAATATTTAAGATTTAAGTAAACCAGCTTCTTACTTATGCTAATTAAATATTCTCGCCACTAAAAAGAATATTAAAAATAACGAACTCTAGAAATATTTAAGATTTAAGTAAACCAGCTTCTTAATTATGCCAATTAAATATTCTCACTACTAAAAAGAATATTAAAAATAACGAACTCTAGAAATATTTAAGATTAAAGTAAACCAGCTTCTTACTTATGCTTATTAAATATTCTCGCCACTAAAAAGATCATTAAAAATAACAAACTCTAGAAATATTTAAGATTTAAGTAAACCAGCGTCTTACTTATGCCAATTAAATATTCTCGCTACTAAAAAAGAATATTAAAAATAACGAACTCTAGAAATATTTAAGATTTAAGTAAATCAGCTTCTTACGTATGCCAATTAAATATTCTCACCACAAAAAAGAACATTAAAAATAACGAACTCCAGAAATATTTAAGATTTATACTTTTCAGTTAAAATAACAAAAAATTGCCCGAGCATAAACAAGGCTTTGAAATATGAGGTAGAAATACGTTTCGGGGGAATTAATGTAATTTATGTAATAACAAAGTAAGAGAAAATCCCGACAGAAATTAAACGAAAATCTTCTCCGTCATATTCCAAAGTAAAAAATTGGGTTCAACAGTTTCACTTAGGCAGAGAATCGATTGAAGATGACACTCATCAAGGCAGACCAGCAGAAGCACTCACTCCAGAAACGGTTATATTAGTGCTAGAGCAAGTATTACAAGACAGAAGATTAAAATCAAAATAAATAGCAGAAAGGGCTTTCTAAAACCAGTGTTTCGAATTCTGTGCGATCATCTTGGTATGAATAAGGTGAGTGCAAGATGGGTACCAAAACTATTGAGTGCTGTCCAAAGGTAACGACGTGATGAATGTTGCAACGAATTTTGAATGATTTGCTATGGGAAAGGAAAAGAAATATTTTATTCGATTGCTATGGGGAATGAAACTACGGTATTGACCCATGATCTTCTGTCAAAAGTGACTTGTCCGGAATCCCCACGACCCAGAAAAGCGAAGCACAAAAATATAGTATCAAATACAGAAACTGGTTTCTGGCGTCATTAATGTACAAATTAAAGGGTGCCATAAATAATGCCGAGGAAAGCCGCCACGAGGCGTGAGATTATAGCAAGATAATACGTCAGTGCATATTTCTGTCACAGCAAAGGCTGCCATTCAACATTGTGATTTCCATGAATCGAATCACACTCTAACATATATTGATAACAAGGATTTTTTTTAATTGCAAAACTGAAATAAGATTTGCGTAGAAAAAAATAAAAGTGGCAAAAGAGTTATCTCCACAGTGTTACACCATTTTGAGAACAAATCTTCAGAATGTTGCTTCAGTGGTACTGTAAAATTAATTCATTGTTCTATAAATTGCATTGAACAACATATTGAATATATTGAAAATATATTTTTTTATTTCATTCTATCACCTTTTTTAAACGATATATTTTGTCGCGTTGTGAATGAATGCTTTAATAACAGAGTTTCAAACTTATTTTAAATCTTAATTTAAAGTATTGTATGTAATTTTTTTTTACTTCTTAATTACGAATCACTGTATACTACATTAAAAAAACTTTATATTATATTTAATATCTTAATATTTATATATGTAATATGCTAGTTTTGACCTTTGATACACAAAATATAAAATATTCAATATAATATCCCCTGTACCAAAAAAGTTTGTCCGCCCTTGGTGTATAATTGTCTGTAGAGAACAGTGGCGTAACTTCTGACATTCAGTACAACTGCTTCTATCGTTATATCAAGTGTGCACCTGTGGCCCAAATATGCATTTAATTACTTTGAAATTGTTACTAACTATTGTCTATATACGACCTAAATGAGTTTTGATATTTAATTTAGGATATAAGGGGTGAAAATACGGCGTTGAAATAATTCAACTTAATTTTAGGACCATTCAGAGAAGTTTTATGAACACTGGGGGAATATTTGGATGTATTATATTACTGTGGTTATCTCTTCCAACTGACCAGAAACATGTTAAAGAGAGCTTAAGCAAAATCCAAACTTATTTAAAATCTGATTACGAAATGAAATTGAATCCATAACCCTCGGGTTAGAAGACAAACGCCTTATCAACTAGTCAACGGATGACGCAACTATGTCAACATTCCTAATGCAGAAGCGTACATACGCCATGAAACTAAGTTTGGTTGAAAGAAATATCTATTTTTTATTTATTAAGAAATTATAAAATATTTTATTTAAATCTCGGGCCCGTTTCATTCTATGAGAATTTACTGAAATGTATAGGAATTTATCATACTAACGTTTTATATCAACTTAAAACGATACTGGTGACATGTCCTGGTGAATTTTTTTCTTCTTAGTTATTTTTTGGTCTACTAAATAACCCAGTAAAAATTTCAAAATATTCCTTAATCATAAAATGTCGAAAAGGATCAAGAGACAACATTCATGTCTTAGGTGGTAATACGACTGTCTTCCAGCCTGGAAGTTGTAAAAAAAATATTAAAACAATATTTAGGTAGTAAGCAAATGCAATTTAAAATACTCATTTTAAACTCAACACAAAATAATAGGAAGGTAAATAAACCTTTTCATTATGCTATATACGAGTATGTATAATCTTGCCTCCTGTCACTTTTAAAACCAGTCATTCAAACAATTTTATAATTGATTCATGCAATAACACTGTATTACAAGTGATATATCTGTTTTAGGGTGTGGGCTGAAAAACATCTAATGCCCTCGCGGCCTAACTCGGCCTCTATTGGTGGGGGTGTATCTTGACTGGGAGGATGTTATGAGATAAGGTTTAGACTTTTTGATAGTTTCTCTCTTAAATAAATTTTGTTTTCCATTGGCTTTAAAAATACGTGTAATTTTAGGACATTTATGTACTCGTACATACTATGTTGCTATGAATAAACCTAAATTTACTTATATTTATTTATAACTCCATACAAGAATCGTTGAATAGATGAGGCATATTTAAATAGGTAAACAGTAGTCATACAGGACAAAATATAATCATTGTCTATGGTTGACTATCTTTGTTACTAGTATTATTTATGTCTATGTGTAGTTACTTTTTTAAAATATGAACGTAGTGACACATTAGTTTCGTTGACTTTTTTCGAATTTCGATAAAGAGCGAGATCGCATACAAAGTGCTTCACAGGTTGGATAATGTTGGAGAGAGAATGTGACATAATATTTGGTTGGCTGAACAGTTTGAGGTGTGAACCAATTAGGTGCCAGTACTTTAAGATAAATTCTATTTCATTGGTGAATTGCATACATAAAAAAATGAGATCGTTCTGTTCAATTTCGTATTTGTAAATTTTGTGGTAATCATTTGATTGTGCTTTATTTATTTATTTATCGACAAAATATACAACCATTAAGTGTCTTTTGTAAACTACAGTAACATTTACTAGACAAAACATCAACAAATTTAAAAAATCCGCATATACGAATATGAAATCTCTCATGTATAGAACAATACTGTAATACAATTACTATTGTCAAATTTGATCTGTAAAAGATGAGCATAATTTTAGCAGGAGTGTGAATACCAATTTGGGTTAATATAGTATATCTGGAGTATCAACTATATTGTGAATAACTTGATAAAGAAACATCAAATTGAATATAATCCTTTGAGATAAATTAAAAAAGTGTATGTATTGTAATTCAATAAGAGATCTTAGTCAAGCATGTCAGTTGGGATGCTGAGACAAAAATTAATGTCTCAGAATTTTTTGTCTGTTAAGTCAATAAAACATTATGTCATATTCTGTCTCCAACATTATCTAATCTGCGGTGAACTTTATATACGCGATCTCACTCTTTATCGAAATTTGAAAAAAGTCAACAAAACTGATATTTTACAACGTTCATATTTTAAAAAAGTAACTACACATAGACATAAATAAAAACAATCGACCATAGACAATGATTATATTTGGCCACTACTGTGTACTGTGATCTGGATTATGAAACTATAGACCATATATTTTTCGGTTTTCTTTTGCGTGACAGAATTAATTTACTAAAAATCATATAATTACCGCGTCCAATAAATCTTGCGTTTCTTTTTTCTTCGAGGAACTTTTCCACTTCTGGATCAATTGTTAAATTTTTGTAGCTTAATCACTTAAAACTTTAAATTGTCTAGAATTATAATTTTTTTTAAATCAGTTTTAGAATATTGACTCATATAATTACATTATGACTTTAATTTGGTGGCACAAATTATCCTAATATAGTTTGGGTGGATTGCCTATTTAAAAAAAAAACATTAAGTTGGGTAAAATAGGTTACTTCAAATCGATATCATGACTTTTAAAAGCCTTTTTTTGCAACAACTGGATTGTAGAAAGTAAAAAGTAACCTCAACGTAAACTTGTCAAAACGGAAACGTGACAGCAAAAAGCCACGTAATCAAAAATGATTCGGTAATCCTCATTAGAAATTACACCAAACCTTTTCAGGACATTTCGGTTAGATTAAAAAACAATTATATTTTAATTAAAATATGACACCAACATTTATTTTTCCCGAGGGACTAAAGGTCAAAATTCACGTCAGATAAATATCCAATGACGTCATCACATTTCCAAGGGTTCCCAAACGTATGAAAATCGATTCAAGTTCTTGGAAACGTTTTTAAGATATTTTTCTACAATTTTTATTAATTATTTACACATCACATGATTTTTAACGTTATATAAACGTATAAAACGAAAGAGTTACGTATAAAACGAAAGAGTAACAATAATAAAATTGTTTTACGTAAGTCTATAATTGATCAAGAACGTTTTTGTCGTCACATAGCATCTCTCACGAATTGTTGAGTTAAAAAAGTCTATTGAAAGTTTCACATTTACTGTATAAGACTTTACAGAGGAAGTCCATTCTATACGATATTGGCGGCTGTGGTCTAGCGGTTAGCATTCACGCTAAACAAACGGACGCCCCAGGTTCGATTCCTGATGAATTTACTTCGGGACTGGTTTTATTTTTACACTGTTTGACATCTAAATTTATGTTTTTCTGTTGCTCATACGCTGATTATCAGAAGCTCTTATAGCGCTATTAATAAACACAAAACAAACGCTATGTAACTCTGTTTAACGAAATGTTACAACAGATTAGACCTACCAATTGTCTTGGAACTTTGATATCCTTATCATCGGACCTTTAGGTATAATCTGTTAAGACTGTGCGCTTTCCGAGGTGCACCAGCTTTTATACAAAAAAAAAAACAATACACGCATAGATATCTTCCATTCACAGGGTATGATTGCTTACGATTTAAGAAAGTAAAAGGTGTCCCAAATATATACACACTTTTACACCATACTTGAACTTGAACTTGCTGCAGGAATCGTTCCGTAAGAGTATGTACACATTCGAGTTATGGGTCTATTCTAAAAGGGCTTCTATATAACGACTCAGGGCACAATATAATAACACGAGCCAAATTATATTTGATCAATTGTAGTGCATCTGTTATGTTCACAGAAGGCAGAACGCTCAGGTTCATGGCACTGATTATATTATACTCGTATATCGAACAGTGAGTATTGTATTACACTTTCGTAGTATACAGCTTAACATAGTGCGTTTAACGCTAAAATACTTCAACTACTTAGAAATAAAAAAAATTGAGCACCAAATGATGGGGAACGCCCTCCAAAGGAAAATTTCTATTTCCTCGTCCTGTCGACATTTCAGATGAAATATCAACACTCAGAAAATCAGATATATTAGCTCGTTGCAAATGACAATGATTTCAAAAAAAAAAAAAAAAGGAAAGCGCTTTGCCGTCATCAAAAGAAAGGAAAGTGCTTTGCCGTCATCAAATTTTACAGTATCGGTTTTTGTGTACGTCAGTTTTTCAACACTATCGGTTTTTGTGTGCCTTGCGTATTCAAGGTATGTACATGTACATACATATAATATACTATATAAAGTTAAACGGTAGGATCAAACCTGACTGGATATTTATGTAAATAGAGTTGAACGCATGAATACGTGTTTAAACTATAAAATATTTATAGCGCTTTATATTAATAGCTGTAGTGTATTCTTTTCACACCATTTAGTTACAAATTTGTATCAAAGGCGTAATATATCATTTTTATACGTTCATTGCCGCCATCGAAAGTGTGCAGAAGTTTTATTCGTTTTGCGATAAATTTAATATCGTGTGTTATATGATAAAAACGTGCAAAATGGGCGTCACATTCAGCTATAGACTAAATTAACAATATAACGAATAGAGGAATCAATATGTAATTTATCTTGAGAGTTGGCGAAGCTTTTAGGAGACTAGGAAACACTGGAAACACTGGAAGTGCACTCTCGTAAGAAGTATATTAGTGCATTGCTCTACAATTTGGTCATCGAACTATTTTATCCATTCCAAAACAACTGAAAGGTCCCTTCAATTGTTTTGGTTCGGAGTAACCTATTCTACCAATCTTAATGTTTTTTTTAAATAGGTAATCCATCTAAACTAGGATGATTTGTGCCACCAAATTAAAGTCATCATGCCTTTATACGAGTCTATATACTAAAACCAATTTAAAAAAATGACAATTCTAGATAATTTAATGTTTCAACTGATTAAGCTTTAAATCGATCCATAAGCGGAAAAAATCCTCGAAGAAAGAAGAAACGCCATATTCATTGGGCGCGGTCAAGAGGTGGCTTTTAGTAAATTAAACCTACCTCGCAAAGGACAACCGAAAAATACATGGTTAATAGTTTCATTATCCAGATCACACTCGCAGCGGGGATTTTCCACGGTATCCATTCTGTAAAGGTGACTAGCCGCCACGTAGTGACTCGCCCGCAAATGACACATGACAGACACTTCCAGTTTGTTAATTATATTTTATTAAACCATGGTTTCAAAGGGATAGTTTGTTGGATTGATTTATATCTAGATCCCTTATATACACCAGTCATATCCTAGTAATATGACTGGTGTATGTATATAAGGGTTCTAGATATAAATCAATCGAACAATATATCCCTTTGAAACCATGGTTCAATATAATAAGAATTAATAAGATGGAAGTGTCTGTCACGTGTCGTTTGCGGACGGGCAACTGCGTGGGGGCTAGTCACCTTTACAAAATTGGCACTGTGGAGAATACCAGCTTTATGTTATAGTGATAAAGTAACTAATAACAATTAATATTTAGTCATAAATAACTTTGTTATTCCACACGCTCAGGCGCTCTCAGGTGCTCTTGCTGTCAGAAGTGATTGGTTATTTTCTGTAAGAATTTTTACATTAAATTTTCGTTTATTCGATTTTTGGGTGTTCCTTAAGCTGTGCGCAATGTTCCATTGTACATATGAGTATACTCGTATATAATCTGTTTCGATTGGTCCTAGTCGATGACAGAGTATTTTTGTCATTTTAAAATGTTTGTTTTATTATTGGAACAGTTATAATATTGTTACGTAATATTTAATGAATTGATGATCTTTATTTTTGATTAATATTTGTTTTCTTGAAAAATATTTTAATAAAATCGATTTTTATTGTAAAATGTCATATATAAATAACTAAAATCAGAGAGTTATTGTTCATTAAAAAAAATAAAAAATTGATTATATGATTTCAGTTAACATTTTGTATGCCTCATTGTTGGAGAAATGGGTGGCGTGTGCTGCTTTGGGAAGCACCTGAAGGCAACCCTTTTTGGGAAGTCCTTTAAAATTTCATGGTCGAATATGAACACTGCACACATACACTACACTCCACATAAAGCCGAATGTGTTACTATCACATATCGGGAGATCTACAAAGGATTCTTTGTAGTTCGTCTTCCCTTAGTAAGTTTTCTGCGGTTTTCTTACATTATATGTTTTTATATAGAGATGCATAGCCACGCGGTAATGCACTGGACTTCCGTGCGGAAGGTCGCCGGTTCGAACTCTGCGCTGTGCTACTCCCCTCGAATGACGCAGACATTTTTTTCGCCTAGTGTTCGGGGGTATAAGAATACATATGACTTCGATCATATCTATTCTTTCAAAAAAAGGAAAAAAACCATCACCTCAGGTGTGCCTTCGGATTAATTAAACTGGTGGGACCGGTGAGTTTGCTGGTGTGCAATAGCTCACTCACTTAAAGAGGAGACAATAGAAAAAAGAAACGAAAAATCTCACAATTTCGCTTTTCAACTGAATTGACGTTGGAATGGCGAGGGGATCCTCGACTACGGGGCCCAACAATGATAGTGTTTTTATAAACATATGTAAATGTGAGACATATAGTATGTTCATGAAAACCACCACCTTCTAATCCTTACACATAACTTGTTTCATCATTTTGTAATAGTTTCAATATATCAATAAAGTGGATTCGAATCCCAAGTTAGAGCGCCGTTGAGGAAAGTCTATTCTCTAAACGACGCTGTAGGTATCCACGGTCGTCGCTGAATATTGTCGCATACATACGGTCAATGACCGATGAAACGACCTTCGGATACCTCGACAAATTATAGTAAACAGTCCAAAGGTAACATGCCAACCATTGACGCCGGCCGAGCATCGCGCCGCATTCCATACTAGAGAGAGAACGCACCACGCTGTCTCGCCAGTTTCGTAAATAAAATATACCCACATACGACAATAAACCATTTCTGCATTCACAGAAGCGAGACAGAAGCATATCGCGAGCGCATTCTCGTGCACATTCCAAAAACATATAAATACCTACTTTACTATAAAAATAAACACTCTCTTTCCGCATTGCGATTTAACAAGTTATTTTATTTAACTACAACCATCATCATCTCGTTCCTTAACGACTGATTCGCTAAAATGCTATATAAATTTTCCTTTTATTATTATTATTAATTACATTAATCCCAGCGACACGTGTTACTCCCTCTTATCTCGAGACTTTATTCAGTTTAAATAATCCCGGTTTGTAACGAGAGCAATGCATAAGTGTAACTGATGTCATGTTTCATGAAAAATTTGAAAATTCCCCCCCTAATTCCTTATCCGTATTTTCCTAGAGATTTATAATTCGTTTTATTTTTTGTTCCTTTTACTCTAATACTCGTATTATATATTTATCTAATAAATTCAGTCATAGATACCGATAATAGTTTTCTAACAAAAGTTAAATAATTGATAGAAATTGCTTAATAAATAAGTGTTTAAATAAATAAATAAGTTTTTTTTTGTATCGAAGGTGATTGTACTATGCATTTTAGTTTTTGGTCTTAAGAATTGTAATTGAAAAAGTGCGTGCGATTTTTTAATAATACTCGTAGTCTAATACTCGTAGCAAAAAGTTCAATGTTTTATTTTATTCTCTTTTGCTTTTGGGACTTTCTCTGGGGAAAATAGCTAAATAGTGATTTTCAAATTGCTTGGAGTGGTTTTTGTTTATCAAATGATACGCTTCATGCGTCACCCGTTTTCCAATAAAAAGGTTTCTCAGTGGGAAGAAAAGTTCAATCCTTCCATTACAACCAATAAAAACGAATAATATCGAAAAAAAATGCGAAGCTGAAAGATGGCAAGAGTTATTTGGAAATGATAAAAAAATAACGAAGACGAACACTCTGAGATGGTTTGGGCACGTGGAACTATAAATGAAGAATGACTAATAAAACAAATGTACAGATATGAGTGGAGGGCGGGGTTGAGGAATATCAAAAAAGTATGATTAAATCAAGTGGAGTATATTTTGAAAAAAAAAACGATGTTGGAGACTACAAAAAAAGCAAGATAAATAATTTATCATTTAGGTCTACCATAGTGCATAAGTGTAGGTTACTGAATTGGTTTGATCATATGCAAAGAACCTTCGACATTCATCGTTGTTCACAATTTTCAATCATACTAGTTGAAAATACTGCCGTACGTGAAGAGGCAACAACATTCGCACACGTCAAGCGCGTACAAATATTGATATCGCATACATTATAAATATACGTTTTTAGATACTGTACAGTACCCGGCGGTAAGTAATACGAGTATGCATCGTTTGTAGAGCGTCGTCTCTGTCATTCATACATGTGTTCCGTCGCGATTTGTCAGTCGTTACCGGAACAGATTGTTAGCGCATCGTGCGACAGAGACGGCGCTCTACAAACGATGTGTATTACTTACCGCCGGGTACTGTACATACATAGGCTATCCCTGTTTGTCAGCAATCCTGTGGATTGAAAACGCCGCTTTCGTATATTGTCTTATCGTGTGCAAGCTATTGCACTTCAGCAACCACACATTATTGATAGGTCAAACCCAAGGTTTCAAAAGTTAGGATATCAAAGTTCCATGACAATCGACAGATTTAATCTGCTGCCATCTTCATTAAGCAGAGTTTTATATACTGTTGTTTTTGTGTAATTTAGTAGCGTTATAATAATTTATGATAAACAGTATATAAACTTATTTGAAAAATATTAATTCTGATGTAAAATGGTTTAAGAGTAAAACTAGCTCGAAAGGGGAACTGTCAGGAATCGAACATGGGGCGCCCTCTTGATTAGCGTGAATTCCAATCCGATAAATAAGTTATCATCGGAAGCAAATCCGTTTCTAAAAAGTCTACACTGGCTCAATGTTTGTGAACGGATTGATTTCAAACTTTGTCATTTTGTATTCATGCCCCATAATGGGATGTCTCCATTATATCTTTCGAATCTGTCTCTGAGAGAGGTTCCTTCGGAGAGGAGTAGAACTTTGAGGTCGATTTTGTCTTCATCGAATAAATTTTATTTATTTATTTATTTATTATTACACATGACAAGAAATATACACAATTTGCGAAAAACAACAGGTAATTTGATTTCGACATACAATTTTAATGGATTTGGGTTTGTTGCCTTTCATTTGTCGTATCCCCAGTAAACTAGGCTTTCGCCTGTATCTCACTGAGGATATTTAGCATGAAAAAATAAATCGATACTTCTTTCCGATTTTTGATTACACAAAAACAAAACCCCGTTGCACGCTCTCATCAACCTGACAAACAGTGACACTCAACTACAACTGGAAACATCTTGCGAAATTCAACTCCTCACACATCATCACTCCAGAATGACCAAAAATATTCATCCCACAATATGCCGCACACAATCATAAGAATAAAAATTTAAATTAAAACAAAAAATACACAGAAACACAAATACAAAAACAACCAAAATTAAAACAACAAGAAGAAACCCACACTCACGAACTCACACAAATCCTTTCCACTCGTCATGCATTCTGAAAGCCCAAGTACTCAAAATCCTGTCGCAATAACAACCACGCTCCGATCGACTGTCGAAATGGTTTTCCTACCTTTACTTTTATTGAAGTCGGCACGCCATTGTATGTAATGGGAGCCAAATAAGCATATTGCCTTTGGGCCAAAGAGGTTTTAACTCTAGGGATGGTGAACATTTCATTAGTTGCCATGCGTGTCATGTGTGTTTGCTGAGTCTGCATATTCCCTTCCTCTCGATGGTAGTGCCAGAGAATGGATTTGAGATGTAAATAATTGATTATTTCGTATCGATCCAATAAGGTGGGGTATTATGACAAAAAATTTACGTTGCTGGTCCTGTGGCGTGTAATAGCCTGTCTCTAAATTTTTATTTGAATATAATTGTTGTTACTATTTTAATGGTCTAAAACAGGGGTAACCTACATTTTACGACTGCGAGCCAAAACCGATATTGAGTAAAGGCTCGCGGGCCGCACGTTTATTTTATTTAAATTAACAGGCGTATCAAAATGTAAATATCTGAAAACTAGGTAATGTGCTCAAATTCGTAGTGATTTATATAGAGTTGTTTTGATTTTTTTTTTCGTAATCCTATAACTATTATCCCGCCAAGTGATGAATATCTCGTTCGGAGTCTCGGTCCAATGGTAGGACGCCTTACTCCTTCATCGGATAATTTCTGACTGATATGATATTTAATTGGATATTTTGGTTCCTGTTTTAGGAGACGGGGAGGGATAGTTTTATGTAATTTGTTTGATGAATGATTATGAGAAATAATAAGACGTTAAATACTTGTATACATGTGATGTTATATAAATGATATTACATACGAATATACATATATTTGTGGATGTGCGATGTCACACACGCTTATATATATTAGATGGGTGGTGAGAAAGAAATGGAGGTGAGATGATGGTGAGTAAATCATAGGATGTTGTATATAAATATGGGTATTTGGGGAGACGTGTGTGACTTTTAAAAATATATTAATACATAAATATGGGAAATACGCGATTGACTATGGTGGGAGGCTGTCGTCTGCCGCTTGAGGAGTCGGTGTCGGTGTATAGATAGGTGTAGAAAATGGTGTAGAGAAAGGTGTAGAAAATGGTGTAGAAGACGGGGGGGTATTCAGAGTGACGGGGTCATTTGCAGTTGGGGGGGCGTTTGCGGGTGGGCGGGTGCGGAGAATAGATTTTGGACGTGGGTGCTTGTAGTTGGTGTTCGCGTTGTAGTTTCCGAGATTTTGTATGACGGGGTTGGGATGTCTTGATATTGAACTGTAAAACCTTTCGGCCAGAGCTCGCATGTGATCGGGGATAGTTTCGAGTGCGGTGTCCGCGTGGAGTCTAGAGTTACGAACTATGTAGGGCGCGTTTAATATCATGCGGAGGGCTTTGTTTTGAACGATTTGAATGTGATTTATCGTGGTTACCGGCGCGTAGCCCCATACCGGAAGGGCGTATGTCAATTGCGGTCTGATGATCGATTTATAAAGATGGAGTTTAGTGCGCGGACTTAATTTACTGAATTTACCGACCAATGGGAATAATGATTTTAAAGTTCCGAGAGCTTTTGCTTTTACAATGAGGGCGTGTTTGCGCCACGTGAGTCTACTGTCTAAGGTGAGGCCTAAGTATTTCACGTGGTCGGTCCATGGGACGCTCTGGCCGAAGAGTTTTAGAGTTCTGACGGGTTCGATGTATTTGCGTGAGAAGCGGACTGCTGTGCTTTTGGAGGGATTAATTTTGATCTTCCATTCTGTGCACCATTGCTCCAGAATGGGAATGAAGTCTTGCAGTCGGTTGTGGGAGTCGGACTCGTATTTGGATGATGAGAGGAATGCTGTGTCGTCGGCGTATTGCGCGGTGATACAGTGTGCGTTAGAAAATTGGGGCATATCGCTCGTATATATATTGTACAGGATGGGGGACAGGAGTGCACCTTGGGGCACACCTGCCAGAATGGGGCGCGGGGAGGAGTTTATTCCGTCTATTTTGACGGAGAAGGAGCGATTTTCTAGAAAGGAGGCGATGATTTGCACTAGTCTAAGTGGAATACCCGTCTTGTGTAGCTTGTATACGAGTCCGTTGTGCCAGACGGTGTCGAAGGCTTTGGCCACGTCTAGCGAAAGGAGGGTCGTGAGCCCTTTGGCTCTGAAGGATTTGATAATTTGCTCTACAACGCGAAGAAGTTGATGGTTGGTCGAGTGCATCGGCATAAATCCGTGTTGCGATTCTGGAATGACGTTGCGCGCGTATATTTCAGTCGAGAGACGGTCGAGGATTAATCTCTCGAGCACTTTACCTAGGGTGGAGAGCAGACTGATCGGTCTGTGATTTTCGGGGATGGCGTGGCTTTTGCCCGGTTTGGGGAACATAATGACATCGGCGTTTTTGAACGGGGTCGGGAAGAATTTGTGTCGAAGGCAGGCGTTGAAGATGGCTGTAATGGTGCAGATGGCTTTTTTAGGGAGTTTTTTGAGAGTGAAATTGTTGATTTTATCGGGGCCGACTATTATCCCAAGAGCATTGTGTCAAATATACCCTAGGCTTGCTAATAAGCTACTACAAAACACAATTAAAAGATATTATAGTTTAATTCGATTTTACCACCTCTGAATCATACTGGAAAATTTGTAACACCACCGGGAATCGATTCCGTAACTCTTGATTCGTGAGGCAAACACCTAACCCATGAATAATGAGAGCCGACAAATTCGTACATTGTTTTTTTTTTATTGAATATAAATACAATTCTCATTATACGAGTGTCACATTACATAAATACCTATAAGTTCATTTTGGATATCTATTTCATGGAAAACAAATATGTACCTATGTATATTGTTTTATCTTTTGAATTTTTGTCTATATAACATATAGTACTTATTATGTAACTATTATTTTGAGTCACATTTAAATGAGATTTATAGATTTTGATACGAGTATAAATTTTCTTCTCGTCGGGAATCTAGTGTGCGTCATTATTATAAAAAAACCACATTTATTGTTATTTAATTCATGATTTAAAAAAACAGTTCGCGGCCCGCATAATACGCCCTGGCGAACAGTGGGTTGGCCATGCCTGATCTTAAACAACCGTACATTGTACTCGATAAATAAATATAATTATATATATACGAATCTGAACAATTTTGTCGCCCTTTCCTAGCTGATTGCTTGCCTTGATAGCAAATAAGGCAAAAGTTTCTTCACGATTATGAGGTCCTGGGAGAGACTTACATTGTTCTGTTGTGGGAAAAGCGATTAATAGATCGTTGACCTGAACGAGATAACGTAGAGAAGTTTTAATGCCTTTTCATTAAACTTCAAAGCTTCGTACCATCTGGTCTGATGAAAGAATCCCAGTTAGGGAGGGCCTTTGATAGTTTCTTTAAATTTTCATACTCTCTTGGGTAATCAGCGTGTTTGTAGATAGGTTTTGAATATTATAATTTCCCTTGTGATTTTTTTGAAAACTACAATGTTAACTAAAAGTTGAAAGACTTTTATATAACGTGCTGCTGTTGGAAGCGAAAAAGCTATAACTAAATAGTAGGGAGTTTTTAAAGTAAGTTAATGATTGAATCGAACGTTTTTATTTTATTAATTAACACATTATTGTAAAAAAAAACAATCTGGCGGCATATTGCCTTCATGGTTTATTTATTTATTTAACATATCACTGTAAAACAACCTCGTGGACTTATTGCCAGGCGGCAATCTCTTCCTACTAACCAGACAAAAGTAAATAAAGAAAGGAACATGGTCGCAATATTCTCACAAAACATTATATTCTCACAAAACGTTCGTTATATTCTCACAAAAGCCGAATGATCTTCAGCACCAACTGCAAGAATTGGCAGAGGTCAGTAAAGAAGCTGGTTTAAAAATGAATATATGAAAAACCAAATATATGATGGACAGCTTTGCTACCCCAAAACCAATAAACGTTGATGGAAAGCCGTGTATTCTCCCAGTACTTACGTATGGCTGCGAGACATGGACGCTCACAGTAAAGAACACACAAAAGCTCCAGACCGCACAAAGGTGCATGGAGAGATGCATATTGGGATATATAGTACTAAGAAATACCGTAAACGAAACACGTGAATTCGCAATATAACAAAGGTAGATACGTTATAAAGGTGTGCAAAAGAATGAAGTGGAAATGGGCATGACACATAGCCAGAATGTCAGACTCCCGATGGACATCCGAAATAATCCAGTGGTACCCAAGAGGCATAAAGAGGCCCAGAAGAAGACCGAAGGTACGCTGGATAGATAAAATCAGGAAGCATAGCAGCATCACTTGGCATCAACGAGCAAAAAACCGAACTATTTGGCGTCTACTTGGGGAGACCTTTATCCAGTAGTGGATCGACCCTGGTTGACAATGATGATGACATGGTCGCAAAAAATTTCAAATGATTATTCATGTTAATGAAATTTATGAACATGTACATAGTAAAATGAAACATTAGATGTCATCAACCAAAGAAAAAAGGAAGGGATGGTGGAGTGGAAAGAAAAATCAGGAATGAAACACGTTGTATTAGTGACTAGAGATAATAAGTTTTTTCAGATGCTTTTTAAAGCATGCCAAGGATGGAGCGAGTCTAACATTAGTTTGTAACTCGTTCCAGAGTCTCTCTGTGTAAACAGTCAAGGATGACGTAAAAATGGAAAACAGTAAACTGGGAAGTTTTTCATAACTCAGTAGATAAAATGTGGATTGAACTCCTTACTAGACTTAGTTGACATAACTGAGTCACTTGGTATGGGGCATGATATATCATAATTCAAGGATCAAAAACTGCTAAGATGATCCAAAATAGTACTTTGGTGCCAACTTTGATGCATGGAAAGGAATCCG
Organism: Odontocerum albicorne; assembly: GCA_949825065.1. Taxonomy (NCBI): domain Eukaryota; kingdom Metazoa; phylum Arthropoda; class Insecta; order Trichoptera; family Odontoceridae; genus Odontocerum; species Odontocerum albicorne. The sequence continues at coordinate 14,636,823 of OX463845.1, forward strand.
GGACGTGGAAAATGAGTGATAGAAGCCGAATAACTGATGTAGAAATGCGTGCACTAAGAATAATAGATGGGATGACAATTTGTGATAGAATACGGAAAGATGTAATTAGGGATGAATGTAAACTAAAGGCTGATGTATTGAGTAAGGTGAAGAAGAGCATGCTCAGAAGGTTTGGGCACATGAAACGAATAATGAAGAAATACCAACAAAATAAATATACTGTGCGAATGTGAGTGAAAGTATGGCTGAATCAAGTGAATGATATTTTGAAAGAAGGAAACGTAGAAAGTCAGAGAAATCATAGAAATTGTATGAGAAGGTGTATGGTTGTGGAGGAGGATAAGGGTGTGTTTTGAAATAGGAAATTCTGATGTTCTGTCCTCTCTGCTTACCTCAACATGGAAATGGCGTGTTGGTATGTATGTACTCGTATTTACTATTATGTTTCTATAATTCTTATATTTTTTATTTTGTTTGATGGAATCGGGTTCCACATGGATAAGCAATAAAAATAAAATAACACAAAATAAATAGCGCATTTTGCTACGTTACACCTTAAAATAAAAAAAATGTACTCGTATATCAAGGTGATTCTTTGACAGGGTGAAAGTGTAAGTCTGCACATAGGCATATGGGTGAATGATGCAAATTTTGTGTGTGATAAGAAGTCTGTGGACAAGGTTGTTGAGATCATGATGTTCTTGGAATTATACGAGTATACGCGTATGATATGTGATACTCGTAGCTTGGGACTTAAGCTTGTGTATGGATCTGAATGGAGAATATAAATGTTTCGGTATGGAGAGTATATGGTATACAAGTCTCTATAATTGGCATTATGTATGTGATAGCTTGGCATTTATATTTGTGTAAGAACTTGAATGCAAAGTGTGAATATTTTATGAGTGTGTTAGTATTTAGGATAAAATATATTAAATTTGTGATTCAGGAATGAAAGCACTTCATCACAGATACAACTTAGTGAAGATTTTTTTTATATATATCAAATGGAGGGATTTTGCTTTGTTGTGTACTTGTTCTTTACGATTCGCATTCTCAAGAAAACGATGAAAATAGTAAATGTTGTTTGCAGATAGTGGAAAGAATAAATTAAAATAATCATTTTTTTTGTCATCGAATTCAATTGATAATTATTTTTACATTTATTTGACATAATTACGGTTTATTACTATACACAAATCATTTTCAACTAACCAGACAAGAGTATTGCAGATTCGCATTAATTTCCGATTGAAAAGTTACAACGTTATTTCCCATAAAATACAAAGAAATCAAAAACCATTTTTAATATATTTACATGACAAGTTATAGTGTGTTTACATATGGTAGCATATGAAAAAACAGATAATTTAAAGTGGATATTTAAAATTTATATGAATCTGGGTTTGTTGCCTTTCTTTCATCGCGTACCCAGTAAATTAAGCCGTTGTCTCTCTGTAACTTAAAAACTGTAAAACATATGTTTGTACAATCTTATTCATTCGTGGTTTTTCAAACAGTTTGTTTTATTATTTAAGTCATATAAACATATTATTGAACGATAACATTTATATCGCGTAACATTTGAATCGAGGGTATTAAACTAGAGGGATGAACAACCTCTGCTTGGGGTTGAAAGGAGTGTTGCGTTAAATATTTCAAGGGTATGAGAGGGTAGGCAGTGGCGTATTTGATGTTACCAGGAACTGTATAAAATATATGGAGAGTCGACGAGAGGAAATATTGATAAAACATCTCTGATAATTGTTGGTCGTGTATAGTTATAACGTGAATCATCAAAGCGGGTCTTTTTATCCGAAGTCAATGGCAATGGCTGAAGTGGAATGACCCAGGACAAGCACCCACCGGGAATATGGAATTCGAAAGCTACTTCTGAAGATCGCAGGAAACGGTGATTATTGCGACAATGTTGTTGTAAATTATGTTAAGTTTCATGAAACTTCAGTATTTTGACGCTTGTTGGTCGCGTACCACTAGACTGGGGCTTGCATACCACTAGTAGTACGCGCACCATATTTTAACGATCGTTGAGCTAAACTAAATAATCATTGTTTTAATTTTTATTCTTATGATTGTGTGCGGTATATTGTGGGATGAATATTTTTGGTCTTTCTGGAGTGATAATGTGCGAGGAGTTGAATTTCGCAAGATGTTTCCAGTTGTAGTTGAGTGTCACTGTTTGTCAGGTTGATGAGAGCGTGCAACGGGTTTTTTTTGTGTAATCAAAAATCGGAAAGAAGTATCGATTTATTTTTTCATGCTAAATATCCTCAGTGAGATACAGCCAAAAACCTAGTTTACTGGGGATACGACAAATGAAAGGCAACAAACCCAGATCCATTAAAATTATATGTCCAAATCAAATTACCTGTTGTTTTTTCTCAAATTGTGTATATTTATTGTCATGTGTAATAATAAATAAAAATACTAAATAAATAATAAATAATAAAAAAAAAAAAATTAACATTAACTTACCTCCGTAGGACATGACGAACTTCTCCACCTTATTGAGCTTGTGCAGCCTGAAGCGGTTGGCCAGAGCAGTCAGGATGATGACACCTGGAATAGGGAAATAACTTTATTAAAAGGCAAACAAACATATTTATATTTGTTATAAAAGATGATTCGTCTTCCACCCAGGCTGTTATCGATCCAATAGGGCGAGGTATTATGATAGAGTTTTTGCCGTTGCTGGTCCTGTGGCATGGAATGGCCTACCTCTTAGTATTAGGTATACGGGTGGCGCCTATAGCTTTAGGAAGCACTTGAAGGCAACCATTTTTGGCAGTTCTTAACAAAATTTATAATTGCATATAAACACTATGGTACACACATACTATACACTACACCTAAATTTGAATGTGCTTGTATAACACATCGGAATATCTACAACGGTTTCTTTGGTAAGTTTACTGCGGTTTTTTTACCAAATACGTGTTTATGAACATATATAGATGCGAAGAAGTACTTAATCTAATGGTCACATTCATTACCTTCCTATAATATATATTTCTTTTGAAATTTTTTTTAATCTATCAAAAAAAGTGGGTTCAAGTCCCGAGTTGGAGCGCCCTCGAGAAGAGTTTGCTCCCTAAACTAAGTATAATTTGTCCTTAATAGTTTTCTTATTATTATCATGAGGAACACAATAAGTCCCCATTCAGCGCAATCTACTAGAAGATCGAAATCTTCGTTATTTTTTATGAGCGTGGCGTAACGTAGGGCGAAGAAGGAACTGATAAGTTGAGAAGACTGTGGGGCATTAATGTACCTTTAATTAAGAACTGATGTAGTATGTATGATGAAGAAGAGGTTTGGGCATGTAGAACGAATGAGTGACAACATTAAAAAAATACAATTTGATTTAGAATGAAAAACGTAAGAGGGAAAGACCTATGAAAGCATAGTTGATTTAAGTGAATACAATTACGAGTATGTAAAAAAGAATTCGGAAATTTAAAGGAGCTGTTATAAATAAACAGATGTGAAGCAGGTCGATCGAAAAATCTCGCGGTCTGTCCTCTTAACATATTCCGACAAGCAAATGGGGTAATTCATTTGTATGGTACCTTCTCTACTTATACAAATTGATGATTCAACATATTAAAGAAGGTTGAGGGAAGAGAACGTTGTCATGGAGCCCTTTAATCAATTATAGAAGGACTAGAAACTAGAAAATGCATACATATAGCTTATTGTTCATAATCGTACACCGAGAGGTAACAAAACGCACACCTATTTAGGTCATGAGAATATTGTTATCAAACGAACTCTTTTATCTTGGAAAACTTTTATTTTATTTTTCGGGTACCATCAAGAACTCAATCCGGAATTCCCGGCTAGAAATCAAGCGTCTTACCAACTAGGATAAGGAGGTCGTTAACTTATGACGAATGAAAAGGTGAAAAGTTTCTCGATTGTTTTTTAGTGTGACTTATTTTTTTCAGTCGTTCCCTCAACGCTGAATTTCGTGATCACCAACTTTGCCAATCACTCAACCAAAAAATACCAGGGTATGAAAGGTAATATTTCCAGGGGTATTTGACGGTCGGCAGTGGCGTATTTGACGTAACCAGTAGTTGCATGAAATTTATGAGGATTTTAAGATCATGAAGTGAAAATAACTCTAATAAAGGTTGGTCATGTACAATAATAGGTTAGTCAAAAAGTTTTGAAAGCGACATCTATGGAGCAGTAGAAAACCAAAATTTCTACGCCATTTTAATGTTTCATCTTTCATAAGAACGAACTCAAAATTTCATTTCGATCTGTCAATTCATTCTTTGTTTACAAGCCATTTGAAGTTGACGTGTCAGTATATTTTTTAACAATGGAAAAATCCGAATATCGTGCAGTGATTAAATTCTTTGTTTTGGAAGGTTAATCGGCTACTGAAATCCATGCAAAGATGGTGAAAGTATAAAAGGAGTCTTCTTCTTCATTTCCAACCATTCACCGATGGGTTTTGGAGTTTAAACGTGTCCGTACAAGCGTTGAAGACGATCCACGCTCAGGACGTCCAAAAAGTGCATCAACACCAGAAATCATAGCGAAAATACAGGATATGGTTTTGAAAGATCATCGATCGACTGTGGATGTGATAGCTGACACCATAGGCATCTCACATGGAACAACATGGCATATTTTGGCTGAAGTTTTGAGTTTCAAAAAACTGTGTGCACAATGGGTGCCGCATTTGCTAACAATGCAACAAAAACACGTTCGAATGCGACTTTCTGAGCAACATTTGGAGCAATTTCGAAAGGATAAAAAGGATTTTCTGCGTCGATTCATCACTATGGATGAGACTTGGGTCTACCACCATGATCCTGAATCAAAACAAAGGGCTAAGGAGTGGTGAGAACCAGGCACTTTGGCTCCGAAGTGAGTTCGTGTCCAGAAATCGGCCAAGAAGGTGTTAGCGTCAGTTTTTTGGGATGCAAAAGGAATTTTATTGATAGATTATCTCCAAACTGGTAAGACAATCAACTCTGATTATTATTGTGACCTTTTGGACCAGTTGGATGACAAATATTGTGAAAAAAGACCCGGTTTGCAGAAGAAAAAAATCATTTTTCATCAAGACAATGCACCTGCTCACACAGCTCAAAAAACCATCGCGAAAATCAGTGAATTGGGGTACGAATTGTTGCAGCATCCACCCTATTCGCCAGATTTAGCTCTCTCTGACTTCTGGCTGTTCTCACACCTCAAAAAATTCCTTCGTGGAAAGCATTTTTCATCAAACGAAGAGGTTATAGCCGTCGTAGAGGAGTATTTTGCAGGCCTTCCAGAAAGTCCCTTCCGTGATGGGATAACAAAGTTGTAAGATCGTTGGACCAAGTGTATTGATCTTATGGGAGACTATACTGAGCAATAAAAGTAATTTCCCCCCAAAAAAAATGTATTTTCATTTCCGCTTTCAAAACTTTTTGACTAACCTAGTACAATAAGTTGGTTGAAGAAGTTTTGGGAGAGCTAAGTTCAGATGTAGTCTGTAGGACTTGCATTCAGTGAGAATACGGAATCGGAGAGCAGTTGCTGAGGATCAAATGGCGAGGATTGCTGGTGAAGGTCATCATTCATATAATATCCAACAATTGCCCGAATTAGTTATTAAGATAAATTAAAGAGTGTGACCAGGAGACACCATTGCCTTCGATTCCAATAATCAATTTTTTTTTCTCCATTTATCATCTTTGCCTGTGGTATCTGACTTTCTGTCGATGCCATCGTTATCTTTAGTTATCTATTGACACTCCGATGTGACGCCAGTAGAGAAAAGACTCCCTTCTAGGGACAGCACTTTCATGAAAGTTTCGTGATAATGTTTAATTTTTGTACGAGTGTATGATCGCACTTTAAGGGAATCTAATCCATTCCTAGAGACTGTGTGGGTAAAGAAGGAACAAATGCATGTCCGTGTAAAGTAAGTCCGCATTAATTGAGCCTTCGGGCTTAGTGCTATTCAATTAGGCTCGTAATTCGTCTTTCGTAATTTGCACGTGTATGCGATACTACTACACGAAAAGAGGTAATAACACTCGCATACGTCTAGCGCATTTGAATTTTTTAACAAACGAACTGTTTTATCAGATTGGTACCCTTTTTTCTATTTTTTTCGGCATCATTAGGAATCGAACTAGAAATTCTCGGGGGTAAGACCAGCGTCTAAGTAACTTGGCCACGGAGGGATCTCATTCTTGAGGTGATATTTTATAGCAACATAGCGTTATAATTATCCGCTACAATCCAGGATAGGTTGAAGGTTGATATGTTTGTGACGGGACCCAAAACGGCGAGGTGGAAGTCAAACGTCTTACTAACTAGGACACCGAGGTCGTCCCCGGCGTGATGGTATGAATGGATGAGTCAAACATCCAAGACTATAGACGAGACTACCATGTACTCGTATATCTATGAAAACGCGATAATAAATGTTGTCACGCGCTGCAAAGGGTAGGATTTAAGTTTAATCAAGGGATGAGGCCACTCGAGCTAATGAGACCGAGTGGCATGCGGCCTGTGGGACGTGCCTGGCCTGGCAGATGGCTTTTAGGGATGTAGGGCTGTCTGTCATCTCTGTTTGCCCCTCTCTGTATTCGCACAGCACTTTATTTGCGGTAAGCTTTTAGGCCCAATAGCTTTAGAAGGGGGAAAGCATTTTAAATTTGTTTTTGTTATAAATACGAGTATATTAAAGTTTATTTCTGGTTTTCAAAAGATTAAAGTTGATGCATACATACTCGTACATACGCCATCAAGCCCATTTCTTGTCGGGGCAGGTAGAGAAGAGAGAGAGTGCCAGAGTTTCCTATCGCGACACACATATTTTTCTCACACAACTCCTACGATTTTTCTGATTTTCCATTTACTTCTTTCAAAATATTAAACATTTGATTCAAACACATTTTCTTTGGTTTTCCTCTATCCCGCATTAAACTCACATTTACACTGCGTATTTGTTTTGTTAATACTCGTATTTCTTCATTAATTTATTCCACGTGCTCAAACCATCTCAGAGTTTCATTTTCTTATCTTAACACTTGCCTTACTGTGCTAAAAAATTCGCCAGCCACGGTGCTGGACGCTAAGCGTCCAGTGAAAAATGTATATTTTAAATCAAAATTATGCAAAATCTGCTAGGTTATTTTTTTGTAATTAGCTATAAAAATAATTTTATTATGTATTAAAACGTCGAATAATCAAATGAAATATAAGTCCTGGTCACTCGCTATCCATCACAGGGTGGCAAGTGTTAACCAACAAATCAGCCTCAAGTTCACATTCATGCATTATTCTGTTATACATAAATTATTTGATTTATTTTAGTTAGTTGATTGTTAAACTTGTAATGATATTGTACTCGTATTACATTTTCGTTGTATACAGTACAACCTAGTGGTTTGATTGCATTGTGGTAATCCTGACTGAAAACCAGAATGGAATCCTTTTTGAAAAAAATAGTCTTTCTTCAAATTAATTTCACAATTTCAAGATTCCAACTAATCGATCCCCGGATTAGAAGACGAGCATCCTGTCAACTAGGTCACCGAGTAAAAATCGATATTTAAATTCACAGGATTGTCAGAAGTTTGAGGTGTGGTGTTAGTTGCTAAGATCAGTGCACGGTGCCAGACCAGTTCGAATATAATATACCGAGTTTGGTTGATTATTCAAAGGATAATTCTGCAATACTTATTAGGTCATCAATAGAAAATACATAACAGGCGTGCCAAACTTGGCACACATTAGATTTTTTACTACACTTTGAAGAATTTTATTCAACTTATTTTTTTTATTGTATTTAATTATTTTTGGAATGTAGGTATTATTCGCTTTTTACATATAATATTTAATTAAATTTCATGAGAGGAGTATGGCAACCCTAAAGATGAAATTTTTTTTTACAAACACGGATATTCTTTTACTAAATGTTTCCCTTCAATCATTGCCATCCTGTAAAATAATTTTCCATTTCTGCGTATTTTTTAGAAATCAATGCTTAGATCTTGAATGTCATTTAACTGTCGGTTCATTTTATGTGCTCATTAGTTAAATCAAATATCCAAGATGTATATAATGCCTTAAAAATATTTACATCTTGCTATATTTTTAAAATTTATTATCAAAATTTGATACATAAATATTATACGCCCATTCACGTTCAACGACTTTAAGGATATTGCTCTCAACAACTTAGGTATTTCATTTAGCCTTTTCATGGCAGAAAATTTAAGTTTTCTTCACTTCTTTTCAAACTCGTTACAGCCCATTGTATGGACGCTGCTGGGTATTTAAGCTTCTTTTAAACAGGGCCGTTGAACTGCGCCATTAAGATCTATCATATAAATTGTTGTTCAGAGTTCGAAATTTTTGAACCCGTCAAAGACCTTTAGTCGCTGAAAATATGACCAACTTTTACAAGGTTTTAATAACCGCTATATTTGTTAAGCAACTAAGATAATCCTTAAAATGAAGCAACTAAGATAATGTTAAGAACGACCGCTGACCTCCGTCACTTGGTTGGTAAGACGCCTGTCTTCTGACCCGGAGGTTGTCGGTTCGATTTCCGTTGACAACGCGCCGTTTAGTGTAGACCCTCCTCAAGGGCGCTCTAATTCGGGTTTATAACGAATTTACGAACTCACTTTTATTGATAGACGTATTCTAAATAAATATATATTAGTTACGTATAAGGATAGGAAGGTGGCAATTGCGGTCATTAGATTCACTTCTCCGCAGCTGCGTATGTTTAGAAAAACATATTTGGTAAGAAAACCGCAAGGAAAGACAAACTACAAAGAAATCTTTGTAGATTTCCGATATGTGATAGTAAGGCTTTAGGTTGAGTGTAGTGTGTGTTAATATAAAATTATAAATTTTGATGAGACCTCCCTAAAACGGCTGTCTATGGTATAAGTGTTTCATAAATGTACTCACTATAAATAATGATTTTCTAAAACCCTTTTGTGTTGTCTTTTGTGTCATGTCTTTTGTAGATGAAAAATTCTTTTGGGAATGGTTTGACAGCTTGGTGTAAGATGAAAGTGGTGTACTTAATTCATTGGAGAACAATGATTAACGAATCGAAAGTATACAAAGTAGACAGACACTTTAGTTCGAACTCAGCATCACTAACGCTGTTATGAGGCACAAAATAAGTAGTTCTTATTTGGTGTAATTTACACCTGAAGATCGCAATCTTCTTTATTTATATTGGGCGTGACGTAATTTAGTGACAAAGAAGAAACTACCCAAAAGGAATCTTCCTTTGGCGGTGATACACCCGAATGTGAAAAAGATAGCAGCGACGACGACGAAGCTTAATTTATCATTCATCCATTGTATACAGTACAATCTGACATATTCATCTTTTCTTACTAACCAGGAAGAAATTAACGAGGGCTTATGTGAAAACCAGACTGGAACATGTTTTAATAAAATTGCGTACCAACAGGACTTGAACCCGTAACTCTCGAGTCAGATGATAATCTATGGAGTCTGACCAACCAGGTTAAAATGTTATTATGACGCCACTAGATCGTAGTAACCGGATTTCTCTGATATATCATTCACTTGATCCAACCATATTTTTCTAGGTTTTTCTCTCTCACACCTTCCAATCACATTTGCACTGTATATTTGTTACGTTAGTCTTTTTTCATTAATTAATTCCACATGCCCAAATCATATCAGAGGGTTCTTATTTATCTTACTCAACACACCAGCTTTAAGTTCATATTCATCTCTTATCACTTCATTGAGTATTCTATTATCCCCATTCATCAAAAGAATTAAATGTTATATACAAGAATGTCAGATTTTATATTGTCCCTGAGGGTAAGTCAAAGTGCCTTGAACTTCTCTCCAGTGTTGTTTCCCCGCGTTATGAATATCATACATCCGTGGCGGCTATGGTTTGTCTGCCTCATCTTCCCATTAGTGGCGTTCCCTTTTAACGGGCAGCGCCATGGGACATGAATATTTGATATTACAGTGTGGTGTCCTTCTGTCTAGTCTCGGAAATACCGGCTCATACGGGTGTTCAACATTTACGAGATATACTCGTACGTAAATACTCGTACATTGTTATGTCAAGTCAGTGACGTATCCACGCAAATGCTACCAATGCGATGCATTTGGATCCACATTAAATAGTGATTCTCAGTTCTTCTAGAATTGATGCATTAGTATACCTTGTCGTCCATGGAATTCGTAACATCTATGCATCTATTTTTACATAAATATTGGGAAAACGAGAGATTTTACAAGCGCATTACGTCGTGTTGGTGATGGTTTTGCTCTTTCAAATATTTAGCAGCTTCGTTATCGTATTCTTCGCCATTCCAGCTTTCCCTTTCACCTCACCCTCGCATGCTCCATTATTGGTCATACTGGAGCCTAAGTAAACAAAGTTAATGACCACTTCCAGACCATGATTCACATTATTTGGTGGCAGTTTGTTACTGATAAAATCAGTTTTTGACCTATTGATTACCAGGCCTGGAAATTAATTTTAATAATAAAAGGATAATTTATTTAACGCCTTTTAGAGAGCAGACTCTCCTCAAGGACGCTATGATTCGGGATTCAAACCCACTATTATTGACAATTTATAAATTTTATAAAATAAAATATATAAGTTAAGTGTAAGGATACGAAGGGGGTAGCTATAAAGTTAGACCTTTGACCTTTGGTATTGATAGGTTATCGTCATTTTTGAGAAATCAATCATACGGAACAAGAACGTCTATCGACATTAACGCTACTTCGTAAAATGCTAAGGAAGCTGGAAAATGATCGACGACTTTGCACGTGATAAATCGAGTTGAAAACCATTCTGGGATTGAAATTGATCGACATTTGAAAAATGATTTATTTTTTTATAAAATTTGAATTAAATAAATCCTAATGTGTCCTGCCCATTGCCACTTCATTTTCTTGTACACCTTTATAACGTCTTCTACCTTTTTATATTGCGAATCCAAGTGTTTCGTTTACGGTCTCTTTTAGTATATCCCAACATGCATCACTCCATGCCCCTTTGTGCGGTTTGGAGCTTTTGTGTGTTCTTTACTGTGAGCGTCTATGTCTCGCAGCCATGCGTAAGTACTGGAAGAATACACTGGTTCTAGACCCTTCGCTTCAAGGATATTGGGAGATTACTTTTGAAGAAGCTCCACGCTAGTTTTGTCCTTCGTGCTATTTCCTCCGATATGCCACCTACAAAGGAAATAAGTTGGCCCAGATACACATATTCCTGGACAAGTTCTAGCGGCTTTCCATCTACGTTTATTGGTTTTGGGGTAACAAAGCTGTTCACCATATATTTGGTTTTTGACATATTCATTTTTAAACCAACTTCTTTACTTTGCCAATTCTTGCAGTTGGTGCTGAAGATCATTCGGGTTTCGTGAGAATATAACGATAGCATCTGCAAATCTCAAATGGCTCAGGTATTTTCCATCAATCACCAGGTCTTTATTACCCCATTCCAGTTTAATAAAGACGTATTCAAGTGTAGCTGTAAATAATTTTGGAGAAATAGCATCTTCTTGATGAACTCCCTTACCAATTCGAAAAGTTTCGGAGGATTTGTGGATATATTTTTGCTGTTGCGTCCTTATAGATGCTATTGAACAACTGAGTGTATGCTCTATCAGTGCCTTGTGTCTTTAGAGCTTCTAGTATGGCAACTTTCTTGACCGAGTCAAATGTTTTTTCGTAGGCCACAAAGGCTAGGTATAGAGAATGTTCATATTCCTCACATTGTTCTGTTATTTCCCACAGCACTTGAATATGATCCATGGTACTGAAACCCTTCCTGAATCCAGCTTGTTGTCGTGGTTGGTTCGTGTCAAAAGCACTTGAGAGTCGGTAAGTTAAGATCTTGGTAAAACATTTGTATAGGGTAGGTAACATGCTGATCGGACGGTAGTTCTTAATATCCTCTTGATCGCCTTTCTTACGTAGAAGTATTACTGTTGCAGATTTCCAATGTTCCGTAATGTATTTTTCTAGAAGACGCTTGTTGAAAAGTGTTGATAAGATGGTATCCCCATCTCGACCGGTTTGTTTAAGGACATCAATGGACAAATCGTCGATACCAGTGACCTTACCGGATTTCATTCCGTCGATTGCGTATCTGATTTCTCCTGGTAAGATCATCGGGATATTTTCCTCCTCAGTTGTTTCCAGATTTGAATTTGTATCAGATACAGTTACCGTATCTGTATCAGCATATAGTTGTGTATAAAATTATTCCGCTCTCTTCAGGATAAGGTCTCGTTGTTTAGTTATAGTATTATCAGAGAGTTTAAGTGCAGTGATGTGGCGTTTTCTTAAAGACATATTTTGCTTTAGCTTTTTGAGACTTCTTCTATTTTCAATCGTCTTTTGAACTTTTTTCCGTTTTGTATTGAGCCCCAATTTTTTTGATAACGCCACTGTGTCAAGGTCTTATTTTTTATACTAAGATACAAGCTTTGTATGATGGACAAGTTAAAACAGACATTGAAAAAAGGGTAGTAGAAATAGGGTAAACAGAGCACTTACTTTAATTTACATCAACTATATCAAAAGTGGCAAAAAATTTATACATAATAGTGTGTTGGTCCTCACTCTTAACATATGTACGAAAGTGAAGCTTGAACTTGGAAGAGGAATGATAAAAGTAAGAATAATGTTGTGGAGATGCGTGCACTGAGAATAAAATATGGAATGGCAAAGTACGAAAGAAGGCGAAGTGAAGATGAATGCAGGGATAACATGAATGTTTTAAGGAAGATTAAGAAAGGGGCGTTAATATGGTTTGGAAATGCGGAGAAAAATTACTAAACGAGTACACCATTTAGAAGTACAAATTTCGTAGCGAAAACGTAGCTGGGTTAAGTGGACCAAATTTTGAAAGAAGGTAAAGCCAGAAGTATGAATAATAGAGTATTGTGCATGACAAGATGTATGAATGTGGAGGAAGTGAAAGTCTTGCGCTTGGATATAAAAGTATGGATATTATGTAATCTTTGTTTAACCCTTAAGGAACAAGGCGTAATGACACTTATGTATAAAGTTTGAGACAAAACGCCATTGCAGCATAAAGTTAATTTTGTTGCATTTTGCATAACGCTATCATTATTTACAACAAAAAAACGACGGATTTATTGATATCAAAGCGATTCCTTCCATCTGTCTATTCCAACATTTATAATTGTATAAATCACATATTGTTTAAAAATGGTTAAATGGACGATGTAAGCCAACTACAGACCTATCGCCATACTATCCTCAATATTTTAGCTCCTAAAACTAACTGTGGATCATACACTAAAATTGTATATGGACCCATTTACAATTGATGAGTATATTACTTTAGAAGAGGCAGGTCTACTGAATCCAATCTGATGGTCTTCACCGATTGTGCCTCAAGGACTGTAGATAGTGGTTATGAGATTGATTGTTCGTATTATGATTTGCCAAAGCTTATGTTTAATCATACAATAATAGCGAACTTTGGATACCTGGATACATTCTAAGACTGCAATAAAATTATCTTCTGTTGGAACTGTTCTCAATTGCACAAGGAAGAATCGATCTTCCAACTGCTGGTGGAAGGATCTTAATTGTTCTAAACAGGACTGCTTCAGATATTTCATCTGAAATTGTCAATAGTGAAAGGAAATTTTCTTCTAAGACTGGGTACATTGAAGTGCATGGTCTCGTGGTGCACTGTCGGATTTCGAAATCCCTTCGAATGACACAAGTATTTATTTCGCCTAGTATTCGGGGGTATAAGGATACTTCTGACTTCGCTCATAATATTCTTTCAAGAAGAGAAATATACTGGAGTGCTCTGATCGTCTCATTTCGGTGTACCATCAGATCCAGTACAGCGGTGTGGCCGGTGAGTTTGCTGCAATGACTAACTCACTTGAAAAAAAAAACTAACACTAAAGGACAGCTTCGCTTTCCAACTGAATTGACGTTGGAACGGTAAGGGGATCCTCGACTACTAAAGCGCCAAACTTTTTAAAATTAACTATGGAATATTTAAATTTTCGAACCATGTAAATTATTTTTTTGAAATTGTAAATTTTAAGACTGTATTGTAATAACAATTAATGAACTATACGGATTTCTGTTATTCTATAATGTGAGTCTGATTGATTAATTATTATTCATATGGAAGAATTGTAAGGATTCTTCTCATAGTGATAGATGGTGCCAAATATATATCCATTGTGATCTTCAATTGATTCAATATCTACAAACCATGCGTCACTGAATATTTAAGAATGACATTAATTCAGCAAATCGGTCTGCAACCACACAGTATCCAAATCTGTTGAGATTATGGTTGTATTTTGCTAAAATACTGGTTCACAACAGTATTTTAGCAAAATAAATACTGTAGACGGGTGTATGGATGGACAATGGATAAACAATGAACTAAATACTGATGTATTAAGTGGGATGAAAATAAGCATGGAGATAGTTTGGACATGTAGAACGAATGCATGAAGGGCGGCTGGAAATGTAAATTAGAAGAGAAAGTGTAAATGTAAATTAGAAGAGAAAAAAACAATGGAAGTATGTAAGGGCCTATTGGATGATGTTTTGAAAGAAGGCAGTATAAAAAAGCCTGAGAAATCGTAGAAGGTGTTTGAGAAGGTGAATCTATATATAATATATAGAAGAGGTTTAAGACGTGTGGTGCGATAGGAAATTCTGCCAGTCTTTTCTGCCTACTTCGGCAGGTACATAGTGATGGTACGTATGAATAAAATATATTGTTTTTTTAGGATAAAACGTTACATTTATGTATTTTTCTATTTAGTGACAAAAGATCACTCCAAGTCTTCTGAGATATAAAAAATAAATAACTCTTCTTTTTGATGTAGATGTTGGACCGGTCAAAGGAAGAGCACCAACTGTTTCTTAATTTTTAAGCCAGTCTTAAAAAAAATATTAAAAATAGCGATTTGCACAACGGTACGTTCAAAATGCTTTTGTCCATGAAGAAAAAAATGTATTGTAATACATTCTAATAAATTAATACATTCTAAAGCTTTTGTTTTGGTGTGTTAACTAACTTCTAGCAATGTGAAATAAGCTTTTCAAGTTACAATGAGTACTCAAAATATTAAGAAACTGTACCGATTATATCTGGTGCCAGTATACTGCCCGTCCGCCGCCGGTGGTGGTGCAAGGGAAGAAACAGGCAAAAAAAACTTCATATTGCGGTTTTCTGACGCCAATTCCACTAAACCAGCAGTCCTGAATCTTTTTCGATGAATAATTTCACATGTAGAATATGATCAGGTTAAACTAAGGTCAACAATTGATGATACTCGAAAATAGGTAACTTTCGGTTATACTAAAGTTAACGATTGATGATCTCCGTAGTCTAGTTAATAAGATGCTTGTCTTCCAGCCTATAGGCTGCGGCTTTGATTCCAGTTAGCAATACAAAAATATTTAAAAGTTCTATTTTTTTTAAATTTTTTACGACGGTTCTATAGGGTCTTTCAATAAGGACACTCGATTTTTAAATGTAAATAAAACAAATTGTGTGTTAGATATCCACTTATTTTTTTTTTATTTGAAAGAATATTTTATGGCATTAAGTATGGAATATAACGTCGTTCAAATGTCCGCCGCGGCTTTGCTTGGTGGCACGTATTCGGGAGGTCCAATTTTCGATGACTTTGTCGCATAAATCTGGCTGAATTTGCTGGATGGCGTTCGTTATGTTGACTTTGAGGGCATCAATTGTTTGCGGTTTATACGCATAGACCTGCGATTAAAGATAACTCTAAAGGAAGAAGTCTAAAGACATCGTACGATCTCGGTGGCCGGTTCACGTCGCCGCCGCGCGAGATAACCATACCCTCAAATCGCTCGTGCAGAATGCCCATCATGGCATGTGCTGTGTGGCACATAGCGCCGTCCTGTTGGAACCACATGTTGTCGGTATCTATATCATCCAGTTTATGCCACAAGAAGTTGCTTATCATCGATATGTAGTGCTCGCCGTTGACGGTTATGGCAATGCCAGTTTCGTTTTGGAAGAAGTACAGACCGATGATTCCGACAGACCAAAATCCGCACCAAACAGTGACTTTCTCGGGATGCATTTGGTGCTGGTGTATCTCGTGTGGATTAGTATCGTCCCAAATCCGACAATTTTCCTTGTTCACACATCCATTCATCCAAAAATGGGCCTCATCGAGATGATTTTTTTTGGCGAAATTTGGGTCAACTTCCAACTGCTCCAGAGCCCAATCAGCGAACACACGGCGTTGTCTATGGTCGTTTACCTTAAGTTTCTGGGTCAGTTGGATTTTATACGGGTGCAGACTTAAGTCCCGACACAAAATTCGCCAAATTGAAGTCGCAAAAAGGCCAAGTTCTTGTGAACGACAAAAAATTGGCAGCCTCGGGTTTTCCCATACACTCTCACGCATGGCAGCGATGTTTTCAGCATACCTTCGTTTCGGTGACGTGCGGGTGTTGGCTGATTATTTATCGAACCAGTTGACTCGAATTTGGCCACCAAACGTCGAATAGTCGACTCGGCAGGACGGTTGTGGCGAGGATAAAAATCACGTAATGTGCGGAACGTTTCTCGAACGGAGCACTGATTTTGAAAATAAAATTTGATAATTTGTACACGTTGTTCAACGCTATAACCTTCCATGGTGATTTGCCATACACTACTTAACAATTTACAATAAATTTGACAGATGTTGCTTTAACAACATGGCCGCTATAGCCTAACAAATTTTGAGCGTCCCTATTGAAAGACCCTGTACATTAAATAATTTAGGTTGGTTGAAAGTGATTGTAACGTGGTAATACATCTGCCAAATTGTACTGTATATAATGAAAGCCAAACAATGTAACAAAGAAAATACAAATGCGTAATTTTTTTTGTGATAAAATTTAATTATCGGCATCACCATCACGCCATGTCCTTATCAAGGTAGGCAGAGAGAAAATATATATACTTTATTCCACCATGGCACACATCTTTCGGATATTCTACATCCATACATCTCCTTATGCTTAATCTCTTAAAACAAAGACTTTTCCCTCCTCTCTCTTTCATAATTTGATTTATTTGGCCGTGCCATGTTTTTCTAGGTTTTCTGGTACCGTCTATGCTACTGGTGTCGATTATTATAATAATTATAAGAAAACTTTTTTTTTTAAATTCAGTATTGTTTGAAATTAAGACTTCACTCAGTGAAATTTTACTAAAAGAGATTGAAACATTGAAATGCTTGCATTTTACGGAATACGCATTATGAACCACTGCTCTAGACTTGAGACATTAGCGATTCTGGACTCTTTCCATTTTTGTCTTGTTCTTTTCTACAAGTCATATTCTAATAAAGGTTTATACAATTGAATTGGTATCTAGACAGCTCACTTTCTTAACTGCATTCAGTTGTGTACAGTGGCAAGAATAATCCATATTTGCATTCTTGATATTGTATCAATGTTTTGAAAATGTCTGGTTGTATTACATTTCGAATCATCTCCTTATAACATCTTCTTGTCATATCCATGTAACATACTCGTAGCTATCGGATTTTTAAATGATACTATCGAAGTCTCGATCATTGTGTTAGTAGCTACTTTTTGGTGTTTGACTGCACATTTTCTGTTATCCTTCCGTAGTTTATTTATAATACCCTATTTGTCTCAAATAATAACAAAATTACAACATTTTCATGATAAAAAAACTCTAAAAATTATAAATTGCGTCATTCTGGAACACATGTGTTATCAAAAGAGTTCAAAGAACTAATATTAAGCAGCTGCTTGGTGGTGAAAATAAAAACAATCTGGAATCTGTCAGAGCTTAAATCTTGGACCCAGGTGTTTTAGCAATCGTGCTAATAACTGGATCATAACGCTGTTGAATCAACAAAATAAAGAAACAAAAAAATGGATGCTTACCAATGATCCGGAAGACGGAACAGAAGACGATGGTGAGGATGACAAACCAGGTGTTCCAGTCGTGCGTGTTATTGACTGTGGCCACGCCCAAGAACATGAAGATGATGGTCTCCGAGGAACTAG
The DNA here is from genome assembly GCA_949825065.1 of Odontocerum albicorne. Classification (NCBI taxonomy): domain Eukaryota; kingdom Metazoa; phylum Arthropoda; class Insecta; order Trichoptera; family Odontoceridae; genus Odontocerum; species Odontocerum albicorne. The sequence goes on from OX463845.1 coordinate 14,654,934, forward strand.
ACAGCATCTTCATAGCGTACTTCACCGTTGTGTGTGACTTGTGCGAGATGTTCGCCTCCACATAGTTCTTCATCGTGATACCGCAGAAAGTGATGCTGTTAAAAGAAAAAAAATATCCGATTAGTTAGCTCAGTGGAATGTTTTTTAAATTTAATTCATTATTACAAAGTAAATACGATATATGGGTGAATAATGAAATATTAAAGCAAGTGAAGAATTCAGTTACAATATTTGGGTTATATTTTCTCAGATGATGGAAGATGAATGAATGGACAGATGATGGAAGACTAATAAAACAAATATACTGTGAAAATGTGAGTAGAAGGCGTGTCAGAAGACGACTAAGGGAAGTATGGATGGATTAAGTGAATTATATTTAGAAATAAGAAAACGTAGAAAGTCAGCTAAATCGTGGAGAAGTATGAGAAGGTGTATGAATGTAGAGGAGGCTAAGGATGTGTGTTAAGATAGGAAAGTCTAGCGCTTTGTCATATCTGCCTAATATGACAGATAAATGATGTGTGATGATATGTATGCGTATTACATAAGTTACAATCGGTGAGTTAATTGTCGAAACGTGTTTCTTCCAACCAACCATATTATAATAAGACATTTAGTGTTAATGTTATATGATCTCCCCACATTTCCAAGTTCATCCCATTAGTCTGACTGTGGATTGCGATTACCATTCGAAAAGTCACCTTCGTACAATGATAATGTGCTTATCTATTCATGTATCCTGCCCAGCTGCGTTAAGATTGACTTGAGTCCGCCTTCAGATTTTGTCATTACGGGATATGATTTAAAATATAATGCAACCAGGCATTTTCAAAACAATTATGAAATATCAAGAATGCAGATTATTCTTGCTCGCTGTACACCATTGAATGCAGTTAGCTATTTTATTCAGAGACCAATTCAATTGTGTAATTTTTTTAAATACAAATATTGCACACTTAAATATGAAAAAAAAACTAAAGAATAAACTTAAATTAAGATTGGTAAGCAATATATTAAGTACAGTTTTATAATGCTTTTGTAAAGTGAAACAAGCCTGGCTCTTTAATTGAAGCTTTTTTTTTCACATTTAAATGTAAAACCACTGTTAACATTTAAGTATTTGAGTCATTGAGTTCTACAATATAAATACTAAATTATTTAACCGGGTTACTAGTATCTTTTCATTTTCATTTTGTTTTTTTTTCTACAAGTCAAATCGTTCCAATAAAATTTTCAAGAGTACATATGTTATTTAGTTGATTATTGCTTTAAAGAGTTATCTCACAGTTAGAATCTCAGGTTGAATAAGTTAAGATTGTATCAAATACTACAGCTTCCAAACCATTATTTCCTAGTATTGTTTGACAGTCTTATTAGATATTGATAAACATGATTCTTCAAAAGCAGGAATCAAGAGAAGTTGTTAAGTTTTGACCGTATTATGTTAACACGAGTAATAATACTTGACCGTCTGGATTTAAGATAATCAATCAAATAGTTAAGAAACTTCAGTTGGTTTATAGAGTGGAGTTTATAAGCGCTCGAAAGTATGGGGGAAACTAACTGGAGTATCCGAGGAATTGGTTAAGTTCACACCTTTAAAATGTCCAGGAATCAGGCTTCAATGCATTTCAGTTAGAATATTAACTCAACAACCCATTTTGTTCATCTGCATGTAATGGGATGTCTCCATTGTGTCTTTCGAATCTGTGTCTAAGAAATTTTCTTTCGGAGAGAAGTAGAACTTTGAAGTCGATTTCATCTTCATCGAATAAATTTATTGTTCCAAAACGATCCAATAGGTTGGGATATTCTGATAGAGCTTTTGTCAATGCTGGTCCGTCGCGTGGATTGGCCTGCTTCTAAGTATTAGAGATATGGGTGGTGTAAGCAATTTTAAGAAACACTTGAAGACAACCATTTTTGGAAGCTTTTCTTGAAATGTATTGTTACATATGGACACTACATACATACAATACACTCCAGCGAATGACGAATGTGTTACTATCAAATATAGCAAAATCTACAAAGTTTTCTTCGTAGTTTACTGCGGCTTTCTTACCAAATATTTTTAACTAAACATATACAGATGAGAGAAAGTACCCAATATGATGGCCTCAACCACCACCTTCCTATTCTGACTCTCAAATTATAATTATTGTTTTTGTAGTATTTTAAATCTCTCGCTAATCGTGGATTCAATTCCTTAGTTAGGTAGAGCCCTTAGCCCTTGAGGACAGTCTGCCTTCTAAACGGCTCTTTATTATTATAAATATATATATATATATATATATATATATATATATATATATATATATATATATATATATATATATATATATATATATATATATATATATATATATATATATATATATATATATATATATATATATATATATATATATATATATATATATATATATATATATATATATATATATATATATATATATATATATATATATATATATATATATATATATATATATATATATATATATATATATATATATATATATATATATATATATATATATATATATTTATTTATTTTAGATTTTACAAGAAATTTTGTAAATACATAATTTGTGAAAATAAGATAATTTAATGTGGACACACAATTTTTATGGATTTGGATCTGATGCCTTTAATTTGTTGTGTCTTCAGTAAACTAGGCTTTAGCCTGCATCTTACTGAGGACAATAGAAGGAGATATGTTTTTTATTTAATCGAACTTAACACAATAGAAATATTGACTCTGATATCAAAATTTAAAAAATATATCTTTTTCTTCTGCATGTCTAACAAGATAAAAATTGTCTTTCCCATATAATACTGCGTTTCCCATATAATGCCTTACAAGTTTTGACGAGTAGGTCGAAATTCTGTCTTCATTGGGCATACCGGTCTGTATTGAGTGAAGCTGTGTGACTCCTGAATCTTAACTTTGACGGTTTAATTGTTTTAATATTTTAAATATTCTAATAAAAGTGACTTCAACTAATTTTATGTTTGTGGTTGAAGAGGTGGATCCTTAGGGATAATCATTTTGGGGGGTTGGCGGGTGTGTTTCGCCACAATCTGTTAACATTCGTAGAATAATAGAGGGGCTGGGGTGGATGAATATTTTATCATAAAAACGTTCGAACTTGTAGATGATGTACTCTGTTATCAGGTCAAAACCTGACGCTGTTTCCTTTATATCCCTTCCCCCCTGCAAAATCAAAGGTGTACATTCTTTAGTGATAGTTTAATACATTCACTGTACAATCCACTTCCACTATGACATATACATAAATAACACCACCCTACATCTAAAGCCGAATGTATTACTATCACAGATCTGAAGAACAACAAATATTTCATTTTACTTCGTCTTTCCTTATAAGTTTTCTGCATTTCTTACTATGTGTTTTTTTATATATGCAGATGCGGGGAAGTGTCTAATTAATGACCACATTCACTACCTTCTTATACATATTACTCAACTTATATGAGTC